>OY856413.1:765755055-765837555 GCA_963693085.1 Alisma plantago-aquatica | reverse complement strand
CAGTAACATCTCAGGTGGAGATACTGACTGTCATTCCTTGTAGATATGAGTCCTATGTGTCGTCTCTGTACTCTTAGGTCCTAGGAGTCAGTACTTAGTGTTTTTATAATTGATTTGAGATCTTGGCTTGAATGCCTCGAGGTTTTGTGTTGCTCATGAGTAGACTTAATAGAGCAATTGATGTATGTAATCCTCGAGAGGATATGGTACATGGCATGTACTTGTGGACCAGAATGTATATGTAATACTTTGGTTCTTGTTGATAAGAGTTTCCTGGAATTGAATCTCTTTGCAAAAAGGTTTTAATTTTTTTAGTGATTTTCAATAATCTGCTGCTAGCGAACGCTTCCGCTTAAGTAAATCATGTTTTTGTGATTTGTATGCCACAATTTAGTGGTATCAGAGCTCTAAGTTCGCTGAGTCTACAGAGACATAAGACTAAGGTGTTGAGTCTGTTCTAGTGTCCTCCAGTATATCTTATAGTGACTTCTGCTTATGCAGAAGAAGGGAGATAGCTTAAAGATGTCTGGAGAACATGAGGATCACGTTGCTGAAAGCAATGTTGCTGCACCAATAGGAGGTGCAAGGGGTCAGGAAAGAGAGGAACTAGTGCCTGAGAATCCCCATTTTGATGAGGCTATGATAGAAAATCCAAATATTCATGCTCTATTTAGGGAATTCATGACCACAATGTGGTATATGGAAGATCGAATGACTACGTCGTGTAGGAGCTATAGAATATGCTGGGACAACTGACCCATCAGATGTTGATCTATGGCTCACTGAGTTAGAAAAGGCTTTTAAGATCCTTAGTATTCTAGATGTTGACAAAGTCAAACATGTTGTATATCTTTTGAAGGGTAGTGCTGGCCATTGGTGGGCCATAGAAGAAGTAAAAAGGAATGATGAAGAGGTTTGTTGGGAGGAATTTCATCAAGAATTTGTCAATAAGTATTTTCCAAGAACATATTTAGACGAAAAGATCTCACAGTTTGAGAAGGTTCGACAGAGAACCATGTCAATAAATGAATATGATGCTAGGTTTATGGAACTTTTACAGTTTTGTCCTCATATGGCTGCTACTGAGAAGGAAAAGATTGGACGTTTTGAGAAAGGACTGAATGATGAGGTATCTATCTCAGCAGTTGCACTAGAAATTAGAGAGAAGTTTGCCACATTTGTGGAGTCTATTTGGAGGATAGAAAGGTCGGTGACAAAGAAACATGAGGCAAACCTCAAAATAGGTCTACACAGTCACAGGAACAGTGGATTGGTGGTACTAAACAACCAAAGTTTTCAATAACACCGGTTCAACCACAATATAGTACATCAATGCAGTGGTCATCAAGTGAGGGATGAACTTGCCATAAATGTGGACAGATAGGACATTTTAGGCAGCAATGTCCAAGAAGAAATAATGTGGTGACCCAACAGTCAAGACATAACCTACAAAATCCACAAGGATCCCAGTTTAGTGTAGCAGGAGACCGAGGACGAAGACAAGTGTCACAGTTTGGTGCATCTACCTTTGGTAGTAGAGGACAAAGGCAATAGCAGACGACAACTGACTCCATGTATTGAGTCAAATAAGATACTAGATAAATCGTAAGAGGTAACATGTCAAGATAGAACTTTTCATTCTGAATCATCTTTCTTTTTGTACTCTCTGCCTACTAATTATAAGAAAGGTAGTTTTTGTTGAGCTTCCTTTAATTAATCTTATTAGGACATGAGGAAGAGATAAGAAGGATGAGAACTTATATTCAGTCCAATATTCTCTTATATGTTTTGAAATTTCTCTCTTCATGAAGAAAGGAAGAGAGGTAATGGAAACACCCATAGAAAATTTAAGATACTAAGTAGTAAAACTCAAAGAGATGAAACATAATATAAAAACCAATACATACTACTTAACTTCAGTTCTTGAATACCCTGGCCAGGTATTCATCTATTGAGATAAGGTAAGTATGTCACTCTTAGATTTCTATCTTTCTGATTACTCTGATCAAGTAGTCATTTTGAGACAATCTAAAGAGCATAATGAGGAAGAAGATGTGGCAAGTATATTTCCACCACATTCTAATTGATATATGAAGGGGTCTAAGTTAAATCATAAATCAAATTATAAACAAAAGAAGGTGTATACTATAATATATACCCTAGTCCTCAGACCTAGAGGTAACAGTTACCTGATGAGAGGTAACAATGTTCAAATGATGGAATGAGGGTTTGAATACCCAATTGTTAATAATCATGATGATGATGTGATGTGTTTTTGGCACATATAATGGATACCAAGGTAAAGAATCCTAATATCCAAGTACTTTCACTGATAAGAGAAAATGGGAACATGATTCCTCATAAGAAGTAATGTTTGATTGCCTAAATGGGACAACTTTGAAATTTGTCCAGTATGGATACCATATGTTAGGGGTTTATGTCCTGCATAATCATGACATCAGCAAAGATGTATGAGTCAAAGGAACAATTGTAAAATCATTGTGGGAAAAGCTTATTAAGATAAAAATAATTCTTTAAGATACCTCTAAGATAAGTTCTTAATTGATAGGTAACCTTCCCTTATGAAAAGAAACGATAGAGTATGTGTCCTGAGTGACAAGTTCTATGATAACCCTGTATGGAAGGACTTTGTGTTGATCAAAGTTCTATGGCATCTCCATGGCATTAAGATGTTATGTGGAGACTTGATGATATGATGAATGAAAAATAGCTGTCTTCCTTTACCTGGGATTTCGGGGAGAAAATCCTTGTTAGGGGTTTATAATTTGTAACATCCCTAACCTACATTATGCTTTAACCCTAGAGGTTTTGCTTAATAAAGTTAATTATATGCTTTCTCTCATCTTTTGAAAAGTAATTAAGGCTCAAGAGGAACGTATGTTTCAATTTTAGTCCTTTTTGAATAATATTGAAACAATGTTTTGCCTGTTTTGGACTATAGTGCAAATTACCCAAGTTGAGGGGTTAACTTGCAAATGTTACATGGTAAAATGTTCCTATAGTATTGAAGCATCATAATAATGAAAATTATGCATAGTTATGGCTTGTGGTAGCCTGAGCACCAAGAAAGAGCTTGTTGAGCAATGTTTGTACATTAAAACCTAGTTTTGGTGTAATGTGCAAATTACCCAAAACCTAGGGTTCAATATGCAAAATACCTCTTCTAGAGAGTCCCTAATATTTCTTGGTATCAATTAGAGACAAGAAAATCAGATGGGCATCTGGTTTGAATCTCTTTGGAGGAGAGAGAATCTTGATATTAAAATAATCAAGATTTAAGCATAATTGAAACCCTAATTCAAATTAATGCAAAAATAAATATATTAATGGAAGTGCCATTCAGACAAAAATGAGATGGTTGGATTTGTATAAGTGTGTACATACTTGTGCCTTGCAAAGGCCATGAAATATCTAAAGTGAGTGGAGAGCCCACTCACAATAGTTAAAGAAAAAGTAATATCCACTCAATTTTGGATATTATTATTATAATGATTAAGGTGCTTAATTTGCTTTCTTTTAATTCATGGATAATGAAGAGGAATTACAAGGTGGGGAAGATGGCTTCTTATGCAAGGGATTGAGGGGAGTATGTGGCATCGATTTTGGGAATTAAAAGATTATTATATCATTTTCTCTCTCATTGAAATTCCCTTATAAACATCTCAATTCCAACTCAAATGAAAGGATTTTTCAACCCTTCTTTCTTTCCTTACTTTGGACGTGTACAAGGGATCTTAGGAGCAACAGGAGGACGGACTCAAACCTGTAGGTAAGCTTCTTAATCATCTTCAACCTTGATTTCATGGTGGAAATCGAAAATCAATGCTTGATTTCTTCTTTTCTTCATTCAATCTTCAACCTTGGCCATTCTTTTCACTCAAAGACTTGAGGACGAGCCTTGTGAAGTTGAGGGAGCTTCATTCACCATTGAGGAGGTGAAGTTTTAATCTTGGATTCAATTTTGAATGCGGGTTATATAACTTAAACCCTTAAATGTTATTATTACATTCAATTCTTCATCACTTGTTGATCATTTTGTTCTTCTTGAAATTCCTTTGATTAATTGATGAAATTTCCATAAGAATGGCAGTAGATTTTGAAGGATCGAGGCTTGATGATGATGAAATCATCATAAGCACACACCTCAATGAATATCTTGTGCAAACAGTTTTGCTCTTTGGTGATCAAACGGTCTCAAGACTGTTTGAGGTCAAACAACCTCAAGACCGTTTGAGGTCAAAAGATGTCATGGTTGGATGATGATCTAATGGTTCTAATTTATTGACTCGTAATAGGTTCAGTGATGGATAATCCACTGATTACAAACTCCAATCGATTGAATTGATTGAAGCCTTAATTGATGGAATTGATCAAGACCAAATGGGTAAAACCAATCAAGACCGAATGGGTAAAATTGATTAAGACCGAATGGGTAAAATCAATCAAGACCGAATGGGTAAAAGTGATCAAGACCGAATGGGTAAAATCAATCAAGATCGAATGGATAAAGTTGGTCAAGATCGAATGGGTAATTTGATCTTCAAAATCGTTTGGTCATGTTGACCGTTTGGGAGAGTTGACCGAATGGAGGTCAAGCACCTCAAGACCGAATGGAGGTCAAGGGAGGTCAAGCACCTCAAGACCGAATGGAGGTCAAGCACCTTAACACCGTATGGAGGTCAAGTACCTCAAGACCATTTGAAGGTTCAAAAGTAACAAAACCATTTGAAGATCTAATAGTCTCAAAGCTATGAAAGATTAATTAACCTTATGATTGTTAATGATGTTTATCAAAGGTAATTACAATGGTTGTACCTTTAAGGTACTAGGGTGATTAGTATCCTTGAAGGGTTAACCTTTGATGCTTATGGAAGCAACATCTCAACACACTAAGCTAACCCTAAGTGTGTATACTTAAATGAGGGGTTGACCTAATTTAATCAACATCCTAGAGGGGATGATAAAGAGAGGAATCCATACATGTATGATAATCATGTAATGGTTAAATTTCAACACTCTCAACATGAATAGAATATGCAATTAGGGTATGATCCTTGATAAAGAGATCATGAAACCCTAATCGAGAAGGATGATGAGCCTTAACCCTAATTAAGGGCAATGTCATGTGAAACCCTAATTAAGGGCAATGTCATGTGATGCCCTAATTAATGGCAATGTCATGTGAAACCCTAATTAAGGACAATGTCATGTGAAACCTTAATCAAGGGTGATATCAAGTGAAACCCTAATCTAGGGTAACAGTGAAACCCTAATTAAGGGCAATGTCATGTGAAACCCTAATTAAGGGCAATGTCATATGAAACCCTAATTAAGGGCAATGTCATGTGAAACCCTAATCAAGGGTGATGTCAAGTGAAACCCTAATCTAGGGTAATAGTGAAACCCTAATTAAGGGTGATGTCATGTGAAACCCTAATTAAGGGCAATGTCATGTGAAACCCTAATTCAGGGCAATTTCATGTGAAACCCTAATCAAGGGTGATGCCATGTGAAATCCTAATCTAGGGTAATGCCATGTGAATCCTCAATATATGGTGATGTTATGTGAAACCCTAATATAGGGTGATGTTATGTAAAACCCTAATTGATAAAGAGGGGAACCCTATTCCTAACAATGGAATAGTGAATAATGTATTGGTAGGTGAAACACCTAAAGTGGTTGATAATGGTTGAATAATTCAAATGAATGACTTATGACCATTACATTACATGATGATGTGATGAACACATGCATAAAGTATTAGGATGGGAAACATCCTAATACAAGATAAACTGATGAACATAAGTAAGTCAAAAGTAATGATGGAAGTGATACATCAAGATGTGATAAGATATCACATCTAGTACCTCAAGGTTGATACACCTTGATGCACCTTAAATCCAATATGTATGGATGAGTAACACATGAAGTGTGTCATGCCAATTGTTACATTGAGATGTAATGAGCCTAATGCACTTTGATAAGTGTAGGCTAACATACCTTAAGAAAGGGTTAAGCCAAGTTATTGAAGTATGAGGTATTTATATTCTGGTAAGGATGAGAGAGAAACTCATAACTTATGTTGATAATCATTTAATGATAAATGATGAGAGTTATTGTTGCCTAGTGAGAGGTGACAAGATGTTTAATGGCCTTGTGAGCCATGAGAATAGTTGTTGCCTAGTGAGAGGTGACAAGATGTTTAATGGCCTTGTGAGCCATGAGAATAGTTGTTTCCTATTAAGAGGTGACAAGATGTTTAATGGCCTTGTGAGCCATGAGAATAGTTGTTGCCTAGTGAGAGGTGACAAGATGTTTAATGGCCTTGTGAGCCATGAGAATAATTGTTGCCTAGTGAGAGGTGACAAGATGTTTAATGGCCTTGTGAGCCATGAGAATAATTGTTTCCTAGTGAGAGGTGACAAGATGTGTAATGGGGCTTGTGAGCCATGAGAGTAGTTGTTACCTAGTGAGAGGTAACAAGATGTTTACAAAGTCCCATGTAAGAAATGATAATGTTCAAAATAGATAATGGAAACTTAGTAACATAATAATAACTAATGGATACAATAATAATAATGAAATCTTGATCATACATGCTTTATGTTTATAGACAAATAAGGGCTATAGTGTTCTGAACAAGCTTAAAGGAGATATGAGGAATAATTGAATTACATAAATGATGTGAATAAGCATGATGTCTTGACCAAGATTTAATACCTAGTAAAGGTGATGTGGTATTCAGTGATGGTGCAAAGGATTGGTATAGTCCAATACCTGGAATAATTGCACATGATTGGTAATACCCCAATACCTGGAATAATGTTACAGGATTGGTCATAACCCAATACCTGGAACAATTGCACAGGATTGGTAATAACCCAATACCTGGAATAATGTCATCGGATTGGTCATAACCCAATACCTAGAATAATTGCACATGATTGGCAATAACCCAATACCTAGAATAATGTCACATGATTGGTCATAACCCAATACCCAGAATAATTTCATAGGATTGGTCATAACCCAATACCTGGAATAATGTCACAGGATTGGTCATAACCTAATACTTGGAATAAATGCACAGGATTGGTCATAACCCAATACTTAGAATAATTGCACAGGATTGGTAATAATCCAATACATGGAATAATATCACAGGATTGGTAAGAGTCCAATGCCTGGAATGTTTACACAGGATTGGTATAGTCAAATGCCTGGAATGGTTACACAGGATTGGCATAGTCCAATGTCTGGAATGTTTACATAGGATTGGTATAGTCCAATGCCTGGAATGGTTACACAGGATTGGCATAATCCAATGCCTAGAATGTTTTCATAGGATTGGTATAGTCCAATGCCTAGAATGCTTACATAGGATTGGCATAGTCCAATGCCAAGAATGGTTGCACATGATTGGCATAGTCCAATGCCTAAATGGAATATGATGATGTATACTCACATGATTAATACAATTCAATATCTGGTTAGCAGATTGGCTGAGGCCAACAGATAGAAATGAGAATGATTCATGGATGACATACCATGATAATGAGTATCACAGGATACGCTTGAGATGTTGATATAGTATGATGGATAAATGATATACCTATTTCTTATAAAGAGAATAGATGATTTACTGCTCTATCATAGATAGTTGCAATGCTTTAAAAGATGAGAATATTCTAAACTTCTTATCCTCTGCTCAGTTTCATAATGTTTATCTGTAATAATAATGTTTCTGGCAGAGAGTTATATCTCTCGCTGGGATAATTTTCAATTGTCTCACCCATCCCAACATTTTTAGGTGGACGAGGACAAAGAGATAGAAATCATACAACAGGAAAAAGGACAGTAGCATCAGGGACAACAGTAACAACTCAGGTGGAGATACTGACTGTCATGTCTTGTAGATATGAGTCCTATGTATCGTCTCTAAACTCTCAGGTCCTAGGAGTCAATACTTAGTGTTTTTATAATCGATTTGAGATCTTGGCTTGAATTCCTCGAGGTTTTATGTTGCTCATGAGTAGACTTAACATAGCAATTGATGTATGTAATCCTCAAGAGGATATGGTACATGGCATGTACTTGTGGACCAGAATGTATATGTAATACTTTGGTTCTTGTTGATAAGAGTTTCCTAGAATTGGATCTCTTTGCAAAAAGGTTTTAATTTTTTTAGTGATTTTCAGTAATCTGCTGCTAACGAACGCTTCCACTTAAGTAAATCATGTTTTTGTGATTTGTATGCCACAATTTAGTGGTATCAGAGCTCTAGGTTCGCTGAGTCTACAGAGACATAGGACTAAGGTGTTGAGTCTGTTCTAGTGTCCTCCAATATATCTTATAGTGACTTCTTCTTATGCAGAAGAAGGGAGATAGCTTAAAGATGTCTAGAGAACTGAGGATCACGTTGCTGAAAGCAATGTTGCTGCACCAGTAGGAGGTGTAAGGGGTCAGGCAAGAGAGGAACCAATGCCTGAGAATCCTCATTTTGATGAGGCTATGATAGAAAATCCAAATATTCACGTTCTATTTAGGAAATTCATGACCACAATGAGGTATAAGGAAGACCGGATGCCCACACCAGCACCTAGGACACCAACTCCCAATGAGGGACATGGGTCTGGTAAGACTTTCGAATGACTACGTCGTGTAGGAGCTATAGAATATGTTGGGACAACTGACCCAACAGATGCTGATCTATGACTCACTGAGTTAGAAAAGGCTTTTAAGATCCTTAGTATTCCAGATGTTGACAAAGTCAAACATGCTGTATATCTTTTGAAGGGTAGTGTTGGCCATTGGTGGGCCATAGAAGAAGTAAAAAGGAATGATGAAGAGGTTGGTTGGGAGGAATTTCGTCAAGAATTCGTCAATAAGTATTTTCCAAGAACATATTTAGACGAAAAGATCTCACAGTTTGAGAAGGTTCGGTAGGGAACCATCTCAATAAATGAATATGAGGCTAGGTTTATGGAACTTTTACGGTTTTGTCCTCATATGGCTTCTAATGAGTAGGAAAAGATTCACCATTTTGAGAAAGGACTGAATGATGAGGTGTCTATCTCGGCAGGTGCACTAGAAAATAGAGAGAAGTTTGCCATATTTGTGGTGTCTATTCAGAGAATAGAAATGTCTGTGACAAAGAAACATGAGGCAAACCTCAAAAGGAGGTCTACACAGTCAGAGGAACAGTGGATTGGTGGTACTAAACAACCAAAGTTTTCAGTAACACCGGTTCAACCACAATATAGTACATCAAGGCAATGGTCATCAAGTGAGGGCCAAACTTGCCATAAATGTGGACAGATAGGACATTTTAGACAACAATGTCGAAGAAGAAATAATGTGGTGACCCAATAGTCAAGACATAACCTACAAAATCCACAAGGATCCCGGTTTAGTGTAGTAGGAGACTGAGGATGAAGACAAGTGTCACAATTTGGTCCATCTACCTCTGGTAGTAGAGGACAAAGGTAATAGCAGACGACAACTGACTCCATGTATTGAGTTAGATAAGATACTAGGTAAATTGTAATAGGTAACATGTCAAGATAGAACTTTTCATTATGAATCATCTTTCTTTTTATATTCTCTGCCTACTAATTATAAGAAAGGTAGTTGTTGTTGAGCTTCCTTTAATTAATCTTATGAGGACATGAGGAAGAGATAAGAAAGATGAGAACTTATATTCAGTCCAATATTCTCTTATATGTTTTGAAATTTCTCTCTTCATGAAGAAAGGAAGAGAGGTAATAGAAACACCCATAGAAAATTTAAGATACTAAGTAGTAAAACTCAAAGAGATGAAACATAATATAAAAACCAATACATACTACTTAACTTCAGTTCTTGAATACCCTGGCCAGGTATTCATCTATTGAAGATAAGGTAAGTATGTCATTCTTAGATTGCTATCTTTCTGATTACTCTGATCAAGTAGTCATTTTGAGACAATCTAAAGAGCATAATGAGGAAGAAGATGTGGCAAGGATATTTCTACCACATTCTAATTGATATATGAAGGGGTCTGAGTTAAATCATAAATCAAATTATAAACAAAAGAAGATGTATAGTATAATGTATACCCTGGTCCTCAGACCTAGAGGTAACAGTTACTTGATGAGAGGTAACAATGTTCAAATGATAGAATGAGGGTTTGAATACCCAATGCTAGTAATCATGATGATAATGTGATGTGTTTTTGGCACATATAATGGATACCAAGGTAAAGAATCCTAGTATCCAAGGACTTTCACTGATATGAGAAAATGGGATCATGATTCCTCATAAGAAGTAATGTTTGATTGCCTAAATGGGCCAACTTTGAAATTTGTCCAATATGGATACCATATGTTAGGGGTTTATGTCCCCCCTAAACATGACATAAACAAAGATGTATGAGTCAAAGGAACAATTGTAAAATCATTGTGGGAAAAGCTTATTAAGATAAAGATAATTCTTTAAGATACCTCTAAGATAAGTTGTTAATTGATAGGTAACCTTCCCTTATGAAAAGAAATAGTAGAGTATGTGTACTGAGTGACAAGTTCTATGATAACCCTGTATGGAAGGACTTTGTATTGATCAAAGTTCTATGACATCTCCATGACATTAATATGTTATGTGGAGACTTGATGAATGAAAAATATCTGTCTTCCTTTACCTGGGATTTCGGGGACGAAATCCTTGTTAGGGGTTTATAATTTGTAACATCCCTGACCTGGGTTATGCTTTAACCCTAGAGGTTTTGCTTAATAAAGTTAATTATATGCTTTCTCTCATATTTTGAAAAGTAATTAAGGCTCAATAGGAACTTATGTTTCAATTTTAGTCCTTTTTGAATAATATTGAAACAATGTTTTGCCTATTTTGGACTATAGTGCAAATTACCCAAGTTGAGGGGTTAACTTGAAAATGTTACATGGTAAAATGTTCCTATAGTGTTGAAGCATAATAATAATGAAAATTATGCTGAGGTATGGCTTGTGGTAGACTGAGCACCAAGAAAAAGCTTGTTGAGCAATGTTTGTACATTAAAACCTAGTTTTGGTGTAATGTGCAAATTACCCAAAATATAGGGTTCAATATGAAAAATACCACTTCTAGAGAGTCCTTAATATTTCTTGGTATCAATTAGAGACAATAAAATCATAGGGGCATCTCATTTGAATCTCTTTGGAGGAGAGAGAATCTTGATATTAAAATAATCAAGATTTAAGCATAATTGAAACCCTAATTCAAATTAATGCAAAAATAAATATATTACTGGAAGTGCCCTTCAACCAAAAATGAGATGGTTGGATTTTTATAAGTGTGTACATACTTTTGCCTTACAAAGGCCACGAAATATCTAAAGTGAGTGGAGAGCCCACTCACATTAGTTAAAAAAAGTAATATCCACTCAATTTTGGATATTATTATTATAATGATTAAGGTGCTTAATTTGCTTTCTTTTAATTCATGGATAATGAAGAAGAATTACAAGGTGGGGAATATGGCTTAGTATTCAAGGGATTTAGGGGAGTATGTGGCATCCATTTTGGGAATTAAAAGATTATTATATCATTTTCTCTCTCATTGAAATTCCCTTATAAACATCTCACTTCCAACTCAAATGAAAGGCTTTTTCGACCCTTCTTTCTTTCCTTGCTTTTACCGTGTACAAGGGAGCTTAGGATCAATAGGAGGACGAACTCCAACCTGTAGGTAATCTCCTTAATCATCTTCAACCTTGATTTCATGGTGGAAATCGAAAATCAACACTTGATTTCTTCTTTTCTTCATTCAATCTTCAACCTTGGCCATTCTTTTCACTCAAAGAGTTGAGTACGAGCCTTGTAAAGTTGAGGGAGCTTCATTCACCATTGAGGACTTTAAGGTTGAATCTTGTATTCAATTTTGAAGGTGGGTTATATAACTTAAACCCTTAAATGTTATTATTACATTCAATTCTTCATCACTTGTTGATCATTTTGTTCTTCTTGAAATTCCTTTGATTAATTGATGAGATTTCCATAAGAATGGCAGTAGATTTTTAAGGATCTAAACTTGATGATGATGACATCATCATAAGAACACACCTCAATGAATATCTTGTGCAAATGGTTTTTCTCTTTGGTGATCAAATAGTCTCAAGACTGTTTGACACCAAACGGTTTCAAGACCGTTTGAGGTCAAACAACCTCAAGACCGTTTGAGGTCAGGAGATGTCATGGTTGGATGATGATCTAATGGTTCTAATTGATTGAATCGTAATAGGTTCAGTGATGGACAATCCACTGATTACAAACTCCAATTGATTGAATTGATTGAAGCCTTAATTGATGGAATTGATCAAGACCAAATGGGTAAAACCAATCAAGACCGAATGGGTAAAATTGATTAAGACTGAATGGGTAAAATCAATCAAGACCGAATGGGTAAAAGTGATTAAGACTGAATCGGTAAAATCAATCAATATCGAATGGGTAATTTGATCTTCAAAACCGTTTGGACATGTTGACCGTTTGGGAGAGTTGACCGAATGGAGGTCAAACACCTCAAGACCGAATGGAGGTCAAGCACCTCAAGACTGAATGGAGGTCAAGCTCCTTAAGACCGTATGGAGGTCAAGTACCTCAAGACCGTTTGAAGGTTCAAAAGTAACAAAACCATTTGAAGATCTAATAGTCTCAAAGCTATGAAAGATTAATTAACCTTATGAGTGTTAATGATGTTTATCAAAGGTAATTACAATGGTTGTACCTTTAAGGTACTAGGGTGATTAGTATCCTTGAAGGGTTGACCTTTGATGCTTATGGAATCAACATCTCAACACACTAAGCTAACCCTAAGTGTGTACACTTAAATGAGGGGTTGACCTAATTTAATCAACATCCTAGAGGGGATGATAAAGAGAGGAATCCATACATGTATGATAATCATGTAATGGTTAAATTTCAAAACTCTCAACATGAATAGAACATGCAATTAGGGTATGATCCTTGATAAAGAGATCATGAAACCCTAATCGAGAAGGATGATGAGCCTTAACCCTAATTAAGGGCAATGTCATGTGAAACCCTAATTAAGGGCAATGTCATGTGAAACCCTAATTATCATCAATGTCATGTGAAACCCTAATCAAGGGTGAGGTCAAGTGAAACCCTAATCTAGGGTAATAGTGAAACCCTAATTAAGGGTGATGTCATGTGAAACCCTAATTAAGGGCAATGTCATGTGAAACCCTAATTAAGGGCAATGTCATGTGAAACCCTAATTAAGGGCAATGTCATGTGAAACCCTAATCAAGGGTGATGTCAAGTGAAACCCTAATCTAGGGTAATAGTGAAACCCTAATTAAGGGTGATGTCACGTGAAACCCTAATTAAGGGCAATGCAATGTGAAATCCTAATTAAGGGCAATTTCATGTGAAACCCTAATCAAGGGTGATGTCATGTGAAATCCTAATCTAGGGTAATGCCATGTGAATCCTCAATATAGGGTTATGTTATGTGAAATCCTAATATAGGGTGATGTTATGTAAAACCCTAATTGATAAAGAGGGGAACCCTATTCCTAACAATGGAATAGTGAATAATGCATTGGTAGGTGAAACACCTAAAGTGGTTGATAATGGTTGAATAATTCAAATGAATGACTTATGACCGTTACATTACATGATGATCTGATGAATAAGTGCATAAAGTATTAGGATGGTAAACATCCTAATACAAGATAAACTGATGAACATAAGTAAGGCAAAAGTAATGAGGGAAGTGATACATCAAGACATGATAAGATATCACATCTAGTACCTCAAGGTTGATACACCTTGATGCACCTTAAATCCAATATGTATGGATGAGTAACACATGAAGTGTGTCATGCCAATTGTTACATTGAGATGTAATGAGCCTAATGCACTTTGATAAGTGTAGGCTAACATACCTTAAGAAAGGGTTAAGCCAAGTTATTAAAGCATGAGGTATTTATATTCTGGTAAGGATGAGAGAGAAACTCATACCTTGTGTTGATAATCATTTAATGATAAATGATGAGAGTTATTGTTGCCTAGTGAGAGGTGATAAGATGTTTAATGGCCTTGTGATCCATGAGAATAGTTGTTGCCTAGTGAGAGGTGACAAGATGTTTAATGGCCTTGTGAGCCATGATAATAGTTGTTGCCTAGTGAGAGGTGACAAGATGTTTAATGGCCTTCTGAGCCATGATAATAGTTGTTGCCTAGTGAGAGGTGACAAGATGTTTAATGGCCTTATGAGCCATGAGAATAGTTGTTTCCTAGTGAGAGGTGACAAGATGTTTAATGGCCTTGTGAGCCATGAGAATAATTGTTGCCTAGTGAGAGGTGACAAGATGTGTAATGGGCCTTGTGATCCATGAGAGTGGTTGTTACCTAGTGAGAGGTAACAAGATGTTTACAAAGTCCCATGTAAGAAATGATAATGTTCAAAATAGACAATGGAAACTTTGTAACATAATAATAACTAATGGATACAATAATAATAATGAAAGCTTGATCATACATGCTTTATGTTTATAGCCAAATAAGGGATATATTGTTCTGAACAAGCTTAAAGGAGATACACTGAATAATTGAATTACATTAAGGATGTGAATAAGTATGATGGCTTGACCAAGGTTTAATACCTAGTAAAGGTGATGTGGTATTCAGTGATGATGCACAAGATTGGTATAGTCCAATACCTGGAATAATTGCACAAGATTGGTAATAACCCAATACCTGGAATAATGTCACATGATTGGTCATAACGCAATACCTAGAATAATTGCACATGATTGGTAATAACCCAATACCTGGAATAATGTCACATGATTGGTCATAACCCAATACCTAGAATAATTGCATGGGATTGGTAATAATCCAATACCTTGAATAATGCCACAGGATTGGTCATAACCCAATACCTGGAATAATTGCACATGATTGGTCATAACCCAATACCTGGAATAATGTCACATGATTGGTCATAACCCAATACCTGGAATAAATGCACAGGATTGGTCATAACCCAATACATGGAATAATTGTACATGATTGGTAATAATCCAATACCTGGAATAATATCACATGATTGGTATGAGCCCAATGCCTGGAATGTTTACACAGGATTGGTATAGTCCAATGCCTAGAATGGTTACACAAGATTGGCATAGTCCAATGCCTGGAATGTTTACACAGGATTGGTATAGTCCAATGCCTGGAATGGTTACACATGATTGGCATAGTCCAATGCCTGGAATGTTTTAACAGGATTGGTATAGTCCAATGCTTGGAATTCTTACACAGGATTGGCATAGTCCAATTCCTAGAATGGTTGCATAGGATTGGCATAGTCCAATGCCTAAATGGAATATGATGATGTATACTCACATGATTAATACAATTCAATATCTGGTTAGCAGATTGGCTGAGGCCAATAGATAGAAATGAGAATGATTCATAGATGACATACCATGATAATGAGTATCACAGGATAAGCTTGAGATGTTGATATAGTATGATGGATAAATGATATACCTATTTTTCCTATTTCTTATAAAGTGAATAGATGATTTACTGCTCTATCATAGATAGTTGCAATGCTTTAAAAGATGAGAATATTCTAAACTGCTTATCCTCTGCTCAGTTTCATAATGTTTATCTGCAATAATAATGTTTCTGGCGAAGAGTTATATCTCTCGTTGGGACAATTTTCAATTGTCTCACCCCCGTGGGATCCAACATTTTTAGGTGGACGCGGATGAAGAGGTAGAAATCATACAACAGGAAAAAGGAAAGCAACATCAGGGACATCAGTAACATCTCAGGTGGAGATATTGACTGTCATGTCTTATAGATATGAGTCCTATGTGTTGTCTCTACACTCTCAGGTCCTAGGAGTCAGTACTTAGTGTTTTTATAATCGATTTGAGATCTTGGCTTGAATGCCTCGAGGTTTTGTGTTGCTCATGAGTAGACTTAATAGAGCAGTTGTTGTATGTAATCCTAGAGAGGATATGGTACATGGCATGTACTTGTGGACCAGAATGTATATGTAATACTTTGGTTCTTGTTGATAAGAGTTTCCTGGAATTGGATCTCTTTACAAAAATGTTTTAATTTTTTTTAGTGATTTTTAGTAATCTGCTGCTAACGAACGCTTCTACTTAAGTAAATCATGTTTTTGTGATTTGTATGCCATAAGTAACAACTTGAAATTCAACACTATTGACGAAATCAAAAGTCATGTGATGTTCAACAGGATTGTATAGGGTTATATAGAATGGTACTAGCATGGGAACAATAGATATCGATAGAAGTACTTCATGATGTAGATGTGAACGAATTGATTTTGATAGATATGGTTGATAATGTTAGATATTTGTGGAGTAAATTGTATTGATCCACCTTCCTTATATTGAAACATTGTACATGATGCACAGAGACCATTATACTTAGATTGTAATAAGTTTACAAAGCTGAGCGATATGTTAAAGTTGTATACTCTGAAGGCTAACAATAGATGGAGCGGCAAAAGATTCATGTTCCATTGTCTTTTTTGAAATAAATTCTTCCTGAAGGTAATGAGCTTTCAATCTCAACATACAAATTAAAGAATATGTTTGCTCAATGGGAATGGAGGTTAATAAGATACTTGCATTCTCGAATCACTGTGTGTTATTTCATAAGGACTATATCAATTTGAAAGATTGTCCAAAATATTGGGCATCTAGGTACAAAATGACAACTTTGAGTAAGTCCAAAATTGGCTCTCTTATCAAGGTGATGTGTGAAATATCTAGAGGGGAGGGTGAATAGAGAGCTTTTTGGAGTTTTTAAAGTTAATTAAACAATTAAACACTTGAACAAGAAGTAGGAGGAAACAAGGAAGACACAAGGATGTAGAGTGGTTCCTACCTTAGAAATCTAAGGTAGTCAGTCCACTACCCGATTGTTTCCAACTGGGATTTTGAAAGTGATTAATTTTATTACCTTGGAAGGATGCTACATAAAATACAATCACCTTCCTTCTACACCCTTGAAGTAGACTTCACCTAGAAGTAGCCTCAACCTCCTTGAAGCAACCTTCTTGAAGTAACTCTAAGTTCATAGAGCAACCTTCACCACCTGAAGTAGCTCCACCACCTTGAGATAGCCTTCCTTTGGAAGTAGCTCCAACCTCCCTTGAAGCAACCTTCCTTGAAGTAATCTCAAGCACACCTCCTTTCAATAGCCTCCAACCTAGGAGTAGTCAAGGAGAACAAGATACAATATAAGAGAACCAGACTGGAAGAAAGAAGATACTTAACCAATGAAGTACATTGCTTTAATCCTATATCAAGCGTTTAGATCTCCTATCCACTTAATATGGACGTGGCTATATGTGGTGTCTAGGAGATTGTAGTTGTAGGACACAACTCTAGAGAACAAGGAAGAAGATAACAAGTAAATCTCAACTTTATTGCTCTCAAGAATGGATGCTCAAGTGTAACTTGTGTATTGTGTATGTAAGTGATGATTTGGGTGTCCTAAGTCCTCCCCTATTTATAGGAATGGTTTACAAGTGTTTAGGTACGTTTTAGGGAGTGTCTATAGTGTTCTTAGTACTTAACTAGTTGTTAGGTAGAAAGTAGTTGGCTTGCAGCGGCTAAATTCACATTAAATGTGAAGTTTCTAGAACTTTTCTCAGTCGACAATATTGTCGACCGGATAAAATTACGGTCCACAATATTATCGACCAGATGACTAACTGGTTCTGACAACTAAACCTGTTACAATGGCTATATTTCGGTCCACAATATTGTCGACTGAATTTTGACTCAGAACTAAAGATTTGCAAAGGTCCTATTGATGATTCATATGAGACCTATCAACCCTAAAGTATTCATGTGAGTGTGACATAGGGTTTTGGGTAGATATGGAATATCTAACACTTAATTTACAGGATATATAAGTACTTGTGCATTATATAATTGTACAAGTTTTTACATTGAGTACAATCATGAAAATATTAAACATTTAAGTGTATTGATCTTACCCGGCCAGTGTGGCTCAGGTGGTTCGGTCCGGCTTGTCCTCCATGTGGGATCCGAGTTCGAATCCCCCTGAGCACACTGTAATTACCAACTCCTTGGGTCATCCGGCCTCTGGCACCTATTTGAGGAGGAGGGGGAGTGGGGTCTCCCTAAGACTAAAAAAAGTGTATTGATCTTCAATTTGTATTGATCTTCAATTATCCACTTAGTATGATCTCCTTATTTTCCTTGAACCCTGAAATACTCAAGTAGCATGTTAGATCCACAAGAATGAAATGTTTGTCATCATAAAAAAAAGAGTTTAATAATGTCCAATTTATCCAAAAATGTGATATCTACCTATAATATCATGGTTTTGACGCTTGTTTGCCAATTCCATGGATGCACATAATTTATCTTGGCATGAAGAGGAAAAAAACAATGATGGGGAACCTACGACATGCATATGATTCCCCATAATAAAAATTTTGATTTATTGTATCCTAAATTTGGTAAATAAGTTAGGAATATAAGGCTTAAACTTTGTTCTGACTTGATAAATCCACACAACACATTAAGAAGCCAACATATCACTTGGCCTATTATGATCGTTATATAAAATATTCCTCCCTAGTTGTGTATGAAAAATAAGTATGTTATGTTGTCCTTTGTTGATATTGGGCCACAAACAATTAACCTGGCAATTATATTGTCATTTTTCTTGAACCTATGATTGATAACTTAAAGAAACTATGAGGAGAAGGGGTGATGGCCTATGATGCTTAGTATAGAGAGATATTGCATATATATGATATGTTGTTTCACACTATTAATGACTTTGCAGCATACATGAAATTTGTCTGGATACAACTTAAAACGATCCAAGGCATGCCCTATATGTGAAGAGAATACTAATTCAATATGACTAAAACATGACGGCAAGATTGTATACGTTGGTCATCAAAAGTTTCTTCCGAAAGTGTATCCTCACTGAAGGTTGCACAAAGTATTCAATGGATCAACTGACGAATAGAGTGCCCATAAACTTATATTAGGGAAGGATGTTTATGAAAGAGTAAAAGACTTTACCAATTTATTTGGTAATAGATCACAATGTACTATTCCCAGATGGACTAAAAAATCTTTATTCAAGAAGAGGTCAATATTCTCCTTATTGGAGTTCGTGGAAATTAGGCATTGTATCAATGTCATGCATGTTGAGGAAAATGTTTGTGATAGTTCCATTGGAACTATGTTGAATATACCATGTAAAACTAAAGATGGAAAAAAAAATCTATAATGGGTATACATGAAATGGGTATAAGGAAAGAATTAACAACAAAATTTAGTAGTGATTGAATAAAATATTTACAACCTGCTTGTTACACATTGTCTAGACATGAAAAGATAACCTTTTGCTAGTGCTTTTTTATTATTAAGGGATACATGGATACTCTTCCATAATTAGTAGGTTAGTATCAATGAAAGAATTGAATCAATAGGCCTTAAGTCTCATGATTTTCACACTTTAATGCAGCAAATATTTCATGGCTATTCCATATATACCGTTGAAGCATGTAAGGTTTGCAATCACCGAGCTTTGTTCTTCTTCAACACTCTATGCATCAAGGTTATTGATCCTAGGAATCTTGATAAGTTGCAAAGAGAAGTGGTCATTATCTTATGCCATCTTGAGATGTATTTTCCTCCTTCATTATTTGATATCATGGTAGATCTTGTTGTCCATTTGACTAGAGAAGTGAAAATGTTGGGTCCGATTTTCTTGCATTGAATGTATCCTTTTGAACAATACATGAGTGTTTTTAAAGGCGATGTTCAAAATTATTATCAGTTTAGAGGGAGTTTTATTAAGGGTTATGAGGCTAGGGAGGATATAAACTTTTGTAATGACTTTCTAAATTGTAGTAAAGCTCCTACCAGTGAAAATAATATTGATCCCTATTCTAGCAAAGGGACTTTAGGAGCATGAGTGAATATATTTACTCATGAGCTGTGGGAGCAAGTACACTTATATGTTTTACACAAGATCGACAAAGTAGGTATTTATATCACCGAACATACATATTTTATCAAGACAAAATATCCTCGAGTCAGTTTAATGTGGCTTTCTAGAGAACATAATAGGACATTTATTAGGTGGTTTGAAGATAAACTATTTTGTCAACTATCTCAAACACCAAATAGTGTTGCTGAAAATATTAAATGGCTCATCTTTAAATAAAAAATAAATGTTATGTCTTATGAAGGGTTTGACATAAATGGATTTTCATATTACACAAAACTTAAAGATGATAAGAATGTCATCTAAAATAGTGGTTTCGCCCTTTGTTCAAGTGTCTTCATTGTATTTTTCTAATGTGAAGGATAATAGTCCACGTGAAGCTAAAATATCTTATTATAGTTCTATTGAAAGCATATGAGAGTTTGACTACATAGATTTTAGTGTTTCGTCTATAGGTGTCATAGGGTTGATAACAAAAAAGGAGTTACAGTGGATAAGTTGGATTTCACATTATTAATTTTTGAAAAGGTTGGTGAGAAGGGTGAACCATTCATAATGGCATCACAAGTGAAGCAATTATTTACATCGATAAGTCAGTGTAAGATTCAACATCACAAGTGAAGCAAGTATTTACACTGACCCAACAATTCTAGAAGGTTGAAATAAAGAATTTTTGAAATTCTTTATTACAATTACATATGTTTCATATGCTACATGTACATTTTACATTCTTTATCACTTATAATTTATTCTTTGATTATTTTTAATATGAAAATTTTTAAATGTCGTCTGACCCTGAGGATGAGCACTCTAATGATGTGCACCATAAGGATGAGTCTGGTGTAATTTATATTATTTTATTACATAGATGTACATTATACATTCTCTATCAAAGTTATATAAGTTACACTTTTTATTACTTATATGTGTTTCTTGACAATTTTAGACTGAGACTCTTGAGTATGTGCATCCTGTGGAGATTGTTGGGTCTGCAGAGGAGCAGCGTGATTGTGCAGGTAAATGAGGCATCACCTTGATGAACAAGTTAATAGCACAAAGGGGTAAATGATTGAATCTGGTTTTTGACTTCTATGAAATGGGAAATCATGTTGGGAAGAATCACAATACTTTCATGAAACATCTAGGGATTATTACTCATAGAAAAAGTGGATATAACAATAGAATTTTGGCATAAAGTTGACCCTTCCATGAAAAGCTACATATGGAAGGACATAACTATGTGATATTCTAGTTTATAAAGATATTCACAATTCTATTTTTAAAAATATATCATTAAGTATATGAACTTTTGCACAAAATCTTTGACCTTGATGAAAAACTGCATCGTAAAAAGGTGTTGCAACATTGTGGGGGATATTAAGGAATTATGGGACAAATCTTACAAGAGAATACATAATGAGAAAAAAGAAGAAGTTCACCATTGAGAAATGGTCCTATCTTGACCCAAAGTTGTGGGAAGCATTTGTTGCTTCAAGATAAATCGATGAATTCAAAGTATTACATTCTTATGATTATTTAGATGAATTTCATATATTATGTAACTAACATATGTTTTGTATTAGCCATTATTTACACGACACTCAAAAAGAAAGGCCATGACTATAAGTTGGGTTCATATGGCTACACAAGGCATTGCCAATAGAGATGGGAAGTGTCTTATTCTGAGTTGCCTACTCATGGGTCTGTTGAGTCTTCTACTATTTCTGCACCTTTACTTTGCCATGAGGAGTGGATAGGTGTGAGGACAAGGCAATATGGAGAAATACTCAACTCCACAACCACTGAGGTGGTTGTAAAATGGTAAAGTTCAAGTCTCAGAGTGCATGTTCATTATTGACCTTGATTGTTATATTTTACTGACTAGTTACTATTGATGATGATTAGGGGGAGATCTACGAGTAACAAAAAGAAGGCAAATTCATCCTTGAGGGCCAAAGGGATGTATTCATGGTTGCTCGGGGTACTCCAGAGCATCCTGACCATGTTAGAGTCAGTGGACTGGTTCGATATAAGATTTTTTTGGTCATTAGAGAATAAGTACAAATCTGTCAAGAAATGAGGATTGTCAGAAGAGCATGTAGAATACATGATTGCAAAGGGAATAAAAGAACCAATGAGACAGTTCCAGGCCTCTCAGTTTCAACTTCATCAGATAGTACATGTGTTGCCCCACTCTTCTTACAAGGTGGACCCCCCCCACATCATAGATGGTTGAAAGTAATCCCATAGATCCACTAGTTGGAACATCTAGTGTAAGTTTTTTGTGATATAATAGTCTTTCAGGTGAATTTATCATTTTTTTAAAACTAAAAGACTTTTACTCATCCCTCCCTCCCATTGCAGGAAAAGGAAAATGAAATTACATATGCCATCCATCTTACATACTCCATTGTAGTCAACCAATAACTCTGTTAGTCCATTATACTAACTATATACACAACCAAAATCATCAAAATGTAAGACTATATTGTATCTCTAATTTCTTGATGTATAGTGTATGATCTCTATCAAACTGGATGAGTCCTCAATCATTCAAAGGAAGGGTTAAGGATTCCTCGTCCTTAACACCTCATGCTGCTCAAAACCCCATATTCCTATCACGTGAGTGTCTTTGTTTACCTCGTATGAAAGTAAGAAAGCCAATAATCGCTCTATCCAACATGATCTCCTTCACCTCTCTCACTGCCGCAAAGATGTATCAAGGAATACTAGTTGTGCCCCATAATATGTTCACCCCCTCTCTACTATCAGTATCTATGGTGGATATATTAAGGTTCACATTCTCTACCAACTAATGGCCACATCAATCACCCCACTTGAGCTTCTATAATATCACACACATTTAGACATGATCTGAATGCAAACCCCATCTCTCCTCTCCTATCTCTGACAATGCCAATCGCCCATTACTTGCAAGATCCATATTCCAGGATGCCTTTATCAATTGCAACATTCATCTTTAGGTTGCCGCAATCAGGAGCCAGCCACGAAACAAGATCAATCTTCTTCAAGCACAACAAGGGGTCACAATGGTTCATGAAAACTTGTTCACCTCTTAATCATTCATGTCGATGGATTTAAATGACCTACCACTTGATTTTACCTTCACTAGATTTGTAACATAGAGCCAAGCTTGGTGGCCGATAATCATTTGACCATTGAAAGTTGCATTACATTGATATCTCCAAACACTCCATACTATCAGGCTATGGAGAATCCATCCATATTGTAAAAAAAACCCTAAATAGCCTGTCCCAATCATAGTGACAAGTTCAGGATTTGGCAATTTTTCAGTCGGCTAGAAAAAATCAGAGTTCGAAAAAATTCGTGAAAAAATTGATGAATTTCGATCAAAGTTTGGTCAACTATTCGGAGATAATCAAGAATAAGTTGGATATATATATATATATATGTGTGTGTGTGTGTGTGTGTGTGTGTATGTGTACACATATATATAAATATATGCATGTATGCATGTGTATGTTTGTGAGAAGTGATGTGGTCGCCAGAGATGTATTCTTACTGAGTGAAAAAGTAAGAAAAAAAATTAAAGAATAGTTGAACAATAATAATGTATTATTGGAGGAGTGGGGGTTGGAGATTTAGTGTATATTAGGAGTTTTGTGTACGTGGTTTGGTAGAAAAAAGAAGAAGCAACTTAAAAGAAAAAAGTCATGAAAACGCAAGATAAATCTTGAAAAGTCACGAAGAATCGGCAACCAATGTGTTAATCGTAATGAACATTCGAGAGTCTATAACATCGTAAAAAATCACAGATTTCTCATAAAATTCAAAGAATTTTGTTACTATGGCCCCAATAGACCACCACCCTCCTCTAATGGAGTTCATGCTCGACATGTATCCTGGTCCAATTACCAAATTATCAACTTTATGCCATAAGAGGGCGGATACATCACTTCTCACAAATAAATGATCCAGTGATTCCATCCCCAAGATAACTTTGGATTCTAAGGCTTGAGTTGAGCACTGACATCTTCCTTTCTTGTAGGTAAAAGGAAATTGGATTGTTGATAGTGGCTGCTTGATGCAGCCCTATTTGAGGGCTCCATCCTGTGCCATTTTGTATTTAAGTTGCATCTAAACATGTTAGATTACAAGTTTTTTCCCCCAATATGATTATCATTGCAAATACGCTTATGGATGTTCTTTGCACTGTTCTTTAGGTACTTGGACCATGCTTAGATGGACGAGAGAGAGAGGGAGTTCTAGGGTTCCCCCACTCAAGGAGGGACCCAAAGAAGGCCCCAAAGTCTCCCTCAACCTACCTCCAGTGGCCAAGAATCGTCTCCAAGCAAAGACATCCAAGAATTATGAAGTTTGAAGCCATGCTAGTGTTAGAAGACCCCAGCAAGGCCGTGGTGCCATGGAACGGCCGTGCTGGAATTTGAGCAAAGTTACATGTTGATCGACAAATTATTGAAGTTCAAGCAAATCAGCCACCACGGCCGTGCTGACCAGCATGGTCGTGCTAGATGAAGATGGAACATGTGTGTTGCTCAGAACGACCTCCTCCACCACGGCCGTGCTGTCCAGCACGGCCGTTCTACCTAGTCCCCAACACGGCCGTTCTGTCCAGCACGGCCGTGCTACCAGCCTTCATTTTCACCCATCAACCTGTTGAGTTAACACTTAGCCAACACGGCCATTCTCCTCCACCACGGCCGTGCCCACTCCTACCCACCACGGCCGTACTGCCCAGCACGGTCGTGCTACAACCCCAAAACCTAATTTTTTTCATTGCTTTTCCTTTTATACCCCCACTTAACCCTAGCTCATATATAAGCACTAGTTGCTTCTAGGGCTCGAGAGAGAGCACCCCTAGCCGCAACCTAGCTACTCCCTTGCATCCATTACTCCCATCCACCTTTTTCCTTGCATTCAACCCCATTTCCACCCACTTTCCACTCATTTCCACCATAGAACCCTAGATTCTCTAGGTTTCTATCCATCCATTCCACCATTTTCATGCACCCTTGCATCCTTGGAGGAGGGAGGGCGTCTACAGCAAGCTTGGAGGTGAAGAAGTAGGCTTCTACATCAAGCTTCATGGAGTCCCTACTTTTTCTACCCATGCCTCTTCCTGTTTTCATGATTATGTCTAGCTAAGCCCCCTTGTGGTGGGCTGTTTGGGATTAAAATGTTACTTTGATACCATGTTGGGGGATAAATTCTTGTAATGAACTTGATTCATATTTATGATGATTACTTCTTACTTCCATCTCTTTTCCTATCTTATTGCATGTGGTTTGTGCTTCTTGTATGAATTGCTTGTTTTGAGGTTTTTGATGACACCTCATTTCTAGGAGGAATTGGGGTGTATGTGGCAATCTTAGGAATGACTCCTAGGTCCAATTAGTGGATCCCTAGCTAGCCCCCTTTGTTCCTACATACACATCCCTCCCCCTACAAATGAGTGTGAGATTTAAGTGGCTAGTGTAAGTGAGAGTGATGCAATTGCCTAGGGCCTTCTAAAGGCTAGAGTGGCTAGTGGAATGAGGTTAAACCCCTTCATCTACACTACCATCTCTACCCTCAACCCTCAATTGTCCACTATCACTTACCCTAGAAACCTAGATTTGGCCAATCTCACTAGAACTACACCTAACCCTAGTCTTCTACTAGTAGTATAAGGTATGTTCTAATGGCATTGCCCTTGTTGTTTGGTTTAGTAATCTAGATATGAATTGAGAACCATGCATGTTTAATGAACTCCCCCAACTAAAATCAAAGTGACATTTCCCAAACGGCCCACCCACCTTAATCACCTTGCTTAAAACCCTAATCGCTTAGTCTGCTTGTTAATGCTAGCTAGTCCAATTGCTTTAGTCTAACTTAGTCAATTGCTTAGTTTTACTCTTCAGTGTTAACTTAGGATCTTGCTCTTTCTAGTGGTTAGTCTAGTTCTTATTTGTTTCTTGCCTTGCTAGAGTAGTGTAGCCCTTCTTGTTCCTGCTTAGTTAGTTTGATAAATTAGTTTACTAATTTGCTTGCTCTTCCATGATTTAGTTTTCTTTTCGCATCCCTCACTTGCTCATTAGTGTGATCAACCAATCAACCTTAAAACCCTAAAAACCTTACTCTCTACACTAGGAACGTAGCTCACGCCATCTAACTCTAGTGCCCCCTCTATCTCCGCGGATCGACCCCGTACTTGTCGCCTCACCTATACTACGGCACGACCCCGTGCGCTTGCAGGTGTAGTGTCTTAGTAGACGTAGGTAGTTAGTGTGGGACCATACAAATATCGAAAGCAAAGATCCCATCTCTCCCGTGCTTCCCGACCTCATAGATTGCACTTGTTGCAAGCCTCTAGCGGGAGCGCCACCAAGATTTCTGGCACCGTTGCCGAGGATAGAGGCGCTCGACCTAGTTAGATAGTGTAGCTTAGCCTTTACTTTTGCCCTCACCATTGCTATTATTTATTCTTTGTGTTACTCTTACATATTGGTTCTCTAACTTGGCTCCTTGTTGTTTGTTCGTGACTTGTGCAGGTGACAGCTGTGCATGCGTAGCACGCGTTCGACTTGCACCGACTTGGTGGTTTACAACCCCGAGATTGGAAGAAGAAGGCGTCAAGCTCGCCGCAACCTACATCGAGAGGCCGAGATGGCACAGAACGACCCGCCACCGGAGGTTCCACCGCCACATCGCCCGCTTCACGAGTACTTCACGCTGGGGAACTACAACTCCCCTATCGCCACTCTAGTTGACCAGATGCCAGGTCAATAGTTCTCCATCCCACCGGTACTCTTGGGGCTTCTCTCTACATACTTCGGTATAGAGAACGAGAACCCCTACCACCACATAGACACGTTCCTTGAAATGTGCTCTACCTTCCGCACGCCTGCCGCCACCGACGACTCAATCAGGAGGACGCTCTTTCCTTTCTCCCTCAAAGAGAAGGCCAAGGAGTGGTACGTCTCGAGGCCAGAGTTGGTCACTTGGAATGAGGTGAAGAACGAGTTTCTCAAGAAGTTCTTCCCCATCGCCAAGTTATCCTACATGAGAAGATGCATCACATCGTTTGCCCAGAAATACAACGAGCCCTTCCACGAGGCATGGGAGAGGTTCCAGAAGCTGCTTCGTGACTGCCCTCATCATGAGGTTCCTCTTTGGCAGCTAGTTCAGGCCTTCTACACCGGGCTTGAGGAGCAAAGCCAAAACAACGTTGATTCTTCTTGCGGGGGCACGTTCATGGTAAAGCCGCCCGAGGAATCATGGCCGCTGTTTGAGCATCTCGCCGAGAATTCACACCACCGAGCTTCCACTAAAGGGGGACATTGCGGCCGGAACTACACCCCTCCCCCTTCCTCCGTGGCTCCCGCACGCAATGTCACCGACCCTGATATGATGAAAATGATGGCTGATATGATGCGAATGATGAAGAATCAAGTGGGTGGCTCTTCTAGCCAACCCGCAATGGCTGTGGACACTGTAGATGAGGAAGTTAATGCTTTACATTCCTTTGGTGGCTGCAAAAACCAGGGCCCAATGTCCCAATCCTACACCCCAAGTGGAGGAACCACCCAAATTTCTCTTGGAAACAACATAATGAGGATGGGCAAGGACAGGGGCAGCAGAAGCCATGCTACAAGTCCAAGTTTGAGGACGAGGTACTAGGAAGGCTAAGGAGCCTAGATGAAGTAAAAAAGGATGTCAATGCACATGGGCAGTCTATAAACCATCTTGAGCAGAGGTTGGACCAAATTTCTCTCTCTTTGGCTAGGAGGGAAGAAGGTAGACTTCGATCTCAACCACTACCAAATCCGAACAATGATGGGGTTTTTCTAGGGAACACTTCGAGTGCTTATGTTCCACTATCTTACCAAGCCCCACCAAACCCCTATGCTCCTCCACCTCCTCAAGCGCCGCTCAATTATCAATATGCTCCACCTCCACCTCACACTTACCAACAACCACCTCCACAATATCACCCCCACCACAACAACAACCGCAACCCCAATTCATCCTTAAAAATCCCAACTCCCCTCACCAAAGGCCTCCACCACCCCAACAGCCACAACCACCTCCACAATCTCCCTCTTCTACCACCCATGAGCATGTGAAGGCTGTGACTACGTTGAGGAGTGGCAGGACCTTGGAGAGACCCCATGGTACAGTTGTTGGCAGAGATGACACTGAGGCATAGCAGGTTGATACTGAAATGCAGATTGATGATACTGTGATAAGAGGCAGTGTTGATACCATGATGCCGAGCAGTGATACTGTGATACCGAGCTGTGATACCGTGATTCCAGTGATACCAGTGGATGATACTGTTGATTTGGACCGATTGGGTTCCCAACTCCCTCCATATCCTGATGCACTCGAGGAGCCTTCTGTTGCAAAGAAAAAGAAGAAGCATGTAGATGATATTTTGGAGATCTTCAAGCAAGTGAAAATCAATGTACCTCTTATAGATGCAGTCAAGCAAATTCTGTCCTATGCAAAATTCCTTAAAGAATTGTGCACCTTCAAAAGAAAGACAACAGGGAGGACGCCTAAGAAGATCAAGCTCACTGAGCAAGTGAGCTCCATTCTCCAACACACCATCCCCCGGAAAAGAAAAGACCCTAGTGCTCCCATCATCTCATGCTACATCGGGGCACATCGCATAGACCAGGCTCTTCTTGAATTGGGGTCTAGCATAAACTTGATGTCGTATGATCTGTTTGCTGAGCTCCAAATGGGGGAGTTGAGGCCAGCCCACTGCACTCTATAGTTGGCCGAACGATCTGTGAAGACGCCTAGATGGCATGTGGATGATGTGCTGGTCCGTCTTGATGAGGATACTTCTGCCTTCTTCCCAGCTGATTTTATCATTCTTGATATGGAAAAAGAGGCTAGAAAGGTATCAATCATCTTGGGGAGACCTTTCTTAGCCATAGCTGATGCCGTGATCCATGTGAGGACAGGGACCATGTATGTTACATTCATGCACATGAAGATCAGGTTGAACATCTTCAAGTCTTCTACTACAACCGAAGTGATAGGGGCCACCGAGGAAGATTGTTATTTGGTGGAATGCCTAGATGAGATTGTTGAAGAGTTCCTACCTGCATGGATTGAGACTGCCACCCAAGGTAGAGGTCTTGAACCAATTGTTGAGTTCCCTGAAGATGATGATGAAGATGAGGAAGAGTGTGACATAGCCTTAGTGGCTGCAAGTCAGGACCTCCCTTCTATTTCTGCACCTTTGAAGAACTCCCTTGAAGCACCCCTCGTTCTTGAGTTGAAGAAACTTCTTGAAGGATTGAAGTATGCTTTCCTTGGCTCAAATGACACCCTCCCGGTGATTATTTCCTCCATTCTCTCTCATGAGCAAGAAGATGCCTTGATGGAAGTCTTGAGAAAGAACATCCAAGCCATTGGATGGTCTATTGCTGACTTGAGGGGGATTGACCCCTCCATTTGTGTGCATCGGATATACTTAGAAGAAGATGCGAGGCTGACCTGTCAAATGCAAAGAAGGCTAAATCCAAAGTTGAAGGACGTTGTAACTCAAGAGGTTGTTAAGTTGCTTGATGCAGGGATCATCTATCCCATTTCTGACAGTACGTGGGTGAGTCCCATCCAAGTTGTGCCCAAGAAGGGCGGGATTACGGTTGCAGAAAATGCCGATGGTGAGCTTATGCCGGTGAGAGAGCAATCAAAGTGGAGAATGTACGTAGATTATCGGAAGCTCAATGAAAAGACAAAGAAGGACCACTACCCACTTCTGTTTCTTGATCAGATCTTAGAGAGATTGGCTGGGCAGAGCTTCTACTGTTTTCTTGATGGATACTCAGGATATTTTCAGATTGCTGTGCATCCGGAGGATTAGGAAAAGACGACATTCACTTGTCCAAGTGGTACATTTGCCTACCGGAGAAT
This sequence comes from Alisma plantago-aquatica, assembly GCA_963693085.1. Classification (NCBI taxonomy): domain Eukaryota; kingdom Viridiplantae; phylum Streptophyta; class Magnoliopsida; order Alismatales; family Alismataceae; genus Alisma; species Alisma plantago-aquatica. Next base: position 765,807,564 of record OY856413.1, on the reverse strand, counting down.
GCCATTTGGATTGTGCAATGCCCCTTCCACTTTCCAGAGATGTGTAACCTCGATCTTTGCTGACATGCTTGATTCGTCACTTGAGGTTTTCATGGATGATTTTTTAGTTTTCGGGAAAACTTTTGATGAGTGCTTGCTACATCTAGCTGCGGTTCTGGAAAGATGTGTGAAAGTTCTCTTAGTTCTATCTTGGGAAAAGAGCCATTTCATGGTACCTGAGGGTATAGTTCTGGGACACTGAGTTTTGAAAGATGGTATTTAAGTGGACAAGGCCAAGGTGGGCCTTATTTCTACACTCGACTTTCCTTCGATCGTAAGACATGTTCGATCTTTCTTGGGACATGCAGGTTTTTACCGGTGCTTTATCAAGGACTTTAGAAAAATCTCATGACCACTCTGTCGATTACTTGAGAAAGATGTTGAATTTCAGTTTGATGACAAATGTGTTGAAGCCTTCAATCATCTAAAAAAGAGGCTTATTTGTGCTCCTATCATGCAGCCCCCAGATTTCTCTTTGCCGTTTGAGATCATGACAGATGCATCCGATATGACAGTGGGGGCTATGCTGGGTCAACGCATTGGCCGAATTCCTCATGCTATCTATTATGCAAGCAAAACATTAGACGATGCTCAAAGAAACTATACGACTACCGAGAAGGAGTTGCTTGCGGTGATATTCGCTCTTGACAAGTTCCGGCCGTATCTCTTGCAAAACAAAGTGATAATCTACACGGACCATGCTGCGTTGAAGTATCTCATGTCCAAGAAAGACTCAAAGCCAAGGTTGATCCGATGGATTTTGTTGCTCCAAGAATTTGACATAGAAATTGTGGATAAGAAAGGGATAGAAAATGGTGTTGCAGATCATCTCTCCCACCTTGATGGACCTTTTGATATGACAAGTCCAATCAAAGAGACAATGCCACATGAACAACTCCTCTTAGTCTCATCTGTCCAAAAGCCATGGTACAAGCACATAGCAAATTTCCTAGCCAGTGGGAGGATACCGAGCATGTGGACAAGAGAGGAAAGCAAGAGATTGTTTGCTATGGTAAAGAACTATATTTGGGATGACCCTCACCTCTTTAAGTATTGCCCGAAACAACTCATTAGGAGGTGCATTCCGGAGATGGAGCAACAAGAAGTCTTATCTATGTGCCATTACGGAGTGTGCGGAGGCCATTTTGGAGGGAAACGCACGGCCGCCAAAGTACTTCAATGTGGATTCTACTGGCCGACATTGTTCAAAGATGCTCATGACTTTTGCAAGGGTTTCTTCAAGTGCCAAAAAGTGGGCACCATATCAAAGAGGGACATGATGCCTCTATCACCTATTCTTGTGGTAGAAGTGTTTGATGTTTGGGGGATTGACTTTATGGGTCCTTTCCCTCCTTCTTTCGGGTATGTCTACATCTTGGTCACCGTAGACTATGTATCAAAATGGATTGAGGCTGTGGCAATAAGGACAAATGATCATAAGGTAGTGTGTGATTTCGTGAAATCCAACATCTTTAGCCGTTTTAGTGTTCCAAGGGCTATGATTAGTGATGGCGGTAGTCATTTCATCCACCGCACCTTTGAAGGGATGCTAAAGAGACATGGAGTTAACCATCGTGTAGCTACTCCTTACCACCCTCAAACGAGTGGTCAAGTTGAGTTGGAAAATCAGGAGATAAAGCTCATCTTGGAGAAGACGGTGCGACCGGACCGCAAGGATTGGTCACTTCGCCTCAATGAAGCTTTATGGGCATATAGGACTGCATATAAAGCCCCGATTGGCACTACACCGTTCAAGCTTGTCTATGGTAAGAGTTGCCATTTTCTGGTTGAGATGCAGCACAAGGCATTGTGGGCCTTGAAGACGATGGACTTTGATGAAGAGAAAGCCGGAATGAAAAGAAAGTTTCAATTGCATGAGCTAGAAGAAATGCGGCATGAGGCATATGAAATGTCAAAGAGTTATAAGGAAAGAACCAAGTTTCTACATGACAAGATCATAAAGAAGAAAGAGTTTGAGCCCAGCAAATGAGTATGGCTATACAATTCAAGGATGAAGTTCTTTCCCGTAAAGCTTAGTTCTAGATGGGAAGGTCCTTACCTTGTCAAGAAGGTGTACCCATCCGGGGCAGTGATCATTTGTGCAAAAGAAGGAGCTAAGGAATTCACCGTTAATGGGCAAAGGCTAAAATCTGTTGTTGAGGTCGGCCCGGACAAGGCCAACCAAGACTTCGACATTGTCATGCTTATAGAAGAAGAATCCGAGGAAGAAGAATGCTTGGACGAGGATGAGAAAGGGATTTACTACAAGGATCTTTTGAAGATTCCGAAAAAGTGAAAAAGTCCAACAATCAATAAGTCTGGCTGAAGGCGTTAAACTTAGCGCTAGTGGGAGGCAACCCACGTGGTTTGAGATTCTCGAACCCTTCTTTTGATACTTTAGTTTTGTTTTACACAAATACACACACACTTGTGCTTGATAGTTTTGTTTTTAGTTTTGATGTAATGACAGGTTGAACAGGTTCAAGCTGAAGATTGAGGCATAGTCAGTCATGGTGGTGGATATTCCACCAAGAAAAGATCATTCATGATGATTAAATGATGAGTTTCGAAGAGTTTTGATGAAATTTTGAGTTTTGACTTGAAAGAGAGTAGCACGGCCGTGCTGACCAAAACGGCCGTGCTGGCACCAGACCAGAACGGCCGTGCTGAAATGGAACGGCCGTGCTGATAAAGACGCATCCAAAAGGTTGATTGAAGATTTTGGCCCTTGGCAACATGGCTGTGTTGTCCAAAACGGCCGTGTTGGCATAAAACCAACACGACCGTGCTGACCAAAACGGCCGTGCTGGCCCATATACACCTAACATCTACCCCGACCCAACACGACCCCTCGTTCTTTTTTGCGAACCAGAACGGACGTGCCGCGACTTCTGGCGATTAGGGCGATTTCCCTACACCCCCAAATCACTTCCTCTTGCTCCCAAACTCTGGATTTGAGGTTCCTTTGGTCCCTAATCATTTTCCCCAACCTCTAGCTTCGATTTCCACCGTTCATCACCTCTGATTCCTCCAGCTACACGAAAATTCCGCCCCATCAGCCCGGAGCTGCGTTTTCCAGTGCTAGCTTTGTCCCTCGTCAGAGAATCTTGCAATCATGAAGGGCATGTGCAAAGCAATCAAGAAAGGAGTAGAGAAGACCACAAGCATCCTCACCGGTGGTAAAAGAAGGTCCAAACGAGCGGCCGGTTCACAGCAGTCCGGCAGCACCTCCTCACCGTCCAATTCAATTTCACGTTCCTTTGGACGGTCGGCTTCGATGAGCACCTCTCGACTACACTCTCCCTCCAGCGAGCACTTCTCAGATCCAAGCTACAACAACACTGGGGAAGAGGAGAAAGAAGAAGAAGAGCTGGAGAATCTGGTGGATTCTATTGAAGTCACTACACCGGCTTGTGAGCGAAGGACTAAGAAAACTAATGAAGCTTCGTCCTCACGCCTACCGCCACGACCACCTCCAGCAAGGCATTCAACATCATCTGTCTAACCCAGTGGAAGCAATGAAATAGTGCCCTTGAACTTGGACACAAGTTCGGGGTCACATACCTATCAAGAAGAGGAAGTGGATGATACTGAGAGCGAGGAATTGGAGGATGAACCAGTGGATATCCTATCAAGATTAGAGGAGGACAGACTCACATGGGTGGGAAAGCAACCACAAGGAACCACTTATGGCAGAGGAATCTCAAGAAGTGAAGTAGTGAAACCCCTTCACCCCGAATGCATGACAAGAAGGGTGATTGCCACTAGATATGCATGTGTGCCCATAATGGAAGCCTTAGGTGTCAATTTCAGTTTTGGTTTTCATCTAAAATGTTGTGGATTGTACGATATTTTAACTAAGGTCAAAGAAGCATACTTGGAGATCACTCATGAGTTCTTCACAACCTTAGAGAAAGTTCAGTATCGGGGAGAGGATGCTATCAGGTTCAAATTAAACGGCTCAACACATGTCCTCAACGCATCTCAGATCAATGCAATCTTTGCCCCCAACCCAAAAATGGCAAGGAAATTCGACGGGGGAAGATTTGATAAGAATGGTAAGACAGATTACGCCAAGATGTGGAAGATGCTCACAGGTGAATCTACTTTCTCTTCAGGGAAATATAAAACGAGCAAGATCCACAACCCACTCTTGAGATATTTGCAAAAAGTGCTGGCAAATACCGTGTTTGGTCTCTATGATAATCAAGGATCAGGCACCCAAAAAGACCTTTTTCTCATGGCTACAGTTGTAAGCGAGGGGTTTGTGAACGTGGGTGCCATGGTTATTGATCACGTGAAGACAATCCCATCCAAAAGTAAAAACACATTCATCATGGGAGGGATTGTCACCACTTTGGCGAGGGTGTTGGGATGCAATCTGGAAGGGCTCACCAAAGTAGATGGAAACAAATATGTGGACCTAAACTATCTTGCGAGGTCACAGACGATATCCTTCAAGGATGACAAAAACATTTATGTGTTGAACCCCGGCTACCCTGGTATCACTTTGGAACTTCCTTACCATGCCCCCCTTTTGCTCAAGGATGCAAGGCCTGTGGATGATTTTCTCAATCAGTTATCACACTATGAGGAAGACACTCCTAGAGAGGGATACATAGCACCAAGTGTAGCCTTACCTGATGAAGCGGGGGAAACCAACGTGCCAGAACAACAACGATCTTTGGAGCATCCACGCCACACAAGACCGAGAATGGAAGAGTTTGAGGCGCAGCCACCTCTGACAAATGCATATGATATGGCATCCATCCATGCAAAGTTGGAAGGGATTCGGAAAATGCAACAGGACATGTGGTTGGATCAGCAGCAGATGCATTACCAAATCAACCACATGTATCAGTACCAGCATGCGCAGACACAAAGAAACCCCCAATGGGGGGAGGATTTCTGGGGGTCAATTGCTAGCTACCAGGAGACATACCCGCCTCCACAGGCAGAGTAGTGGGGCCACTACTACCAGCAGCCTCCTCCACAGTCTGGCCCGTCACAGGACCCCACCCCACCACAACCCTGACTTCTACCCTATCATCCCTACGCTTTAGTTTCATGCTGAGGACAACATGGTTCAAAAGTTTGGGGTGTTAGGGTGGTAATTCCTCTGTTTTCAGCTTATTTTGACAGTTGCCTGTTCCACCTGATCATTGTTTGTTTGATGTTTAACCCACCTAGTATAGATTGTCTTTTGCTTGCATCTTTGCATGACATGTAGTTGATTTCTACATTTTTGAGTAATTTTTCAAAATTTTTGCTTCTTCATACCATGCATTGCATTCTCATGTAGTTTTGATAATTTCTTATGCATGTTAAGTAGGATTTGCTGCTTTATGTCTCTAAAATTCCCTAAAGTAGGTTTAGATGTGATTTAGTGCAAATTGGCACCATTTTGGCCAATTTTTCCCAGATTTGAATATTCTTGCTCCGATAGGATGTTTTGACTTAATCTCCAATGTTTGAAATGAAAAGGTTTACTCTTGTGACAAATGCATGCTACATTCATAGATCTTATTGATATATGGTCTTGTTTGTGAATTTTTACATGTGAACCACATCTCTTAAGTCTGTGAATGCTTCGGTTGAATCATGAATTGAGCAAGCGACAAACGCTTAAAGACAATGGAATCACTTGGTAGAAATATGAATATTGTGTTAATTCTATCATGTGATGTGATATTACTTGGTGAAGTGTTGAATTAGCTTTTATGCAGTGAATCGTATGTTGAAAACTACACTGATGACCCCTCTTTGATCCGACTATTCTTCCACCATCTTCATACCCCTCCGCCTCATAAAAAGATGCCAAAGTGCACATATTAGCCGTGGCCACCTCCAAAAGTTTGGGGTGGCCACATCTTTATCTCCCCGCTTCACTCTATCCACCATATGCCCTATCTACACCAAGGGCAAAGAAAAATAAAAAGAAAAAGAAAAGCAAAAATAAAATAAAAGGATGCTCCTGTTTAAGAGCATTCAAATAAAGAAAAGAAGAGTGTGTAAAAGCACTCCAAATCTTACCACAACCATTTCTTCTTCTTTTATACCAATTGAGATAGAAAACATCAAATCTAGCTCACTTTACCCTTTCTACAGCCAAGTGGATCATCTAGTGTGGTTTGAATCATAAGACCGAATGCATGAAAGTGAAACAACACTCCTAGTCACCTGTGATTAACATCAACATGAAACGGTTTACCCGTAATGACATAAAGGACATATGGACAACTTGTGTTTCTATGCTTTATATTTGAAGTTTGTATGCTCAGTGCTCAGTTCATGATTGGGTTGTGAAAGAAGGAGAGGAGAGATGTGAGACACATGCACTTAGTCATTTCCAAGACTATATATATTCAATAATCTTCTGCTGCTTTGCATTTGTCATTTGTTTTTGTTGAAAAGAACGGAAAAGAGAGATTAAGTGGGAGCATACTTGAGGACAAGCATGTTTTAAGTTTGGGGTGGTGATGCAGCCCTATTTTAGGGCTCCATCCTGTGCCATTTTGTATTTAAGTTGCATCTAAACATGTTAGATTACAAGTTTTTCCCCCCAATATGATTATCATTGCAAATACGCTTATGGATGTTCTTTGCACTGTTCTTTAGGTACTTGGACCATGCTTAGATGGACGAGAGAGAGAGAGGGAGTTCTAGGGTTCCCCCACTCAAGGAGGGACCCAAAGAAGGCCCCAAAGTCTCCCTCAACCTACCTCCAGTGGCCAAGAATCGTCTCCAAGCAAAGACATCCAAGAATTATGAAGTTTGAAGCCATGCTAGTGTTAGAAGACCCCAGCATGGCCGTGGTGCCATGGAACGGCCGTGATGGCATTTGAGCAAAGTTACATGTTGATCGACAAATTATTGAAGTTCAAGCAAATCAGCCACCACAGCCGTGCTGACCAGTACGACCGTGCTAGATGAAAATGGAACGGGCGTGTTGCTCAGAACGACCTCCTCGACCACGGTCGTACTATCCAGCACGGCCGTTCTACCTAGTCCCCAACACGGCCGTTCTGTCCAACACGGCCATTCTACCAGCCTTCGTTTTCACCCATCAACCTGTTGAGTTAACACTTAGCCAACACGGTCGTTCTCCTCCACCACGGCCGTGCCCACTCCTACCCACCACGGCCGTGCTACAACCCCAAAACCTAACTTTTTTTCATTGCTTTTCCTTTTAACCCCCACTTAACCCTAGCTCATATATAAGCACTAGTTTCTTCTAGGGCCCGAGAGAGAGCACCCCTAGCCGCAACCTAGCTGCTCCCTTGCATCCATTACTCCCATCCACCTTTTTCCTTGCATTCAACCCCATTTCCACCCACTTTCCACTCATTTCCACCATAGAACCCTAGATTCTCTAGGTTTCTATCCATCCATTCCACCATTTTCATGCACCCTTGCATCCTTGGAGGAGGGAGGATGTCTACAACAAGCTTGGAGGTGAAGAAGGAGGCTTCTACATCAAGCTTCATGGAGTCCCTACTTCTTCGACCCATGTCTCTTCCTGTTTTCATGATTATGTCTAGCTAAGCCCCCTTGTGGTGGGCTGTTTGGGATTAAAATGTTACTTTGATACCATGTTGGGGGATAAATTCTTGTAATGAACTTGATTCATATTTATGATGATTACTTCTTGCTTCCATCTCTTTTCCTATCTTATTGCATGTGGTTTGTGCTTCTTGTATGAATTGCTTGTTTTGAGGTTTTTGATGACACCTCATTTCTAGGAGGAATTGGGGTGTATGTGGAAATCTTAGGAATGGCTCCTAGGTCCAATTAGTGGATCCCTAGCTAGCCCCCTTTGTTCCTACATACACATCCCTCCCCCTACAAATGAGTGTGAGATTTAAGTGGCTAGTGTAAGTGAGAGTGATGCAATTTCCTAGGGCCTTCTAAAGGCTAGAGTGGCTAGTGGCATGAGGTTAAACCCCTTCATCTCCACTCCCATCTCTACCCTCAACCCTCAATTGTCCACTATCACTTACCCTAGAAACCTAGATTTGGCCAATCTCACTAGAACTACACCTAACCCTAGTCTTCTACTAGTAGTATAAGGTATGTTCTAATGGCATTGCCCTTGTTGTTTGGTTTGGTAATCTAGATATGAATTGAGCACCATGCATGTTTAATGAACTCCCCCAACTAAAATCAAAGTGACATTTCCCAAACGGCCCACCCACCTTAATCATCTTGCTTAAAACCCTAATCGCTTAGTCTGCTTGTTAATGCTATCTAGTCCAATTGCTTTAGTCTAACTTAGTCAATTGCTTAGTTTTACTCTTCAGTGTTAACTTAGGATCTTGCTCTTGCTAGTGGTTAGTCTAGTTCTTATTTGTTTCTTGCCTTGCTAGAGTAGTGTAGCCCTTCTTGTTCCTGCTTAGTTAGTTTGATAACTTAGTTTACTAATTTGCTTGCTCTTCCATGTTTTAGTTTTCTTTTCGCATCCCTCACTTGCTCATTAGTGTAATCAACCAATCAACCTTAAAACCCTAAAAACCTTACTCTCCGCACTAGGAACGTAGCTCACGCCATCTAACTCTAGCGCCCCCTCTATCTCCGCGGATCGACCCCGTACTTGCCGCCTCACCTATACTACGGCACGACCCTGTGCGCTTGCGGGTGTAGTGTCTTAGTAGACGTAGGTAGTTAGTGTGGGACCATACAAATATCGAAAGAAAAGATCCCATATCTCCCGTGCCTCCCGACCTCATGGATTGCACTTGTTGCAAGCCTCTAGCGGGAGCACCACCACTGCTCCAAGCATATGTCCAGTGAGATAAGCCATTTCAACAACTTCACAAAGAAGAAAGGAGGATTGGTGAACTTTGGTGACAAAAACAAAGGTAAATTGAAAGCTTAGGGTGATGTAGGCGATTCAGTATGCATCAATAATGTTCTTCTTGTGTACTACCTACATCTCAATTTAATTGGTGTTAGCCAATTATGTGATAATGGTTATCTTGTTCTTTTTACCTCACTTGAATGCTTGCTTCTAGATTCCCTTTCCTATGATGTTATATATAAGAGAACTAGAAATGAAAATCTTTATGTTATTTTTGTTGATTATATTGAGCATATTGTTGGTAGATGCCTTGTTGTTGATGAGAATGATATATCTTTGTGGAACCGTTGCTTGGTCATGTAAATATGCATCTATTGAAGAAGTTGAGCAAAAATGAATTGGTCAAGGGACTTCCTAAATTGTACTTTGAGAAGGATGAGGAAAGACAACCTTACACACAAAGAAACCAAACCAAATCCTCTTTTAAATCAAAAGGAGTCTTTAGTATCTAAAGAGATCTTAAACTTTTTCATATTGATCCATTTGGACCTATGAGAACTCAATCACTTCGTGGTAGCAAGTATTGCCTTGTGATTGTTGATAACTTTTCTCGCTATACTTGGGCCTTCTTTCTTGTTTCAAAAAGTGATACTCTCATTGTTTTATTGACTTTTTGCAAACATGTTGAAAATGAAGCTTCTTGCTGGATCATCTCTATCTGTAATGTCCATGGGGGAGAGTTTGAAAATGACTTGTTTGAATGTTTTTGTGAGGATTCTGGTTACATGCACAACTTTTCTTCCTCTCGTACACCTCAAAAAAATGAGGTTGTAGAGAGAAAGAATAGGTCACTACAGGAAATGTCTAGGACCATACTTTTAGAGTATGACACTCCAAAGAAATTTTGGGTTGAAATTGTTCACACCTCATGTTTTGTGAAAAATTGGGTTTTCACTCATCCATCTTTAAAGAAAACCAATTATGAGCTATGGTGTGGTAAAAAGCCCTCTATGAAATTTTTTTCATGTTTTCAGTTGTCCTTGTTTTATTTTAAACACCAAGGATTCTCTCAACAAGTTTGATGTGAAATCTTACAAGGCTTTCTTTCTTGGCTATATCACTACTAGCAAGACTTATAGAGTGTTTAACATTGAATTGTCTAAAGTAGAAGAATCTACCAATGCTAAATTTGTTGAGACGAACCCCTCTATTTCCAAGAATATTATAAATGATGATGTTGTAGATGAAATGATTCCTCACTTGAAAGAGATCAACATTGTTGACAAAGGAAAAGAGGTGATAGTTGATGAATAAGATAAAGAAGAAGAAAAGAAGGATCCAACTCCCCGATTTGCAAAACATCATCCTAAAGAGCTCATCATAAGTAACCCTTTTTAAAGGGTGAAGATGTGGGATGAATTCAACAAATAACAAGTCAACAACGCCTTCATTTCACAACTTGATCCCAAGAATGTGCAAGAAACTCTTAAATATGATGAATGGATCCTATCTATGCAAGAAGAGTTAGAGCAGTTCAATAAGAATAAAGTGTGGACCTTAGTGCCAAGACCAAATGATAGGAAGATGATTGGAACCAAGTGGGTCTACTGCAATGAGCTAGATGAAAGTGGCAAAGTGGTAAGAAACAAAGCAAGGTTAGTTGCTCAAGGCTACAATCAACAAGAAGGTATTGATTTTGATGAAACATATGCTCCTATTTCTAGATTTGAATCTATTAGAATGTTACTTGCCTTTGCTAGGTATAAGAATATCATGTTTTATCAAATGGGTGTTAAAAATGTTTTTTTGAATGGCACAATTGAGGAGGAAGTCTATGCGGCTCAACCTCCCAACTTTAAACACGATATGCTTCCTAACCATGTATATTTGTTGCAAAAAGATCTCTATGGACTCAAACAAGCCCCTAGATCTTGGTATGATAAATTAAAGAACTTTTATAGACAATGGATATATAATGGGAAAAGTTAATTCTACTCTTTTTCTCAAACACACTCCTAGCAACTTTTTTATTATTCAAATTTATGTTGATGATATCATTTTTAGCGGAACTAATCTTGATCTTTGCAAGGAGTTTAGTTCTCTTATGAAGAGTGAGTTCGAGATGATTATGATGGGGGATCTTACTTTCTTCCATGGATTTAAAATAAAACAAACAAAGTAAGGAAACTTCATCAACCAACACAAGTATAAAAGTGAACTCTTGAAGCACTTTGGGATGGAGAACACCAAGCCAATGGACACCCCCATGTCGAACACCACCAAACTTGAAAGAGATGAGCAAGGTGAGAAAGTAGCTAAGAAGATCTATAGAGGTATGGTTGGTCGCTTACTTTGTTTAACTTCCACTAGACTTGATATAATATTTAGTGTTGGCTTGGGTGCTCGATTTCAATCAAGTCCTAAGAAATCCCATCTCATAGCGGTTAAGAGGATTTTGAGGTATCTAGCTAAAACTCAAAATTTTGGATTATGGTATCCCAAGTCAAGGGATTTTAATCTTACCGCCTATAGTGATGCAAATTATATAGGGTGCGTGATTGATAGAAAGTGCACAAGTGGTACTTTCTTCTTCCTAGGACCATGCTTGGTTTCTTGGTTCTCTAAGAAACAAAGCACAATGTCTCTTTCAACTACTGAGGTTGAATAGATTGTAGTTGGGAGTTGTTGTACCCAAGTCCTGTGGATGAAGCAAATGCTCCAAGACTTTAAAATTCATTTTGATGTTTCTCCTATTTATTGTGACAATACTAGTGTGATAAATCTCTCTTATAATCCTATATTGCATAGTAGATCCAAACATATAGAGGTTCATCACCACTTCCTTTGTGACCACATTTCCAAAAAGGATATTTGTATCACACATGTGGACACAGAGAATCAACCTACAGACATTTTTACTAAACCTCTAGCTAGAGAGAAATTTACTTCTATTAGATCAAAATTGCTTATAACTACTCTTGATGATGTTAATATGCCTTCTGTCTAGTTGTTCATCTACCTATATGTTTGTTCTCCTATATTTTTCATCTCTTAATTGAAAGTGCTATATTTACCTTTTTGCATGCCTTGATTTTCTTATTTTTGGCTATTTTTCACAGTCTTGTTTTACCACAAAATAGTAGCTAGTGATGAGTGATGTGTACCTCAATATGTTTAAAATAATTTCTAGTATAGACAAATAAATTTATATAGCACTCTAGTAGTTTAGAACTAAATTCCTTATCTTTTGGACAGACTAACCATTTGGTCAAGTTTTATCTGGGAGAAACTCAACAGATCACAGACTGAGGACTGAACTAAACAACATGTTCAGTCAATTTTCCCACAACCTAAAGTCGACCAACAACGCTGCTAGACTAAATATATATATATGCCATCTGGTGACTTTTCTCCTTCTCAAATAGAGAAATTAGACCAATAGCTACTTTCCAATGTTCATCCTCCAACCCTAGGGCTAATCCAACCTCTCTTCTACCCTCCTTAGCCCCGGATCAACCTTCTTTGCCTCTCTCAACCTTGACCTAGGTGGTTAGCCGGCATGTTGCTTGAATTTTTCTTTCCATTGGTGGTCTTCTTCTCTCAATCCGACCTCCATGGCTTCCCACTATAGTAAATGCACTAGACCAGCTGGAGTTCCATCCTCCTTCACTGCTCCTAGGCACATCTCTTTTGACGACACCTCTTTCATCTCCTCCAAAGCTGTTATAATATATAAAAAATTAAATCAAACTCTTGAATTATTTAATTGTCTTTGTAGTTTTTTGACATGATAAAGCCCTATAAAAAAGAAGAGTTGGATGAGATATGAGAAGAGTGGGCATAGTCCTTCATTAAGGAAGTTAGCTTTACATTTTGTTGGGATAATATATGATTTTTCTAAACTTTGATATCATTATTTCTATATACATGTGATGGTTATGACTTTGTTCAATTTTAAATTTGATTAAAGTGAATTTTTAGTGTATATGTGAATGATTTGTGTATATATGCATATGTGTTTGAATGAATGTGAAAAGGAATGAATACAATGAGAATTACATTTGCATAGTATTTGAATGAAATAGTAGAATGGAATTGCATATGTGTTTTTGAATTGTGTATGTACATGAGAATGGAATTAAGTGTTAATGAGAATGTAATGCATGTGTAGGAATGAATTATGTGAATGTGGAATCTTGGATGTATTTTTTATTGTAGGTTTTGCAGGAATGTTGGCATGTTGTTAAGCTAAACACATGATGGAACCTAGAATTCTAATTAACTATACAAGTTTTACATCCTACTGAATAGCCATGCAGTAGGGCTACAAACCTTCTATATAAAAAAATAATATACATGAGATGTCAGTTGTTAAAAAGACTGACGTTGTAGATCTATGTCATTGGTTTTTCATAAGAAAATGGCACCGCATCTTTCCTTATCAGTTAAAATTTTAATTGATAAGTACATACAACATTGGTTATCTTGGACAAACCAATAACTATGTTGCAATCTTTAGTGTTAGTTTACTTAGAATAACCCATGACACAAATCTATGTCATTGGTTCCCTGTTACTGAACCGACAACTATAATACTAGAACTATCTTATAGTTGTTGTTGAGATCACTATGTAATTGGTTTCTATTTTCTAAGCAACTGAGATTGGATCTGTGTTGTCATTTTTAGCTTACCCTAAAAATTGATGTAGAAGGTCCTTAGTGGTAGCTTCTCCTTCTTAGATGTCAGAACAAAACCGATGTTGTGGGTCTAATTTAACTGACGTTATAGATGTTATTTGTACTAGTACTTGGATATCAAAGTTTTTTGTAGGTCCTCTCATGTATGTTCATGTAGTTGATTCTTATATATGACATCGTCTGTCAGATTTTCATCATCAAGAACATCATCCTGGATTTGGACGTCCCTAAGGAGCATCCTATAAGTAGACGTCACATCCTACCACAATGGCTCTATCAACTACTAAGGTTGAATACATTGCAGTTGGGAGTTGTTGTGCCCAAGTCCTATGGATGAAGCAAATGCTCCAAGACTTAAATATTCATTTTGATGCTTCTCCTATTTATTTTGATAATACTAGTGCAATAAATCTCTCTTATAATCTATATTATATAGTATAGCTGAACATGTAGAGATCTGTCATCACTTCCTTCATGACCACATTGCCAAAAAGGATATTTATATCACGCACGTGGACACGGAGAATGAACTTGCGGTCATTTTCACTAAACCTCTAGCAAGAGAGAAATTTACTTTTATTTGATAAAAAATGCTTATAAATTCTCTTAATGATGTTGATATGTCTTCTAGATAGTTGTTCATACACCTATATGTTCTTGCTCCTATATTTCTCATATCTTACTTCAAAGTGCTATATTTGCCTTGCTTTCATGCCTTATTTTACCTTTTTTGGCTATTTTTCAAAAATGCTTGTTTTAATGCAAAATAGGATCCAATGATAGTTATAAGTGCCTAAATATGTTTAAAACACTTGATAGGCTAGATTTTTTTATGTACCATTCTAGTGTCTTAGAATTAATTTTCTTATCTTTTGGACAGACTGACCGTTTAGTTGAGTTTGATCTAGGAGAAACTCGATCGATCTGATGTTGAGGACTGAACTAAACAACAGGTTTGGTCGAGTTTCCCACAACCTAAACTTGAACGACAATGGTGTTGGACTAAAAATATATATGCCATCAACCACTTTTCTCCCTCTCAACTAGAGAAAGTCGACAGATAGCTACTCTTCAACATTCATCCTCCAACCCTAGGGCTAACCCAACCTCTCTTCTACCAAGTCCAGATTATCCCTCTTTGCCTCTCCCAACCATGACCTAGGTGGTTAGGAAGCATGCTTCTTGTGTTTTTCTCTCCATTGGCAGTCTTCTTCTCTTAATCTGACCTCCATGGCTTCCAACTATAAGAAACACACCAGACCAGCTGGAGTTCCTTCCTCCTCCATTTCTCCTGGAATGTCTCTTTCAATTACACCTCTTTCATATCCTCCCAATCCATGAATACATACAAGGATCTTCTTCCTAGAACTCATTTTCCTTTCTGTGCCTTGTTTGAACCTCATTTTGCAACAAGTGAGGTGATAAAAGATGTACCTAAGGTGTTCAAAGCACAACATCTTAGTGATTTGTGTGTAGAGTGTTTGTGCTTCACTAATTCCATGTCTTGCACAAAGGCAGACCACGAATTTTATGTGAATCTCACGTGGAAATACAACACCCTCGTGCCACTACCAAACACCCAAGTCATCTTAACTTCCATGATTGCCAACACTAAGGTTACAATCTCTGAGGATTCTTTGATTATATTTTTTTATGGTACCAAATTTTGCAATCCATGGATGTCTTCCTATCCTAGCTACCATGACTGCTTGAGCCTGAGTCTTTCTACAAAAGCTTTGACCATGTGCTTACCCTTCCCAATATCCATAAGTTTTTGAAGAAACCTAATGTCCCATATACGAAAAAATCCATCCTACCACCTCTTCCCTAGACATCAAGACATGTCTGATCACTTTAGTAGTCAACTACAATATCAATCCAAAGAGAATCAATTGGACATTACGGAGAATAATACTATAATCATGTATATTCTATTGAATGATGTCTCAGTCAAGTGGGCTCATTATATTCTTCATCATATGACCTGCTTTGAATCCAGGAAGAACACCAATGGTACCCATCTCCCTTATTCTGATTTGATATGTAGTTTGTTTGCTTACCATTCTGAAAATCTCCTTTCCATGATCTTGGCTACAAATCCAGTAGAAAAGGTGTTTATATCAATGAAAACACTATCAAGAAGTCCTTCCACACTACTTCCTCTACCACACCAGGTGCTCCCAGTTCCACCCAGGCTCCTCCACCACCACCTAGACCTGATCGTGCCTCATTTTCGATGGAAAATGCAGCCCTTATGGGATATATGATACACAAATAGGTGTATAACCTTCAGGTTCAAGACCACATCCACCATGATTTAGTTGAAATCATGTCTACCATGAACTTATCCTATATCCATCCCTACCCCACCTACCAACAATATCCAGGTGCTGACTATGCTTCTTATGCATATAGTCAGTTCTACCCAGCTCCTCCACCTCCTACTTCTATTGTACCCCATGTCTTTGATGGTGGACCTGCCCCTATTGCCTCTCATCCTCTATCTCTTCCTATTATTCCTACTACCACCCTACTTGCTAGTTTTTACGGGGTCTCTACACCCAATTTTGAGAAAGCCAATGCATTGCATGCATGTGGTATGTCTTGGGTTGCACAACATGCCAAGTGGCCTGCCACTCACTCCTTTATCCCTTCTGAGGATGAGGAGATGGAAGATCAGGATGTTGAGGATGAGGATGTTGAGGATGCTGATGGTGATGATGGATCATCAAATGATTGAGATGGTGGTGATGAAACTTCTTCTGCCCCAAATGCACCTTTTGATAGGGATGAGGATTACCATCCAAAGGATGATGAAACTGATGACAACCCAGTTGACATAGATAACCTAGATGTTTAGTTTTTAGCCTATAAGGGGGCTTATTCATATCTTTATGTAGACTATCATGTACTAAACATTTGGGCACTATATCTGAGGAAGACTAATTGTAATTATCTCATTGTTTCTCACTTGCTTGTAGTTTTCATATCGAGAGGGCATATTTGGTGTTGTAATCTAAATCTTATGTACCTTAACTCTTTGTTTGTTACATCTTTTGAGTTCTTAGTATGTGCTTCCATATTTTGATTATGACTCTAGATTGCTTGATCTCTTTGTTTTTTGTCTCTATTTGTTACTTTTTTGGTGGTTATTTGTGTAGTTGGTGCTTATGGATAAGACCTGTGTTTTATAGATCTTCTACCCCCTACCTTTTTGATATGACAAAGGGGGAGAAGTGAACCTTGTCATATTGAATTATTGCTTTGTGATTTATTTCTAGTCATTTATCTAAAATACCATGTGACTTGTAAGAGGACCACATAGTATATATCTGGTATGGTCTTTTCTCTTTTGGGAAGACACTAACCATACAAGTGAATGAAAAGAGACATAGAATTAATCATGAATTGAGGGGGAGAAATTGCAATTGTTCATTCATGTATCCCCTTGCAATTCACAAGGTAAAAGTTTTCATTTCCATATCCTTTTCAATATGTTGAGGAATGGTTTGTCATCGTCAAATGGGGGAGAATGTTGACCTAAATGTTACACATTGTCCATATTTTTGTGATGACTTAAACATTCCATTCATATGTATCTAATATATCTATTTGCAATTGATTTCAGGCACTAGGTACATGAAAAGGATCAATTCAATCAAGCCCTAGCTTGATCTAATTCAAGTCAAAAGCAATGCAAATGCACTTTTGTGTAAACTACCCAAAAACCCTTTGGACAATTTTCGTAACAATTGGTATTGATGCTATGACTTGTATCTAAGATGAGAAAAAATTAGCATCACTTAATTTGAATGTTTAATCACTCTAATGCCTATTTCTAAAATTCATTTCAGAGTGCATATTCGGTCGAGTTTCATCCTTGATAAACTCAACCAACACCCTTGATGAAATTTGGAAATGTCTAGGTTCGGCTGAGTTTATCTTAGGACAAGCTTGACCGACACCCTATACTAGCAAATCAGATTTAAGCGATCGATCGAGTTTCATCCAGGATAAACTCAACCTATGCTTCAAATTTTCTTTGTCACATAGTGCAATCGGTTGAGTTACCTTTATTGAAACTCAACCAACTACACTATATAGAATGTGCATAAAAGTTATTCTAGCTGTTAGAGTGTTGCAAACATCAAAAATAGATCTATTGCAACACCCCAAAGGACTAGAAATGGTTCCTAAGTGCTTATAGACAATATTGGACACCGCAACTATAAATAGGACCTCTTTGAGTTCATTCTAAGGTTTCTCCTTCATGTTATTCATGCTCCTAGATTTAGTTGAGTGCATTTAGTCCACTAGAGCTCGTTTCTATCTATTGCTTACACTTCAAAATGTCCATACGAGTGAGATCGGCTATGTGTGAGAGAGCTACTCCATTGTAGTCTTGTAAAGCTCTCGAAGCTTCCATTTCCCAACTCCTTTCTTCAAGTCCAAAGTTGGTGAAAGCTTCTCCAAGGTGAAAAAGAAGGTGCAAAGCTTCTCCTAGTTGAAGGAGAAGGTGAAGGATGAAGATCCTTGAATAGGGTGGGTAATTACTTCAAGGTAGAAGACTCGTTACGAGAAGGGGAGCTCCTTCTTGAAGGTGTCTAGCTGCTTGCAAGAGTGGGTAAGCCCTTGTAGAGGTTGAAGAGTCTATCTCAAAGGATAGGTAAGTCCTTGTCAGGTGTATTAGCTCCTTTTGGTCCTTAAAAAGGAGGGCTAGGTATCATTTCTCTGTAAATAAAAGGTCAAATTTTATACCTTATAATGGAATATAAGTATGTAATGGTTACAAAATCCTAGAGTTTGACATTTCTAGGTAGTGGACTGACTTTCTCCTAGTTTGGAGATTGGAACCACTCTACATAGCTTGTTCTTGTACTTGTTCAATACCTCTCATCCTTGGTATGTATTTTTAAATTGCACATCAAATTCCATATTTGCAATAGTTCTAATTGACGTAACTTGAAAATCTAACAAGTTTTGTGTGAGTATTTTATAGATCTATTCACCCCCTCTAGAGCCCTTTGATCCAAAAACTTTTTCATCACAAATACATCTCTGGTATATATTCTATAACATTCACCAATTTAAGAAACAATTACTTGTTTTAATGTATGGTAAAATTATGTACTCAAATGTAAATTTATAACTTTAAGGTACATTATGCAATATTTTCATACCAAAATCAAGGATATCATTATTTCTGAGTATCCAACAATGGAAGTATCTCAAATTTATTATGATACAATGACACAGTGCCTTGACTTATAAGAGGTTTAATATTTTGTTTTGCTAATTAATTCAATGGTAGGTAAATTGAAATATTGATGGTAACTAATGAAGGATCCTTTTTAGTAATATATTGAGATATAAAGGTGTGTTTTATCTAAAACTTGTACACTGCATGGATGATGAAGAGTTATGCTTCATTTCTAGTTTTAGGAAACTATTGAGAATCCTAAAATGTATAATGAGTTATGGAAGTTAAAAGACCAAAATTTAGTTTTAGGGTTTATGATTCTCAAATGGAGAATCCCAGGCCATATACATTATCTAGATAAGAACATAGGCTTAATTTTGGTAGAACTATATTTGATCTCCTAAATCAAAATGTAAGGGTTCTATATGGTTATTAGTTGGTTTTAATAAAAAGTATAATTAATATGTTGATTTAAGCTATAGTCCCGATTTCTTTTTCTTGTCACATAGCCCTTCCTTCTCTTTTCCCTAGTTGGACTCAGTTTCCATTGTTGGATCTAGAATTTTTTTAGTCACTTTAATATTAGTCATAGGTGCGGTCCTCTTCCACCTTGGACTATTTCTCTAACAACAAGCTACTCTACTCTTCTACGAACTTCTCATGAAAGATAGGATATCTTATAAACAAATGACCCCATCATCTTTAGGACTCTATCACGCTCCATATAAGCCCTACCTCGAACCCTAATCCAACTGAGAAAGAAAACACCCAATGCATGCTCCTCCCTCTCTGCCAACATGAGTTGCATAGGAGGGATCCAAGCTCAGTGTGGATTCCTGGTGATGCTAGAGGGGTGACTAGACCTCTTCCCCACAACCAATTATAGTATATCTATCTCAATATGGCCCCACAAGCTTGTTCCACCTCCTCTATGATGATATGTTTGACCAAGATCATGTGACCACCTTATTCTAATAGATTCACTGGTAAGCTTCCTTACCCTATCACCTTTCTTCTCTACACAACCTTGACTGGTGTGTTTTAGCCATTTGATGGATCTACAAACTCTGACCCACATAGTATGGAGATGTTGGTGGTGGTCGATCCACTAAGTTAGCATCTACGCCTTGATCTCTCTTTCTGTGTCTTCTGAAGACAATGTCGGAACTAATATTGCCTTAAGATTGAAGTTCCTTTGTTGATGATTTGTGTTCTTGATAGAAGATCTACTACTCTGTTCCAGCCTACTTCTCATGGAGGGGAGGGCAGAGATGTTTCTTTCTCCCTTCTCTATTATTAACCATCTAATCGACATTGTGTGGTCGATGTGAAGTTGTTTTTAGGTCCAAAATGTACCCTCATGTGTTAGGCAGGGAACTCGTTCCCCTTGCACTTCTTGTTAGGAGAAGGTATAGAGAAGATGTTCTGGGGTGTTGAGGAGGATTGGGGAAACTCTCAACAGATGCTCGAGTTAGTGGTATTTGACAAAATCCCTTATGTTATCTCAGTTCTCCGAATTGAAGTCTCAGTCTCATGTGTTGATCAGAGATTGGGAGCCCTTGAACACCTGGTCACACCATGGTTGGGGTGGAACAAGCTAGGGTGCAACACCCCTCCCCCATGTCCTCTTGATTTCATCAAATTGTCATGCATAACTATGACATTTTGGGTTTTTTTTTATTTTTATCAAATCAGGAGTCGCACATTGCTACAAGATTAAGTTTTGAAAAAAAAAATTACACCTTGTCACTCCTATGATAAAAAAATAGAGTAAATGGGCATATCAAACTTTTCATTTTTTTCATATTTATCATATTCTAAGAAATTTTAAATGTTTTTATCTTGATTTTGGTTGGCCGATGGTTGATAATTGATATCTTTTTATTATAATGTCCAATGGACGCAAGTTATATATGGTTTTTGATTGATTTTTCAAGATCTAATGAATGGTCTAGGTCATGAATCCTGGTTCTATCTTTAATTCTCAAATTTTAAGAATTTACCTAATTAGGCTTTATAAGATGTTATTTAGGGTTTGGGTTATTATGACAGGAAAATTAAAGGGTTGAGATCATCATATTATGGTAGCAATTGTCCCTACTAAAATTAGGTAAATGGTCCATGCCTTGGGTTTCATTATATTGCATCATCAGGTTTTGTTCTCATTATCATGTTTAACGTCTATCTTATACATGTTATCATTTGAACATTTGTGTGATTTAAGAGTTATATTTATATGCATATCTTGTTAAATATATACAATATACATGTTTATATGTTAAGATTAGATCAATTAATAATCATACCTCTTCATGTTTAAGTAAAGCAATTATGGGTCAAAACCCTAAGTAAGATAAGATCATATCAGAATATGAACTAATAATTAGGTCCTATCTCATGAAAGTGTTATGGAAGTTTGGTCACTCATGAGTCCCCTTTAAATAAGTTTTCAAGCCCAAGCCTGCACACCTTGGGTGTGTTTAGTTATGTTTATGTTTATGGGTTCAAGCCCAAGTCTGCACACCTTGAGCGTGTTTAGTGATGTTTATGTTTATGTGTTCAAGTTCAAGCCAATACATCATGTGTGTGTTCACTAAGATATGATCAGATAAGGTTTATTGAGTAGGCATCTTATTAAGAATTCTTAATCAAGTTAAGAATGCATCCTACATCCATGACTAATTCTTATGTATCCTCATACAAGTTTTATGCTTTATGTTAATTTATTTTTATAGTATTACTAAAACCCAACCACTAACAATAGTTTGTGAAATGCAAGGCCATGTGTGTATGCACATAGGTTGTCTACATCATGTAATAACTCTCCTGAGATGAATGTATGTACTAGTTCAAGACCTAGTAGGATGCCAACTATAATATCCAAGGAGGTTTAACTAGTTTACCAGTTAGATCATGTATCATGTTGCTTGTTGTAAGACTTGTGAAAAGGATATGCTTGATAATCGATGTATCTATATCCTGTGCAAAGTTGTTTTAATTATTGAAATGAGTGATACATGCTATTGTGACGTTCTTTGAGTGTGATTTTTTAGTCCATCTTCCAAATTATTATGTATGGATCACACTTGGGAGATGCTACAAAAGTGGTATCAGATCAATAGTATAGATGGACACTAGTCTCATATTCTTGTAGTCTTTGCCTCTTAAATGTGTACTAAGAGCAAAGAAAGTTGGACCACACATTATATGTGCAACTATTGATTTTGTGTTCCCAGATAATGAGTTTGGATCCACATTTTGTAATGATTTAGCATTTCTCTTGAGCTCTTTTGTTATGATTGAAGAAAACAAATTCTTATGGAGTGTTCATGATTTTTCATGAAGTCCATGTTCTCAAACGCTTTTGAAATAAAGAATCAAAGAATGGCTTTATCATGATTTCATGTTTCACAAATCGAAGTTGTTACATACATAATGCAATAACTTTAGGATTAAGTTTTTTTGTTATGGGATTTAAGTGTTGAATCCCTATCTCATAGCATGTCCTATTCATTTCTCATTAGTTTGTGACATGGGACATAGTTAAATTGCAAACCATAGAGGATATGTTATGGGGACACATAGTTTTGTTACACTACTCTCCTCCCTTCTAGTGCTTGTGGTATGGGACACTTGTACTAGAGGATGTTGGAGATGAGTGTAATATAAAATATCATTTCTAGATTCATATAGTTACATTATGCATTAAGATATGACATAAAGAGTTAATGCTAGGAGCCCATACATGGGGTCACTTGAACCTAATGGTATGTAGAAATCCACAAACCATGTTTTGTTTAATTTTTTTGGCGTAAAGAGCAGAGGGTGGTCTTAAAGTATTAACTTTCTTTTTGGATACCCTAGTTGCAATAGTAAGATTCCTTAGCGTACATGTGTATATAGAGATGCATGCTCTAGGTTATCTTGAAATGGTGGAGAAATGTTGAGGATTAAGTAATTCAAAAAATAAAATATTTCATTAAAAGTTAGGGAACGCGTATGATTATAGTAATATGTGATATCTTCTCCTAAGGATTTTGTTATTAAATGTGATTCTAAGATTTGACATCCATTCATATATTGAATATTGATTGTTAATGTCTTGGAAGCCTAACCTTGAAAGAAAGGATATAATGTTTCCCGAAGGAGGAAAATCATGATATGGTTCTGTATGAAGATTTAATGTGTATGAAGGATCATGAAATTCCTGAGGTAGTGGTAAAGTTAATTTCAAACAAGATTATATTCCTTGACACTATGAAACATGGGTGTATTTACAACACAAAACATGTTAAGATAACTAGACTACAAAGTAAATGAATATAATGTTTTTTTGCTAAATATATATGTTCATGTACATATTTAAAGTTCAAGATCAGATCGATGCAACATGCGTCTACATCATGTTTCATGAACATCAATGCATATGCAAATGAAAATCATCAAGCTTACCTAAGTCAAGAAAATTGTGTGAGGGACTCTACCCTAGCTTCAGATTAGTGAACTATGTGGTGAGACTTAGTTTTTAGAGCCATCGACATTATGTAGTGGGGATATAGAAACTTATTTTTAAGGTGGTTGTCATCATAGGATGGGGACCAACCTTTGTTTATGTGCACCATGTTATGTATCACATCAGATCAGTATTAGGTGTAGATGACCATGCATGTAAGTCATTCAAATTTTAATTAATGAGAAAATCCATCCTTAAATCTAGTTAATAAGTCTTGGTCAGAGATGTATCCTGATTTTGGTGTTTTAAATGAAAGTTATATATTAATAATGATAAGTGGGGACATACTACGAATTCTAAACTTTTAGATCCATACTTTTAAGGAGTACATATCATCCTTGTTGGATTACCAGTTTCATGAATTGAGGTAAATTGAGTCTTTTTTTACTGGGTGTGATGAAGGTTACGGAACTCACAATGCACTTTAATTTTGGTTCTGATGAGGAATATGTATCATAAGTTGAATCACAATTTGACTTTATGTTCAGAAGTATTTGAGGACAATATGGAGTCATGCTTTGAGTTAAGTTTGTAATGTGATAGTATGATTCTGACTAGGGGTATCCGTAGTACCTTTTAAGGTTATTCATGAACAATGTTATTTTAGTTGATGATACATGATATATAGTGGTATAATTTATGTGGTTCTGTGGATCAGTGGTCTAGGTTCACAACAATATGAGGTTTTACATGATGTTGATATAAAATAGAGCCTATAAAAGGCGATTAGTAAAAGTTTTATTTACTATTCCTAGGGATAATAATGGCTATATGGTAATAAAGTAAGTACAAGTACCTTGGGATTGTATAGCTAGGAGCACCATGGTAAAATGTACATTGTTATTAAGATTAATGCTAAGAAAGTAATGTTAACTAGGTGATCCTCCATGGTTAATGGACACCTGGGTGCAATGATCTAATGAGCAGTGCAATGCAATTTTATGTGGAGAAATCACTTTTGACTCATTAATGGCAAGTAACAAGGTCATGCTAATGATAATGAATCATGGGATGATATATAATGCATCTTTCAAGTCTACAAGGAAGAATTTTTCATGATAGTCTTAAATCACTATCTTAGTTTTAAATAGGATGTTATGAACATATAAACATACTTATGATGCTTGTCATATCCTTTCTAATTCATGTGGTATGGGACATGAGCTCTAATAAGGTGTTAAGATAAGTGTAATAAGGCATGCCACCTTTATATATATAATCGATTGGTATGTATTTGAAGGTGACATAAAGAAAAGGAGTTGACATTAAATATTTGAGGGATATTGTCACCTAACCTAAGTAGATACGTCATAAGAGAAAGAATGCATACAAATAGTAGATATTTTGCCATAGATAAGTGAGTTGGTTTTAAAGTGGAACCAAGACTCTTCGTAACATACTCAATATAGGCGTTTAAGTGAATCCTTGCTTCTTATAGGACCATATTTGATTATATTAAAATATATTATTGTTTCTCTAATACAGAGTACATCAATAATCCTTGGATTCAATTAATATTTCAGATATATAAACATCCTTAATGTTTTATATTTAAGGCAAGTTGACCATAATACATCTAATAACAAGATGAATGAACAAATGTACCAAATACCATGCTTGACTCTAATTTTACACTTTAAAATAGTATTAGAAGTATAACATGAAATAAACCGATTTAATGTGCGTTAGAATGTCACAATTGAGTAATTTAGATGAGTAAATACATTAATGGGATGCTTAATATACAATAATGAAATATAATATTACACATTTTCAAAATGTGAAATTAATGCAAAATTCGGATTTCAATTAGCTAAAACACCAATTTTCCACTAATTTGGATATCAAATAACCACTCAATTTATCTACAAAAGGAAAACACAAATTGAATTATTAATCTTTAAAGTTCCATGAATTTAATAGTAGTTGTCCCTGTCACACAGAGCATTTCTCTCCTCTGGCCCTAGGCCACACAACTAATGGCTGAGATTTTCTTTTAGACTGGGTCCATTGGATCTGGTGATCTAGGTATTGGCTTCCTTCCCCAAAAATCTCTCCACATATGATGTTGATTGGGGAAATGCTCGATCATATCTCTCTCCCTACTCAATGACTTCACCTATTCCTCCTTCAGCCTACTTCACTATTTGTGAGAGGGTCCTTATAAATCCCTCCTCTCACTCTAATGACTCGACCTTCCTCCATTACCACTAGTTCCTCAGGTTATAACCTGCCAACCATTGATGCCTTCCTCAACATGACACCCCTCTTGTTGACTCAATTGTGTTTCCAGATGACTAAAAGACCACCACTACATCCTTCTTTGTCATCACAATGTCCACCTCCACTAGTGCTTCCTCTCCCTACTCTTGGTATCAAATCCTTGTCCTCTACCATCTTCCTCCTCCATCACTTCCCTCCTTCCTCGCATGAACTTAGTGAGTAGGTTGACAATAGGGTACCAGCCTCAGCATCAACAACAACCCAGATGCCACCATTGTTGCCACAAAATCCACCTCCACTAGCCTCTCCTTCTTCTTCCTCCTTGACCGTCGACAACCCCAAGCCACCTGCAAGCCCTCCTCCTCCTTTTCTACAACATGATGCCTAATTCCATCCACCGCCAACTCCAACCCCTCTATAGTCACTACTGACGGCTGCTAACTGTCCCTCCTCGACCGTCATATCTACCACCAACCATCAGATTTGTTGCTACCTACTTTTCAGCCGCCTCTGTGCATCTACAGATCCACAAACCTCACTTTCTTGCATCCTAGGATTCTATCGTTGACTGTTATTGATGTACCACTAGAAGCTTCAATACATCATGCCACCACCATTGATCACATCTTCCTTTTCTAATACACAACCTCTTCAACCTCAACCATGCACAAGACGGATCTGTAGAAGGTAGATGCAGACCTGCAATCAACCATGGTGGCAGGCTTGCAGACTTTGGATCTGCTACCTAGTTTGACAATGGGAACCCCATGAAAGGGCTTGTTCTGAGCCATAGTGTGCTGCTATCGGTGAGGTGTGGCACACAAAGACATAATACCAGAAAAAATCCTCTTCTCCTTCCTTACTCCTAACTGAACCAGAAACCCACTCATTGCCTTGGCATATGCCGACCTAACCTATTGATTTTAACGAATTCAAATACCACCATGGATAGCACAGTTTCTAACTTCAACATACGATCAATGTTGATCCAGCATGACAAGAAGGATGGAGCAACACCGTTCATCAACCGTCTTCTTGGGCTACTTATTGATGTTGAATTTAAAAGAAGGTATGTACTCATCTATCTATATTACAAATTTTGAACACAAATGATAAGAAGAAATAGATGCAAACTTGAAAGTATTATCCTAATTAACTTTTAGACCCCTAAACATATGCATATCTACTTATCATGAGAGAATGCATATGTGTACCACTGTATTAGAGATACAACCAAGTATAGTAGTAGGAGGCTTCCTATAATTTGCATTTCAAAGGATCTAATTGAGAAGATTAAATATGACAATAGTCAAATTAATACCTCAGAGTAACTTAAGTAATCATATGTCCCAATCATAAAACTCTATATTATACATGTATAGTTATACACATATATGTCATTCATCACTATTATCAATACATGGAAAATCAATAGTTTTTCCTATAATTGACTCTGTATAAATCCATTTCATAATATTCTGCTATGGTATATAGTAAGTGATAACCATGAGGACAATTTGCATACAAGACCCATTTCGAATGATAAAACAAGCTAGATAATCAATTGCATCATTTAGATAATGTATAATTGAAAATATACTAGTGCACAGTAAATTGTAAATATACATGTAGTATTACTAAGCCTAATAATAATACAATACATCTAATACTAGGGATATTTCATATAATTTTTGAAACTAAATTGGGTTCCAAACTAGACATAATAAGGGATGGTTGTATTGATCAGTGAAACCTAAATTCCAATAATAATAATATAAACATAAGTTTGTTGATGGAAACTAGATAAGATATACAATTTCAAGTAGCTTATATTGGTAATATCTCAACATAATAATATTCTATGCTATCCTATAAATGGATAGTAAATATACTTTAGAAAAATTGGTATCAATTTCTAAGTCATGAGTCCCAAATTAAAACACCTTTAGTAAACACTTTGACTGAATGATCAACTTAAAAGAATATTATGATAGACTAATGTATTTTTATATATAACACCTCTAGGTGGAGAAGGACGAATTGGGAGTCCCCTTATAAGTAGGGTTAGTTGGGAAGATTGGGTATCTACATTATATATTTTATTTTGGAAATTATTTGACTTCAACCTAATTCGTTTAATGAGGCATATCTTTATCTATCAATTTTACTTGAAATCCAATTATTGGACATTCACATTTCTTGCTTTTGATTCATATAAATTCTTGTGATTTCTAAAGTATTCCTTTATAATGGGTTTTTGGACCCCTCTTTCTATGATTGCTTTTATATGAGAAATTGATGAAAATGTTAGTCTTGCCACTCTATTTATGCATTCTACATGTATGACTAGAATATCTAGAATAGTGGTACTTATGTACGACCATACTTATAACGGGCATGTGTATTCGGCACAAGGTGTGTGTTTCCACCCTAATTTCTTTTGAGAACATTATCCTATGGTGTTAAAGCCATGTTTTAGGTATATTTATTCTACATTTTTATGCATGCAATTTTTTGTTGTTTTAAACTGGAACTATGGTTAACTATATGGCAATGCACTTTCATTCTTGTGTTTGTAATCTGAATTTTAATATGCCTCATTTCTCTTGTTATATTTCTCTTGAACTTGCTTAATTTTCTATATCCCCCTCCTCGTGGGGACATCAATTTTGCACTTGTAATCCAATATAATGTCCAACATGTACCACCAATATATAGGGCAACCCAACCATTCCAAGACATACTTAAGTCCATGTACTATATACGATCTTCTGGACTCCTTATCTTCTAATGTACCTACACCTGGGTGGAAAGGAACGTCATAAAAGATATATGAAACAATATATAGGTCAGCAAAGGCTGAGTATGTGCATATAATAAACACTTATATGTTAGATGTATATCTTTTTATTTCGTCATGCCACCTTTTATGGTGAGGAACAATATGTAGATGAAACATCATGTAACTTTGTATAGTTTTGTTTCCACTTATTTGTTATTAGATGGCTCTTATGTTAAACTATTCGAGTGGATCCCCTATCGAGTCTCACTCTTCACAAAATAGTATCAGATCCAAAAGCAGTCGGTAACCTTACTATTTCAATTTATCCAATATTATTCCTTAATTAGGTACTTAGGTGACCCTTTAGATGTAGTTGATGTACCTAATCCTGAGTAGTGGAATACCAAATATGGTTTCAATTCCTATTTGATTTGGTGATTTCCACTCACCAAAGCCCTATGTGATTGAGACTCAGTTTTGAGAACCCTTGTTAGCACCCTTTTTGAAAATCGAATTTCCCAGTATAGGGGTTTTCATCTCTAAGTCAATAGATAACATTTCCCCACCTTATGGGAAGATAGGTTACTATTAAGTGTAGGTTGACTTGAACACTCGTATTTAGGCTTAACCCTAATTATCGTCTAGGCTCTTTCCTTGCTATTTTCTAGCATGCCTCAGATACATCCACTAAGATGACTGGTCATGTGAGAGGGATAAGTAAAACATCAGACATAAGTTGAAGAATGTTGATGATTCCTTTGATGCTTGGTGGTTGACTTAATTATCTATGCTATGGTAGTCATGTCTTGCCTTCAAAATAGATTATGTCCACATAGCTCAGGATAAATCAATCTAAGGTTTGGATGCCATTTTCATTGATTTGCATGCCTCATATATACGAATTTGTTGAAGAAAGTTATAAGTTTTAGTGGATATCCTAAGGTGTTCACCTCTCTGATCTCAGATAGTGTGTTTTTTTTACCAAGTGATTGAGATGTGTAGGTCGATTATATAGGTTAAACTACCTTGAGAAGGCACTATGGTTGTAAACTAGCTTGTGATAGGAAAAATCTTCCCATAACATTGGGTAATTTCATGACTTCCTTAAGCCTTGAGATGAGGTAGTGTGAATCTGGATTAAGAGTGGTATGGGTAATAGTGGATGTTGTGCCCTATTAGGATTTGATAGAAGTTGACTATGCCTAAAAAAACCTTCTCCCTCGTATGCTATATATGTATTAAATATGTAGTCGAGTGCCCTTTTAGACATTTGTAGAATTATATGTCAAAAGGGGATGATAGATGATGGTGTATAGTTTGGGTGAAACATTGGTTTTTCATCAAATTGGATGTCACTACTTGGCATGTCAACATAAAATAAACTCAAGAGGCATCAATACAATTCAAATCAAGAAATTAATGGTAAGAGTGAGGAGTAAATGCAAATATGAAGTAGAGAGAACATGTATGAGGAGATAGAAAAATTTATGATATCACACCCTCCACACCTTAAAAGAAATTTTATCGCCAATATTAAATCAAGTAATCAAAGAAGATTGGGTTTTCATATTCCATATCATATTCAACTTGGTATTCCTTCAACGTCAATATACTTCAAAATCAAGAAATTGAGCATCATGGTCAAGCTAAGGTCACATTGATCATCAAATAGGGGAGATCAATACATGAATCACAAAATTAGAGAGATTATCCTCTAGATCACAACTTTGAAGAGGCCACAATTTAGGTCAAACAAATAGAGCTCTTGAATTAAGAGTAAAACATGACTTTCAATCCCAACATCTAGGGTTCTGGCTTCTTCATTGTCCTAGGTGGGGTTATGCTTCCATTATTGAGATTTTGTATTTCAGCAATTTAAGACAAACATCATATTTGCATCATAATTCCATTTTCAAATTCAATGGAAAGTCCCATCTAATCCATAAGAGATCTAACCCTAAATCACAAATGAGAAATTCCACATAGTCTTCATTTCAAAAACTTTGAGATTTGGGAATAGTGAAAATCAGTAATCATATATCAAGGGTGATCTTAAGATCCAAATAGGGTAATCATAAGAGTCGAATCCATACTAATTAGTATTCAAGGGTGATCTTATAAGATCATTAATCATGAGTCAAGATTTTGTTATTCAATATCGAGAGTCTAGTTTGGACATCAAAGTCATGATCCAAACATCATGAAGCTAGGGTTTAGATTCCTATTTAGACCTTAGGGGTGATTATACAACAATCAAGAAACGATCAAGCAACATATCATGGCATAACCATCAATTCCATTGTCATGATATTTGAGGTTGATGAATGATCTAGACCTAGGTCAGTCTGGAAACTTAACCACAAGCTATAGTCAATTATGTATCCCAAGATCATCATTAAATTGAGATTCAAGAATGAGTATCAATATCTTCATAGATCTTACCTATTAGAGACTTACATCAAGGGGTCTAAAATCTTGTATAAGGGGTTACCTTTCCAAACTCTAAATAATCAATTAGATGAAAATTTAGAGGTAGTCCAAATAGGGACGTGACTTAGGTTAGGGAAGTCATGAGTCAAATACTACCCTAATCTAGCACATTAATTGATGTTAGAAATGAAACATTGATTGTAACAAAATAGGGGGAGCATCAAATATCCAATCACATTTTATAAGGTCGTGTGATCATAAATCAATGTCATCATAGAGAAAACCATGTTTCTAGATTTAGCAAACTTGGAGTCATATTATTGTTCCCTTCCTTTCGTAATCATGGTAAGGTTATACTTTTGGAAATTGAGAAGTCAAATTGAAAACTAAGAGTTTGAGCATTATAGGGAGAGATTGAGATCCATACCCATCAAGAAATTCAAAATTGAGATTACAAAGGGTCATAGAAATTAATAGGGAAATGTCTCTTGTATCAAAGTCTTTCATCATGGTATAGGGGTCCAAAGACGGTCATATCAAAGTATGTGGCATGATACATATCAATAGGGAGAGATTTTCTTACGTTTGGGGTTTTATCAAAATGGGGACAACATATGTTTAATCAACAAGGACCTCATCAATTGTGAGGTATTAAACATGAGTTTCACCTTATTTACCACATCAAGATTTTGTGATTTAAACTCAAACATAAAAAACACATATATTTGATTTGGTGACTTTGTGTTTGCATAACTTCACACATGTGTACATAACTTTCAAGTTTACTTTCATACATCAAAATAATTTTTAATTTAAGGCCAGATCATGGCATTATCACCTTAGTTAACTTTTATGGTTTAAAATTAATTTTAGTTTTCCCATGCGTAATCTATTAATAATCAAGAAATCATGTGATTAATGGTCATGAGAGGAGAATTACATGAGGAGATTATAAGACAAACTAATCATCATATGCTTGGGTGTCTTAGGTAGTCCTTAAAGAACATATGAGATACTAGAAGATTGTTTCAGCATTAGGGGAAGAAATTGAATCCAATCTTGGATCCACTCCAGATAAGTAGGTGTATAGAGGAACCTCAGTCACAACACTAGTTGTATAGGAGGCAATTGATAGAAAGAACCTCCACATTTAGCACCATACATATTATCTAAGTTTCACCATTATGGGTTTGGTTCTCCCTATGTTCATATGACGTGTTATGCCTTAAACATATATAGAGGCATATGTGTATGGATTTAGTACCATTTTTCATAGAACCCTTTATTACCCTAAGTCCACACTCCTAATGGATACACATCCAAAGATGAGTGGAGCTAGGTGTCCATCCCTAGAATGGTACATAGTTTCACACAAGAAATATATATGAGAAGGCAATAACAAAACTAAAGAGATAACAAGAACCAGACATGGAGGAAAGAGATATGTACCCATTTCTATATTAATATTACCCATTGGTTAATTTTAGAGCTTAGAATCCTGAGTGTAGAGGATCTTCATTTGGCAACTAAAAAGTTGATAAAAAGGAATATAGTTTCTATTGTTTCCTCTCATCATGGCCTATTTTACACAAAATTAGTGAGACTCAATTCAATCCCCACAATTGTATAAGTAAACCAAATATTATTATTTTTAGACATCAAATATTTAAAATTTTTTGTCAAATTTATTAGATGACTCTGAGGTTGGTTAACTAGTAAACATAGTGTTACTTAGAAAAAAGAGATATTTAGTTCTAACTCTAATAGATAAATACATTAGGAAAAGAAATTCCTTACATGTGCACATTGCAAGGGCTAGTCTTGCAGTGACACTCCACGGTACTAGAAATGGTGTGGATGCGACTTGCCACCATGCATGTGTGGTTAGAGGTTTACTTTATTGAGGTGGGACAAAGTGGCTATGTCCGAGACTGGTTCATCAACATAAAAAATGGTCATCGAACATTATCAAATCCTAATAGTAGTAATATATTGACAAATATTTTATTAATACAATATTGTCATCTCATTTTTTGGAAAAAATATCCTAAGTAGTTTAAAAAATGCATAGTATTTCCCCTATGAGTAATTCTTAATAATTGGCCATACTTTCAAATTTGAAGTACATGCCTAACACTATCTTAAACCACACATGCAAATCCACAAACCAAAATTTAAGTTTTACCTTGTTTGTATGAACATTTATTAAAATACGTAACTAATATATAACTATATTTCTAACAACATTAACTTTGTGTAAAACATAAGTGTGACCTACTAGCCTCTTAAAAGTTGTCAGTAACGTTTACTACAATGACATGTCTAATATAATCTGTGACATTTTCATGTCTCAATTTTTTAAATGATTATTTCATGGATTATTTTAGAATTATATTTTAATTTTCATCTCAATGTAACATGTTTATCATATCCTCTGAATTTTGTCGATGAAACTAATACAATGTCTTTATCCAACAATATTATTACTAATGTCACTAGGAATCATATTGTACATATATAACGAGTCATAATTCTTAGAGACCTTAATCAGTTTGGAAGAACATGCATTCTTAACCTAATTTGTTCTCACTAGAATTCCCAACATAATGACTAACAAGCCTCTATGATGAATACATTTGTTTTCTAGTATAATATTTCTCCTATAATAAATCACATTTCCACTTGAGTTTCTTTTGGTTGTTGTAGATCGCATGGATCTCAAGTTGTAGCAAGTTGATAATAAATGTCTACTTGGACAATTGAAGAAAATGTGTACATAAAAATTGTAATGTTTCATGGAGTTTGGGAGAGACAATCAAGTACTCAAAACTAAATAAGCAGGTAATGTTTTAAAGAATCACCATGACAATGATACATTCATGGTAACGATTGGTTTCATAAGGTATGATTATGAATTTTGTGAATTCTTGATTATGCTTCCTACATGTTTTTATTGATCTATGTGGATTCTGTGCTCATCATTGGAAAGGAAAGTTTATGTGGAAAATTTGGATTTCTTCTAAAGGAAGAATTTAGTTTAAGTGATCTTTGTGATGTAAAAAGATCCTAACTGTGCAAATACATAAGACAAGTCTACCAAAAGGTTATATGTATCTCAAAAGTGATATCTCAAAAGGTATTGGAATGATTTAATATGGACAAGGGCAAAAATTATTTTACACCAATGGTACTCACTTCAAGTTTTTATGAAGGTAATGTACATGAACAAATCAGGAGAAAATAGATATGTGAATGGTGCCTTATGTAGATTTAGTTGGGTGGTTGAAGATACCATGATGCACATTAGTTTGTAGTTTTCTTAAGTTATTAGCATTATTAGTAGGTACATGGTTACATTGGGTAAGGAGCATAAGATGAAGGTAAATTGAAAACTTTATATATATGTATATAGACACACACACACACACACACACACACATATATATATATATATATATATATATATATATATATATATATATATATATATATATATATATATATAAAGGCAAGGTACATGATCACATGAGAATGAATTTGAAGGTAACACACTATCTATCCCAGGGTATATGAATGCATATGGTGTAGGATACATGGCCAATAGAAGGTCTATCGTGTGTCGAGTAACCACACTAGAAGGAAGTATATATAATATCCAAAGTAAATAGTGATGTTATACTGTCAACAACTAATGTCGAGTATATAGCACTAGTTAAGAATTCTAAAGAATACTTACAACTTAATGAAACCCTAAGCAAGTTGGAGATGGATCACTATCAATGTCCACTATTATACAATGGAAAACAAAGAGGACCTTCATCACAAAGAATGAAGTATATGATGCACAGATAAAGCATATTTATTTGAGGTTTTTTAATATACATGAGTTGATTTCTTGTAGAGATATATGGTTAGAGAAGGATCTCCCATGTGACAATGAGGCCAACTTTAGTGATGAAGGTCGTGCGAAGGGAGACATTCAATCACTAGTTGGAGATGCTCCAAGTAAAACTTGAGTAGATTTTCAACTGGTGAAATACATAATTAAAATTTATACTTGGTTCAAAAATTTGATGATATTTTTCACTGGGTGGGGGTATGTTAGGTGTGCTACAATAGGTTGTGATATACTCCCAAATTAGGATGTAAGTAAAAGAATCATGTTGAGTGTCTTGATCTAGAGACAAGTTAATAGGCCTTAATCAATATCTTCATGTATACAATCTTAGTCAGGAAGAATGTTTAGCAGAGAATGTATTAGATGTCATGGGAAGCCATTTAGTATATGAGGGGATTGTTAAGGGGAGCTTCCCCCTATCATGATGTGTATTGTAGCTCAAGACATTCCTTGAGTTAGTGGTTTTGAATTTCATTAGGAAGGACCATTCAGGTCATAAAGACTGAGTGTGAAAAATTATTAAGGTGATGTACTAATTAAGTAAATGGTTGCCTGTGGTTTTATACTTAAGTAAATTGACAATTATTAACTCTAAAATGTTCACCATCTATGTTAGTTGTACTTGACATAAAAAAAGAACAAATGAAGTGAGCTATAAAACAACTTTGTGGTTGTAGTCAAATTTATGTATAAACCATGTAGAGATTATGCCTTAACTTCTATTGTTGATTTCTTTCCACACTCTTTGACCTCCATCAACATAGAAAACTCATGGACTAATTTTAATATAAAATGTAGTCTACAATCACTCATTGTACATACATACATGTAAATGTGCATACACACACGCACACACACATATATAGACACACACACACACATATATATATGCACCTCCTCCTCAGCTAGTGAGGAGAAGCCATTCACTCCCTAGACCTACGGAAGGGGAAAAGTATGGAGGTAGGGAGGCATCCCCTGGAGAACTTTAGAAAAGGAAGCACCTCACACAATCATTTCAGTCACCTGGATATATATATATATATATATATATATATATATATATATATATATATATATAATATATATATATATATATGTTTGTGTGTGTACATATGAATATACATACACATATATGTGTGTTATATATATGTCTATATGAATGCATACACACACACACACACACACACACACACACACACACATATATATATATATATATATATATATATATATATATAAAGAAGAGTTGTATAGTTACTAGGGAGATGGGGGACGCGGGGGGAAGAGGGGGACGAGGGGGCGGTCCTTTTTCACGAAAAGCAGACATGAGATAACAAATCAAGTGTTTCCCTAAGA
This sequence comes from Alisma plantago-aquatica, assembly GCA_963693085.1. Classification (NCBI taxonomy): domain Eukaryota; kingdom Viridiplantae; phylum Streptophyta; class Magnoliopsida; order Alismatales; family Alismataceae; genus Alisma; species Alisma plantago-aquatica. The sequence goes on along the minus strand of OY856413.1, from coordinate 765,771,628 downwards.
TTTCGAATAACTGTCCTGACGGCCATGCTCGTAGGGGAAGGGGTTCTGGGGGAGGAAGGGGAACAAAATTTCGATCAGGCGATCGGGAATACTACCATGTTTCAAGTGGAGATATGTGGATAGATCTCAGCCAACCAGATGACCCTGGTGGATCACCCGATGGTGGCGTTAGGGTTTCTATACCGAGGGTAGGTTTGAACTTCCAGTTCTCAGGGATGTGCGGGCCACATCCGGAGAATAGATCGGAAGTTAACGAGGATAGAAGCGGACCCAGGATGTCATCGGATGATCAGTTCCTGCCACTGGGGGGCCATCAGGTGGCGGATACAAGAGGGGAGATCAATATGGCAGATGCTTCTGATGAGATCCTGCAAAATAGTGATACTCAAGGAGGATCAGCCAGTAGCAACTCAAGAAATCGCAAGACTTTCTTCTTACAATCCCTCTTCGAGAGCAAGCTGGCCCTATCGGACGTAAAAATATCTCAAATAGATGGTATCCCTGCTCTCGAGATAGAGTCGGATGTAGAAGAAGACCTCATACATCTGTGGCAATACACCATGGTCACCAGACCGATTGGAACAGACGTAGGGTATATGACCATGAGGGAGAGAATCTGAATACTTTGGAACCCTATAGGCATATTCAATATGTTCGAAGTGGATCTTGTACACTATGTAGTGCAGTTCTCATGCAAACAAGACTTCGACATGGCACTCACCGGAGGTCCGTGGAAGCTTTTTGGTTGCTGTCTTGCAGTATGGCAGTGGTTTCCCTCATTTCGTTCGATGGTGGATTTGCCGCATTACGTGGTAACATGGGTAAGAATCTTGGATCTTCCACTCCATCTCTATGTACCCACCATCTTCGAATATATTGGTCTAGCCCTCGGCATCCTGGTTAAAGTTGATGCCCATACTGCTGCAAGAATGAGGAGCAAATTTTCCAGGTTATCTATTGACGTGGACACCATAAAACCTCTCATTCATAACATCATGATCAACAACGACATATACCAGATAGAGTACGACGCATTCCCTGAAACATGTGATGTATGCGGTCAACTCAGACATAATCAAAAGTAGTGCACGTCAAGGGGGGCCATCCCTGCTTCCAACGGCAGTAAAGAGGGAAACTCTCATGGTTCGAAGGAAGATGAAGGCAACGATGGTTGGCAAACAAATAGACAGAAAGCCACAGTGCATAGATCTCGATCAGCACAACATAATAAAACCAAGGAAACTACCAGAGGAAGCCCATCTAGTTCAAACTCAAACAAGTTTGCTAACCTAGCAGATATGGAGGACCAGGAGGATATGAATGAAACTCACATTGAGGCAAGCCCAGAGAACCAAACGTCCACCAAAAACACTGAGAGCATGAAAGATAGAAGAGGGAAATCTCATAAGATTTGTAAAAAGAAAAAGCCAATCACAGTAGATGATAAACGAGAGGTGCTGAAGGATATCACAAAAACAACCATGAAAAACACAAAGGAAAAAGAAGCACACACTACGGTAAACCCTGGAGCAGATGAAGTCATTGAGGAGGTCATCAACATGGAGGATAGTGAAAATATTGAAGTGCTAAGCAGCAACAAATCCACCTATACTGAAGCCCCTTTTGAGACAGAGATCAACACAGACCCACCAGACGGCATAGTAGTGAACAAGACAAGTGACAATATTGCAGCTGTAGTCAAGCAACCTACTAAAATGATTGAAGACAAAGAAAAAGATGATACCACACCAACCACCATTGTTAGTGGTCGTATCCCACCAGGCAGAAAAATCAAGGGGAGTACCCCAAAACTTAAGAATGCAAGGCCTAAACCTCCCTATGAAACTAGAAGGAAGAGTCCTAGGCTCAACCCAGAGCAGGAGGCTGAAGTGGATGATGTTGGCAAAGGAAAGGAGAATCACAATCCTACTGGCTCCCAGTAAGGTGACCATGGGACTCTCTTCTTCCTCCCGTAGTTGTTTAATGTTAGATCTACTTTGCTGGAGTGTTTGAGGAATCGACAATAACGATACATGTCGTGTCCTCTGAGATATGATCTCACATAAAAGACCCAAATTTGTGACAATCCTTGAGCCCAGGATCAGCGACACTAAAGCTACTCAAACCATACGGAAGCTTGGTTTTTCTAACTCCCATAGAGTAGAAGCCAGGGGCTTCGTGGGGGGTATCTGGCTTTGCTAGAACTCTGACGACTGTTAAATCAAGATTATAAACAGTCATAGACAATTCTGCATGTGCCTTATCAACAACGCTACCTTCACATCCTTCATCTACACCAATCTGCACATCTCAGTAAGGAGATTTCTTTGGAAACATATAGTTTGAATGAGTATGATCTTCGACAAACCTTGGATCAAAGTTGGCGATTTCAATACCACTATCAGCCCCAATGAGAAACAAGGAGGCAAGATGTTATAACCCCAAATTTTGGGTTCAATTGATGAGAAATGTAATTTCTCATATTAAGAATAATTGAACAAATAATGATGTGAATTGTTTTGAATAATTGGATTTCATTTGAAATAGCCTTGTTATTTGATTTGTGGGCTTTATTGGCTATTGGGCCCAATAAAAAAGGAAAATAATAAAGGAAATTCAATTAGTAAAGGGATAATTGAATATTCAAGAAAAGAAATAATGGAAAACCTCTAGAAGGCAAATCCAAAGAGGATTTCGTGCCTCTTGGATTCCTTGGGTACCAAGGAGTCTAAAGTTGCATAAATAAAGCAATAAGAAAAGAAAAGATTAATTAAGTATTTCTTTATGAAGAAAGAAATTGAAAACATTGATGAAATGTGGAAATTAAGTGAAAAGATGGATAATTGGGTTTCCCTTTATGGAATTTCGTATCCATGAGATTTCTAATGATAAAAGGAATACCCATAAGGAAAATATAAGGGAAATAAAGATAAATCCTCAAAAGATATATTTAAATGAGAAATAAACAAGATAATGTGAAATAATGCATAAAGATGCATCTAGAAGGATAATAAATATCCAATAAAGAGAATTTCGAAATAATAAAGTTCCTTGGGTGCCAAGGAGCCCCAATAAAGAAAAAGGAAGAGAAAATACCAAAATTGCAAAATAAGAAGATAATGTGATTCTTTATTAATGGAATTTGTGTTTTTGATAAGAGGGAAGTATTTTCTATAAAATGAAAATAGAATTTATTACCAATAGAAAGAACCACGAGAATAGGAAAGATGATTTTCGAAATTCTAATATATCAAGGATAAAAGAAATATCAAAGAAATAATAAGCAAGAGAGAGAAGATTGTTTACTCATTAAGGAATATACTTTCCTAGTAAAGAAGGGACTTAGATCTCGTGGATAGCCGACCTAGGGCTTCTTTTCCCACCCCTATATAGAGGGGAAGAGCCCAGAGTCGAGTTCATAAAGACTCTACGCATCCTTCTCTTCTTTCTTTTCTTCTTCTCCTTGTTTTATCCTTATACCCTAGTCACGGAGGGAGGATCGGCCCTGGGGCAAACAAGGGGCCAAGGACGTGTTGGAGGGAAGCATACTGCTCCCACGACGCAATGAAGCCTCTCCGAGGTGGTTTCCTACAGCTTAGCAAGACGCAGCAGCAACATACAGCTGCCAGAAAGGTTGGCGCCATGGCTACGTCACCTACTTGCCAAGTTCGTATCAGCCCTTGCAGTCACCTTATGCGCGACTCCCTAGGTACGGCGGATGAAGGCGAGGCTAGGGAGGCCATCGGCGGCGGTCCTGGACGCTAGGCTGGAGAGGGGCGGACCCCCGAAGAAGCAGCAGCGCAGCCGCAGGGGGCGGCGGACTTGCAGGCTCACTCAGCCCGCACCAACCGCTGTGGCTGCAAGATGAGGGCACCTGGAGGAGCTTGGAGGCTCGAAGGAGGTAGAGGAAGAGCTCTGGAGGTCTTCGGGGTGAGGGACGAGAAGCTGGAGCCGCGCCAAAGTCGGCGCTCGGCGGCTAGGGCGACCACTCGCTGCCGTCGTGAGGAAGGTGAAGGGCAGAGCGGCTTTGGACGTTTCTGCCCCCGCGTGCTAAAGCGACGAAATTACTTAACCATGGGCAGTTTGGTAATTTCGAAATGTTTCCCAAAGAGAGAGCCGCGCCTACGTTGCATGAGCCTGATGACATGGCATCACCCGATTGGCCAAAGTAAGTAGATTTTTACAAAAATCATAACTCTTAATTGGTAACTCCGATTAGAACAAGTTTTATATGAAAGTTGATCCTCAGAACGAGAGGAATCCAATAAAAATATAATTGGGGCCTGTTTATGCTTGTAATTCGAAAAATAATAGAGGTTATTAACTATAGTGTAATGATAATTAAGAAACCCTACTTTGATATGATTAAAGTGATTAATAGGGTTTAATGGATCATTAGGGTTGATATTAACCTGTTAAATGCAAAAAGGTGCATAAAGATCGAAAAGGGTGATTTTTGTACGTAATTAGTTTAATTGAAGATTATGTACATAAATATACTGAAATATGAAAAGTACATAAAGCTATCATCTTTAATGATTTAATTAATGAAAAACCCTTAGATTTGATGATAGATGGTTTTAATATTGATCAATGGATAACTTAAGCCTATTGTTCATAAAAAGGAAAATAAGATCTAAAAAGATAATCTTTTTATATAATTGGTTTAGTTTAGGGTTTTGTGCATGAATATGCATTAACGAGCTTGAAAACCCTAAATTAGGTGAATGTGAGTTTTAAATATTTTAATTGTTCAAATCTGTACAGAAATAGGGATATGATGATCCTAAGTCAATTTTGGGTATAAAAGAATATTAAATGAATAGTTTGAGCAATTAGGGTTTATATAAATGGAAAAGAGTGCTATTAGGGTTTGTTAACCTAAAAGAGGTAAAGTTTGAGAATTTGATCTAAGAAACCCTAATGAGTATTAATAAATACTTAATGTGGATTAGAAACCCTAGAAGGTGAATCCAAGTCAATAAAGTAGATTCTTGATAAAGTGTATAATAAATAGAGTACATATTTATTTCAGGAACTATGTGATGATTGAATTACTTTCTTGGATCTGTTGATTGGCTTGATTGTATATACATGAAGTAAATGTTGAATAATCTGCATGATTCATCAAATCAGGTATGTGGTTACGCTTATGAATAACCGTTCTAGTTTCACGGTGATTTCCGAATGTTTTACCAATTGCTTTAAATAAACTGTTGGATGTTTATTTACTTCATGCAACTATAAAGTGACTATGGCTATCACTATGAGTATACATGTATAACTAGCTAGATTCGAGTCCACCCCTGTGGCTATGTAAAGGCTAAGGATAACCTAGAGCAAGGTCTAGGGTATCATGAGTTAGAAATTGGGCTACACATGAGTAGTGCCATGAGACTCTTAGCATACCATGAGTTAAGGAGTGGGCTACCTACGGTTAGTGCCATGTGACTCAGCCCTAGAAATTGATTCACCTATTAGGTGAAGTCATGAGGGGTAAAATGGGAATCTACCACATGGGAGGTAGTATCCAGGTCCACTGCAGGGACAGCGCAGGGGATAGGGTACACATGGATCGCGTAGTTATACTTAAAACGTAAACTTGTTTGATGATAATTGAATGTGATACATTGTTATAGATAATTGAATGATTATTGGTTTCCCCCACATACCAGCTACGGCTGACCGACGTTTTGTTTGTCGGCGTTTTAGGTACAATGAAAAGAACAAACAGTAAAGTGGCACATGTGATACTAAATGAGAATTAAAGTGCAAAGGAGGATTAGATAGATTAGTATCAGTGTGGATAGAAGAATATAGATCCAAGTTTTCAAAAGGTATGAAAAGAAATTTTTTTATCACCATTTTCAGTATAGTCTGTTAGAATTTAATAATTGTTTATGGTTATATGTCGAACCTTTGATCCGGGATTAATGGGTACGGCTCAACCTCTCGGTTTCCCTTAATTTGGGGTTATCGGGAGGTGGGGTTGTAACATTTGGTATCAGAGCGTAGGTTCCTCGTTTAACCATTAATAATTATTAAATTTTACAAACTCCATAGAACCCAAGGGAGTTATTAGAGGAGTATCCGAAAGACGGAGGTGTCTAGAAAGGGATCACGACCGGGGGCTGGCAAGATTTTCCTCCGCACCGCTAGTCGGAATACGAGGACTCCCGGACCCGTGTGACCGCCTGGCCAAAGTCTTAGGGTATGAATCGAAATAAGATACCTTTAGGACTTCTCATCTTATTCATCCCTTCTCATCACAAAATTCTGATAAGGACATAAAGGATTAGGGTTTTCTTTCTTCTCCTCACCCTCTTGAGGTATGGGTAAGGTTAATAAGGTTTAAGGAATCCTCCACAAAATTAATGCAAGGCATGTAAATATGATGTCATGGACATAAGCTTAATAGATTAAGCGCAAAATAAATAATAGATACATGCTTAGGTCGTATGACATAAGATGTCATGTCCTCAGGAGAGACCTGAGGCTAGACCTTCTTGTCAGGAGGATAAGTCAGTCTTGGAGATAGAGATCTCCATTGCTAGTAGAAACCTGGCACATCCTCTGGGGATGATGCTAACCCCAACCCTAATGAAGGTTAGAGAGAGACGAGTTGGACCAGGTGTTTGAAAGGACATGCCTTTGGGATGCCATATGATCCATGGATGACCTAACACCTTTGGCAACCCAACCCTGGGAAGGATCGTGCATGTCAGGGTAAAGGATAACTCCTTAGATGATGAGGTTAGTAAAGGACCTTAGAAACTCTATGGGCTTGTGCAAGTAAGGTATAGTTGACACCTAGGGCACGTCATAGTGCTGACAGTAGGATGAAACCCTGGATAAGGAATCATGATGGAGCATAAAGGGTTATGGATGATCTTGAGCAACCATAAGTTCGAACCTAGGCTTCACCTATGTAGAGCATGCCTTTGAAGTTGAAACTTCATGAAGAGAGGACCTCTAATGGTGAGGTTAGATGTAGGGTTAGATCTAGAGAGAGCAGGAAACCCCGCAAGAAGGTTGGAAGCCTAAAACCCTAAACAATGGATGACAGGGGTTGCCAAATGATCGATCCCTAAAAGTTGATGATATCTTGGTTATCTTTAGGGGGACCCAACCCTAAGTGTTGATCGAGAAGAAGGATGATAGGAAGTGCACGAGATGCCTTTTGCCAGCTTAATTCATGGTTCAGAAATAGAGCGTGCAGTTGGACACCTAAAAGTAAACCTAGGGATCCTAGGCCTAAGAGGGGAAGTGGTATACCTAATGCTCATGATGAGAATTAAGTTTCTATAGTTTCGAACATGGTACGCCTCATAAATAATGGAAAAGGGAAGTCCCTTAAGTTTAAAGTATGTGTAATGAACCCCTCATAGCTAGGTTGATGATAAAGGAGGGTATGACTTTGATCCATCATTGAGGAAAGAGGACAAGTATGACCTAGTATGGTTCAATAAGTGATCTGCTTGTGCCTTAATGGTTTTCTAGGGTTAAGTAGGCTCGGGTGGATGCAAACCATAGACCTAAGAGCTTTTGTGACCTTAGAGATAGTTTTCCTCCCATCCTGAGAGAGGAACCCCTTTAGAAGGGTGTATATCAGTTTTGTTGGTTCAAGGTAACCTAAAGAGGTCTCGTAGGATCTTGAGAAGCTAAGTGAAAAGTACATGGTATGAGAATGAACCTGTAGACCCATTGATATCCATCTCTAATTGCATATGGATGTGTTACCATGGAGGTAACCGGTATGGGGCTTGACCAAGGTAGGCAGGTTGCCATGTTCCCTAAGAAAGGATGAGGGCCAGCCCAGGAATGCAGAAAGAGAGATGATGAAGACATGGGTAAGGTTCTAAGTGAACATGCACTAAAATGGTGAAGCCTAAGATCCTAGGGTCAGGTAGGGATAAGACCGATAAAGGTAGGAGTTGCCTAATTTCCCCAGTTGCACGTGACCATAAGGTCGGGAGGTAACAGCTATCATTGTCTGAGGGCCATGGGTTAGGAGATTGATCACCTTCATGAACTCATGGGACCCAAAGGGCAGATGAGTAGGGCACTCTCTTGATGCATGAGGGAAGAGGGAAGACTCCAAAAGAGTCGGTACCCTATAGACCTAGAGGAGATGACCAAGGATATAAACCTCAGTAGGTTCAAGACTAGTTTGATATCATGATGTTTGTGTTAAAAAGACATATGTGGCACGTTGCAACTTAGGTTTAAAGGTGTACTGGCAAGGTGGGATGTACCATCTCTACTCTTGGAACAGGAAGAACTCTATATTTGGACTGCAGCCAAATGCTTATTTCCTCTTGTTATGGGGGTGAGAGATAGGACATTATGCATGTCATACACCAAGGATAAGAGATGATGTAGGTTGGAGTGTTGCCACTAGAAATGGGATAGAGAAGATATCTACCCTAGTAAAGTGAATGATACATGGATGGTTTGTAAACCCTAAGAGGAATGAGGTAGTCACCTTATGAAGATGTTTTATCTTGAGATAAGTGGAACTTACAAGTTATACCAGGTTGAGTTTAATCACCCTGATGATGAAATCAGAGAGTGTTCTTAATAAAGATGGACATGGAGTTGGAGGTGAGACGATAAGTGAAATAAAGATAAGTGTATGTTTTTTATGGATATGAAGTGATAATGGATGCTCTGGTTGAGTTATAGCTATCTCGTTTAGCTAGAAGAGGTTGTTTGGCTAACCCTAAGCTTGAAAAGGAAGGGTGTTTGGATAAACACTCAAATGTGATAAGATGTGTTGAAAAGTTAAGGGTTGTTTGGTTAGCCAATCTACTCCTTGATGCAATAAAAGGATGGTGGTGGAACCTCAGATGCACTTCTTTGGAAAAAGAAGGTGATGAAACACCGATATGGGTGGTTTAGGGTTTCAGAAGAATCGATCTTGAGGAAGCATGACATATAGGAAAATCATGATTGAAGATCACCATATATCGTGGTAAATGGCAATAGCCCTTCGGATGCTTAAGATGAAGTTGCATGTGGTTTATGGCCATGCAAGCCAGGAGGTAAAGGACGAACCCCAGTAACCCAGTGTATCGATATTGAGGACAAAAGAGTCCCCGAGAAAGAAAGGGAGTTCACCACTATGGATGTTGTGATAAGTCTCCCCTTGATGAAGGAAGGTTGAAATACAATATGGGTTATGGTAGGTCACCTTACCTAGATGACATAAGAAAGAAAGAGTTCTGTTAAGGGACAGATGCAGTTGAACTACCCATGTGAGAGACGGTTCAACTACACCATGAAGCAAGATCAAAGGTTCTTGAGTTTGACCTAAAAGTTCACTTCCATAAAGTGGAAGTAGGTACATGAAGAACTCAATGTTAGTATAGTTTATCACCCCTAACTATGGTTAGTATGATCCAGACTAAAGGGTCTGATGAGGGCATATGTGCTCATTCAGGGTGATATCTAGAGACAGTTCTTGTCCTATGAAAGATGTGACAATAACCACCATAGCCAGTATTGGGTGTTATATGAAGCTCTGTAAGGGAGGTTGTGTCGGTCACCACTTTAGTAAGGTAATGTTGGTGAAAGGACCACATGATGGTTAGAAAAGGACCACATGATGGTTAGAAAAAGGGACCCCAGTACGTGTAGATGAAGTCACTTTGGTTGCGCAAGGGCTGAAAGGAGCCTAGAGACGATGAGAGTCGTGAGCAAATGCAAAGTAGACTGACATACAAGTTACTGTGGGAGAAAATATGACATGAAAATCTGACCCCTCTAAGTTATATCTAAGAGAGCCGAGTCCCCGATACATGGGTCCATTAGAGATGGATGGGTGGAGAAGGTTAGGTTTGACCCTACCCCTCAGGATAGAGTAATGGGAGATGTTTTCCATGTGTCCAATTCAGAGCACTATGTGAGATACCGACCATGTGTTGAGCAATGAACCTAGTGAGCCCCAAGGGAGGCTGAAATGGCCTGAGTCACCTGTGTAGTTTATAGACGCCAGGATGAAAGAACTCAGAGAAAAGAATATGTGATGATAAAGGTTCTTTGAAAATGCCATGAGTACGGCAAAGCCACATAGGGGCCAATGATGTACATGGAGAAGTCTTCTCCTGAATTGTTTGTTTGTTTGAATTTTGAGGACAAAATTCCTATAAGAGGGGAAGGATGTTATAACCCCAAATTTTGGGTTCAATTGATGAGAAATGTAATTTCTCATATTAAGAATAATTGAACAAATAATGATGTGAATTGTTTTGAATAATTGGATTTCATTTGAAATAGCCTTGTTATTTGATTTGTGGGCTTTATTGGCTATTGGGCCCAATAAAAAAGGAAAATAATAAAGGAAATTCAATTAGTAAAGGGATAATTGAATATTCAAGAAAAGAAATAATGGAAAACCTCTAGAAGGCAAATCCAAAGAGGATTTCGTGCCTCTTGGATTCCTTGGGTACCAAGGAGTCTAAAGTTGCATAAATAAAGCAATAAGAAAAGAAAAGATTAATTAAGTATTTCTTTATGAAGAAAGAAATTGAAAACATTGATGAAATGTGGAAATTAAGTGAAAAGATGGATAATTGGGTTTCCCTTTATGGAATTTCGTATCCATGAGATTTCTAATGATAAAAGGAATACCCATAAGGAAAATATAAGGGAAATAAAGATAAATCCTCAAAAGATATATTTAAATGAGAAATAAACAAGATAATGTGAAATAATGCATAAAGATGCATCTAGAAGGATAATAAATATCCAATAAAGAGAATTTCGAAATAATAAAGTTCCTTGGGTGCCAAGGAGCCCCAATAAAGAAAAAGGAAGAGAAAATACCAAAATTGCAAAATAAGAAGATAATGTGATTCTTTATTAATGGAATTTGTGTTTTTGATAAGAGGGAAGTATTTTCTATAAAATGAAAATAGAATTTATTACCAATAGAAAGAACCACGAGAATAGGAAAGATGATTTTCGAAATTCTAATATATCAAGGATAAAAGAAATATCAAAGAAATAATAAGCAAGAGAGAGAAGATTGTTTACTCATTAAGGAATATACTTTCCTAGTAAAGAAGGGACTTAGATCTCGTGGATAGCCGACCTAGGGCTTCTTTTCCCACCCCTATATAGAGGGGAAGAGCCCAGAGTCGAGTTCATAAAGACTCTACGCATCCTTCTCTTCTTTCTTTTCTTCTTCTCCTTGTTTTATCCTTATACCCTAGTCACGGAGGGAGGATCGGCCCTGGGGCAAACAAGGGGCCAAGGACGTGTTGGAGGGAAGCATACTGCTCCCACGACGCAATGAAGCCTCTCCGAGGTGGTTTCCTACAGCTTAGCAAGACGCAGCAGCAACATACAGCTGCCAGAAAGGTTGGCGCCATGGCTACGTCACCTACTTGCCAAGTTCGTATCAGCCCTTGCAGTCACCTTATGCGCGACTCCCTAGGTACGGCGGATGAAGGCGAGGCTAGGGAGGCCATCGGCGGCGGTCCTGGACGCTAGGCTGGAGAGGGGCGGACCCCCGAAGAAGCAGCAGCGCAGCCGCAGGGGGCGGCGGACTTGCAGGCTCACTCAGCCCGCACCAACCGCTGTGGCTGCAAGATGAGGGCACCTGGAGGAGCTTGGAGGCTCGAAGGAGGTAGAGGAAGAGCTCTGGAGGTCTTCGGGGTGAGGGACGAGAAGCTGGAGCCGCGCCAAAGTCGGCGCTCGGCGGCTAGGGCGACCACTCGCTGCCGTCGTGAGGAAGGTGAAGGGCAGAGCGGCTTTGGACGTTTCTGCCCCCGCGTGCTAAAGCGACGAAATTACTTAACCATGGGCAGTTTGGTAATTTCGAAATGTTTCCCAAAGAGAGAGCCGCGCCTACGTTGCATGAGCCTGATGACATGGCATCACCCGATTGGCCAAAGTAAGTAGATTTTTACAAAAATCATAACTCTTAATTGGTAACTCCGATTAGAACAAGTTTTATATGAAAGTTGATCCTCAGAACGAGAGGAATCCAATAAAAATATAATTGGGGCCTGTTTATGCTTGTAATTCGAAAAATAATAGAGGTTATTAACTATAGTGTAATGATAATTAAGAAACCCTACTTTGATATGATTAAAGTGATTAATAGGGTTTAATGGATCATTAGGGTTGATATTAACCTGTTAAATGCAAAAAGGTGCATAAAGATCGAAAAGGGTGATTTTTGTACGTAATTAGTTTAATTGAAGATTATGTACATAAATATACTGAAATATGAAAAGTACATAAAGCTATCATCTTTAATGATTTAATCAATGAAAAACCCTTAGATTTGATGATAGATGGTTTTAATATTGATCAATGGATAACTTAAGCCTATTGTTCATAAAAAGGAAAATAAGATCTAAAAAGATAATCTTTTTATATAATTGGTTTAGTTTAGGGTTTTGTGCATGAATATGCATTAACGAGCTTGAAAACCCTAAATTAGGTGAATGTGAGTTTTAAATATTTTAATTGTTCAAATCTGTACAGAAATAGGGATATGATGATCCTAAGTCAATTTTGGGTATAAAAGAATATTAAATGAATAGTTTGAGCAATTAGGGTTTATATAAATGGAAAAGAGTGCTATTAGGGTTTGTTAACCTAAAAGAGGTAAAGTTTGAGAATTTGATCTAAGAAACCCTAATGAGTATTAATAAATACTTAATGTGGATTAGAAACCCTAGAAGGTGAATCCAAGTCAATAAAGTAGATTCTTGATAAAGTGTATAATAAATAGAGTACATATTTATTTCAGGAACTATGTGATGATTGAATTACTTTCTTGGATCTGTTGATTGGCTTGATTGTATATACATGAAGTAAATGTTGAATAATCTGCATGATTCATCAAATCAGGTATGTGGTTACGCTTATGAATAACCGTTCTAGTTTCACGGTGATTTCCGAATGTTTTACCAATTGCTTTAAATAAACTGTTGGATGTTTATTTACTTCATGCAACTATAAAGTGACTATGGCTATCACTATGAGTATACATGTATAACTAGCTAGATCCGAGTCCACCCCTGTGGCTATGTAAAGGCTAAGGATAACCTAGAGCAAGGTCTAGGGTATCATGAGTTAGAAATTGGGCTACACATGAGTAGTGCCATGAGACTCTTAGCATACCATGAGTTAAGGAGTGGGCTACCTACGGGTAGTGCCATGTGACTCAGCCCTAGAAATTGATTCACCTATTAGGTGAAGTCATGAGGGGTAAAATGGGAATCTACCACATGGGAGGTAGTATCCAGGTCCACTGCAGGGACAGCGCAGGGGATAGGGTACACATGGATCGCGTAGTTATACTTAAAACGTAAACTTGTTTGATGATAATTGAATGTGATACATTGTTATAGATAATTGAATGATTATTGGTTTCCCCCACATACCAGCTACGGCTGACCGACGTTTTGTTTGTCGGCGTTTTAGGTACAATGAAAAGAACAAACAGTAAAGTGGCACATGTGATACTAAATGAGAATTAAAGTGCAAAGGAGGATTAAATAGATTAGTATCAGTGTGGATAGAAGAATATAGATCCAAGTTTTCAAAAGGTATGAAAAGAAATTTTTTTATCACCATTTTCAGTATAGTCTGTTAGAATTTAATAATTGTTTATGGTTATATGTCGAACCTTTGATCCGGGATTAATGGGTACGGCTCAACCTCTCGGTTTCCCTTAATTTGGGGTTATCGGGAGGTGGGGTTGTAACACAAGATGTATGACTTCCAAGAAGCAATGATTTTCAATAATACCTTATTGGAGGCAGGCCTGTCAGATTTGGGGTTCATGGGTCCAAGATTCACATACAAACACGGGAAACTCCAAGAGAGACTAGACCATGTTGTCACCAATTTGGATTTTTTGTTGAACCATCCCCATTTCATAGTTGAACACATGCCTAGGGTATGGTCAGACCACAACCCGATCTTGGTAAGATCCACTATTAAAAGAACCACTAACCAAAGATTCCTAATGAAATGTTCCTGGTCCAAGAATAGAGACTTTCAGAACATGCTCCGAGCTACTTGGCAACCGCAGTTGGAGTTCAAAGATGCCCTAGAGATCTCAAATCCTGACATCATGAAGTGGACAGCTAACAATAGCAACAAAACAGGGAAAGAAAAGATGAGAATCCTCAGAAACCTCAACATCCTTCAAAAAAACTTGGCGGACAGGTATGACGATATCACTATCAATATTATTGCAGAACTGTAGGTGAAATACACAGACATCTTGAGAGCTGAGGAGGAAGACTGGAAACAAAAAAGCCACATTCAGTGGCTTGTTTACGATGATATCAACACAAAGTTTTACAACGCCTATGTCAAACAACGACGGTGAAGCAACAATGTAACCATGCTAAGAAGACCCAATGGGGACTGGACGAGTGATGAAACTGAAATCCAAAGAATTCTAGTCAATCACTTCAAGTCCCTCCTAATAGAAAACCGACCTGCAGACTCTCATAAGGTACAAACGTACTTTGGATGCTTTACTAAACTCCTTGATGAGAATTGTAGGACCATTTCTTCGCCTCCAACCCTAGATGAAATCTACAAAATTATGAGTTCCATGAATCCTTATAAAGCATGCGGCCCTGATGGCATAGATGGTTCCTTCTTACTTGTTAAATGGCACACAATTAAGTCATTTGTCCTTTCCACAATATCAAAGGCATTAGCAGGAGAAGCCCTACACGATGACTTATGTGCAACGACCATTGTCCTAATTCCAAAGGTATCCAAACTTGAAATTTGTGAACAATTTTGGCCTATATCTCTTAACAACATCAACCTTAAGCTTGCTTCTAAAGTCTTTGTTGAAAGGATCAAATATTATCTGGAAGGGTACTGACAACATCGTGGTAGTACAGAAAATCATCCATGACATGCGAAGAAAGTCAGCCAGAAAGATGATGGCAATCAAAGTTGATCTCTCCAAGGCCTACGATAGGATGAACTGGCTTTTTGTAGAAGACACTTTGAAGAAAACTGGATTGCCTAAATCTATTATCAATTACATCCTGGGGTCGATGTCTGGAGGAAGAGTGTCTATCGCCTGGAATGGCAAGTTGGTAGGTAGTTTCAAAGCTAGTAGGGGTCTTAGATAAGGAGACCCACTGTCACCTTATGTCTTTGTGTTGTGCCTGGAAAGGTCGAGCCAACACATTGATAACAAGGTGAAAGCCAAGGAATGGCCCCCTATTAAACTCTCAGTTAATGGCCCTATGATTTCCCATCTGTGCTTTGTGGACGACATGATCATCTTCGCCAAAGCAGACATAAAACAACTAGGAACAATTCAACAATGTTTCCAGGAGTTTGGTGTTGTCTCAGGGCAGGCCATCTCAGTGAAGAAGTCGAATATCCATTTTTCTAGTAGTGTACCCTGAGCTACCAGATGCCTACTCTGCAGGAAGAGTGGCTTCATGAAAACTATTGATCTAGGAAAATACCTAGGGGTGCCTCTCATTGACAACAAGGTGTCAGTCAGTACGTATGGTGAAATCATCGAGAAGGTGACTAATAGTATTAACTCCTGCTCTGCACAAAGCCTTTCTCTTGCTGGTAGAGTCTGCATGGGGAAATCCACATTGAGTGCCATCCCTACTTATACAATGCAGTCAACAGTCATCCCCCTCAAGGTCTGCAATAGGATTGATGCTAATGTGCGATCATTCATCTGGGGTGGGGGACACAAATCCAATCCCCTTTCTTTAGTTGCTTGGAACAAGGTCACGAATAGTAAAGATAATGGCGGTCTGGGCATCAAGTCGATGAGAGAATGGAACCAGGCTTTGATCAGCAGACACGCTTGGGAGATAGAATCAGGAAGAAGCTCCTATTGGTTCCAAGGCCTAAAGAGGAAATACATCAAACATGTTAGCAGTGTAAACAACAATTCCTCCAGACTGGGAAGAGCAGTTATGAAGTGCAAGGAGTTTCTAGATGATAACTCTATGTAGAACCCCATTAGCGACAACAATATCAATGTGGGGTATGATAAATGGTGGATCCCTTACACACAATTGCATAATTGTATAAGAAGGCTGATCCCCTTTGATTTATAGGATTTATAGGTTTCCAGTATTGTCAACTTCAACAACGAGTGGGACCTCAAGTTCCTCAAGGAATAGATATCAAACAATGACATCAAGGAAATTTTAAAGATACCTACTCCTTTGGAGCCACAGTTGAATGACATGCGGGTATGGCTACACACTGACAATGGGAAATTCTCCATGAAGAGTGCCTACAATGTCCTTAGATCCCAAAAAGAAATCCAATGTCCAGGCAAATGGAACTTGATATGGAAGTTCAAGGTCTCGGCCAAAGTGAAGCATTTCATGTGGCTCATTGGCCATAGTGCCATCCTTACAAACAGTCAGAGATTTAAACGTCAAATGACCAACGATGAGAAGTGTCTCAGATGCAGAGGACATGAAGAACTAGTGCTCCATGCACTGCGTGACTATACCAAAGCTCAAGAAATATGGAGTAAAGTGCTTGATCGACAGAGGTTGATGACCCTCAATTCTGTGACCGATGTCTGGCA
>OY856413.1:765487555-765750055 GCA_963693085.1 Alisma plantago-aquatica | reverse complement strand
ATTCTAATTGGGAGAGATTGTAACATCTCAGGATTTGAGGCCTCAAATAATATGATCGTAAAAGGAATGATGGAACTGCCATATCACCAAGGTGCACCTCATTTTTAAGGAGCCCATAACTAAGAAATCAGTGTTAGGTGTGCTAAAAAAAGAGTAGTACTAGGATGGGTAACCCATGATGTTGATCCGATCTTGAGTGTGAGGATAAAGTGCACAACTAAGGTACCCAAAACTCTACTAGAGCCTTCGACGGTGGGATTGGTTGTTACACTTTCTTTTGTTTGTATCCATGTCATCTGTGTTTGAGAAATCACCATATCAAATGGGCCCATTTCCATGTATGTATCATAGATACCAATTAGTTCCTCCCACAACTAGTCAATTCTATCTTGTTTTGTTCCAAATGTGTTATAATTATGTCCTTCTTGTTGTATATGTGTGTCTCCACTACAATACATTGTCTTTGTTTTATTATATGTGTGTTGTTCTACACTGCATTACTTTAATCTATCTATGGTTCCATCACAACACATTTGTTTCAATTACTAATTATTGAGATCAATTACCATGCACCACTTTATTTTAATAGACATGTCACCATTATAATTTGTTTATTTTATTAAATAAAGGTGTGTCACCCTTACATTTTACTAATTTTGTTTAATGTTTGTGTTGATCCAGTACAATAGTACAATCCCTATTTATGTTGTTGTTAGTTCCTTAGTGTCGGTATCAAGTTTTCATGAATTGTATCTATTTTTAATGTCATTTGTTGTTGTTATGGATCATAGTCTTGATACTGATTGGAAATTGTATGATTGACTGTGATGATAATCTACATTCTTCTTCAGCTGTTGACTGTGAGATTATTTCTTCAGCTAAACTTGATTATGGATGTTCAGGTTGATGGTATATCCTCTTATTTTAGATACACTAGTTTGATTAGTTTTAGTGTGAGGAGAGACGATAATCATTATCAATGTTATAGTAAGGTTTTATTGGAGAAGGATTTGGTTTCTAACAAACAAGGTAACCTTAGTTGTTATAAGAGAACTAATGGTCTTTTGAGTCCTATTTGTGATTAAGTTGGTGAGCAACATGACAAATTGTTCAAGAAACATAGATGTTCTATGAAAAAATGTGGGTGCAAAGCCATGATCTGATTCACATTGGACAAGTCAACATTTAGTTGGGTTCTTAGTCCATTTATTGGGAATCCGAATCATGATCTTGTTGATACAACTCACTAGGTAACTTGGAAGTGTAATTCATCCCTTGACCAAAGTCAAAAAACATGATTTCTTCTATGAGTCAAGCCAATATACATGTGTCTAAGCAGCCTACATTAATACAATATAAATCTAGTGGTTATGACAAATTAACATTTACAAGTGAACAAGCTAATGGACACCTCAAAAGAAAGAGAAAAGAATCTATTGATCATGATGTGGACATGGTGTTAGAACATTTTGCAAAATTCAAAATTTTGGATTCTAAATTCTTTTATATGTATCAAAAAGATAGTGGTGGTTGTTTGACACACTTGTTTTGGTCTGATCTAATCTCTATTGATGATTGTGTAGTGTTCGGTGATGACATCATATTTGATACCACTTACAGTACCAATAAGTAGTCCATGGTTTTTGGAATGTTGGTGTTGTGGACCACCATCACAAGACAAAGATATTTGCTTCAACTTTGTTTTCAGATGAAAATTATGATTCCTTCGTATGAGTTTTCAAGTAATATCTATTGTGTTTTGGCAAAGATCATGTTTCCATCATAATTGATCAAGATACAACAATGAATGTTGCTATCATTACTATTTCTCTATCATGTAAGCATCATTTTTATAGCTGGAACATTTTGTAGAAACTTCCCTCAAGGCTTGGTGGACTTTGTAATAAGGATAACATAATTAGTTCTTTGAATAAATGTGTATGGAACATAGATGATCCATACAAGTTGAATATAGGTAGAGTTGTGTAGTAGAATATAATGTCTTTTTGTCTATTCCTTGATTTTTTTTAGTATTCTCTTTTTTTTTGTATGAGAACAACTCAAAGGAATGAAAGCTTGAATTCATTTATTAGATACCATGTCAATTCATGAACACTCTATTTGAACTTATTTGTAGTTTTGAAACTTCTTATCCTCATGTTAGAGACATAGAAAATTGCAAGGATTTTGATTATGTGTACAACAATATGCCTTGGCTTCATTGTGTCAATTGGAGGAGCACATGAGAGGTATATAAATAAAGTCTATTTTTTAAGATCTTTCAGTCTAAAGTTCATCAAAGTATGTTGTCTTATGTGAAGGAAAATTCCGATGAAGGTGTGTTTTATGTACATCATGTTTATGTATCTAGTTGTATCACATGTTGAATAAAGACTCACTATTGATATATTATCTGCATGCTGAAATTCAAAGGAATTCTAGATAGGACATTCTTGCTTATCTTAAGAGTT
Source organism: Alisma plantago-aquatica (assembly GCA_963693085.1). NCBI lineage: Eukaryota > Viridiplantae > Streptophyta > Magnoliopsida > Alismatales > Alismataceae > Alisma > Alisma plantago-aquatica. Next base: position 765,747,584 of record OY856413.1, on the reverse strand, counting down.
GTGATTTTTGTGCTCTTCCTGATCGATATATATCAAAGAAGTGGAGAAAAGTGTATAGAGACCACCTTTTTGTTTTTGATGAGGTGCCAATTATGCATTCATCCACCAGGAAGACCCCTCAGTTTGTGTACAATTGTCAACATAGCTTGCAGGAATAATTATGTCAATCATGGTCATGAAAAGCTTATTCCTTTGCAAAAGGAGCTTTGGGATTTATATGATGCAAATGTTGTTCTAACTGATTCTAATATCATTTATTCACCTATTTCAAAGGTTCATAGTCCTAGTATTTGAAAAACTAAAGGTTGAACTAGAGCAAATGATGTACAATATAAGTCTAGAATCAGAATTTTCTTATCTAAAGTGAGGCAGTGTAAGAATTGTTTGTAGTATTGTGTTAATCATGACAGTAGAAATTGTCCCTTAAAAATTAGATATGTGTATGTAGTCATCTTTGAAAATATCTATTGCAACTCTCCATCATTTTCATCTTTCTTTTTGTTAGTAGAGGTTCGGGAACTGAGTAGGACTAATTTTGGAAGGTGACAAGGTGTTCATGCTAAAGAAGTCATTGTTGGTGTTGTATTTCTAATGCTATTGTTGCTTTTGGACTTAACTCATATACTTCTTTATTGTTGCTACTGGATTTGTAGCTCTTTTGCTGGTTTGTAATGGTCTTGCTAGATTTTCAATGATGTTGCTATAATTTTAATGATGCTACTGCTAATTCTACTTCTATTGGATTTGACTCATCTATTGTTTTGCTGCTACTAGTAGATTGCTACTATAGTTGTGTTGTTGCTCCATTTTTATTCAATTGTTTCTTGTAATCAGGGAGTTGAGTGAGGTTTTGTTTGGTGTCTGAGTCATGTTGAAATAAAATGTAATCATGTTGGGTGAGATCCACATTGTGATCATTGTACTTGACAGTCGATTACAAATCAATTTTATAAAAACTCTTCCCATCAACTTGTTTTGTATCAAATTCATCTATGTGTTCAGATGCAATACGATCCATTCTTAAAATTTTAGTTGTGTGTTGTATGTCTATTTATTATTTAATTAGGTTCATTCTCTTATTGAGTAGAATGTGATATATACATCTAGTCTCTCACATAAGTAGATCTTTGATTACATTTTTCTCCATCCCCTTATAGCTTATCCAATGTCATTAAAAAATATGCCTTCTTGTTACAATTTAGTTTGTACTCAGTCTCATACTCTCACAGTTTCAATCCTATGGTAGATCTTAGGTCAAATTGTTACTTTTGTGGGTCCAATATCCACATTTTAGGTAAAATGATTACATTTTAGTTCAAATAGTTACTTTTGCATGACTGCATATTATGTGTGACCCAACAAATCAAAAATTTTGATGTCACATCCTACCTATGTAAAACTTATTATTTTGCATGTATATCAAAAAATATAGAAGCAATATAGTCCATACAATTCATTTTAAAATTATGTTCACTTCATCTTCAAATAGGTTATCTTTTAGAATTAATAGTTACACTACATCCCATATAGTTATATTCTAGAACCCTATGTTAATTTTCTATGTATATAATTACTTTACATATCAGATCATTACTTTTAAGTTTAGATAACTACTTTTTAAAGATAATTCATAAATTTAATTTTCATGATTTTGTATTACTTTTAAGATTTAGTTCAAATAGTTCAAAAAGTTAATTCCTTTAAAAATCATATACACCTACATGAACACCACTATCTCACCACTAACCAATACCTTTGCATAAGACAAGCAACTGCTTTCAGAGTCGAAAATTTCCGTACTTATTCATATGCAAATAATAAAAGCCTTAGTGTTTACATTTTACATGACTGCAAACACAACATAACATCGACATCGATTAACATACAAATCAACAACAACAACTAAAGATTCATAACCATGTAACTAGAAAAATGTAATTAAGATTGAACATTTTCTGAGTTCACATACACAGGTAAGGATGATCATCATACATGTTTAGAGTTTGGATACACAACAAGAACATCAACTAACACAACATGTGGTTATCTAAAAGCTTCATATACAAATATATCCTCTCACACATGTTTTATTTAGGATTCACCACAAAAGCACCAACTTTGACGGCTTATATTCTGCTCCATCTATTATACTCTTTCTCTCTGTTCAAGATACCCATATCACTCAATTTCATTTCCATCACATTACTTAAGCTTCATGATACCCCATTTGATTACCTTGATGACTAATTTCACGATTTGTGGCTCTAATTTGAGAAATTGAAGTGTGTACCATTCATTGATATGTCACAATATTGAAAATGAATTTTAACCTTTTTATATGATCTTCATGCTCTACAGTTTATATCATTATGTAGAGAATTCAATTACAAATCCAATGATATAAAAATCACATCAATCGGACCATCACAGCCCAAGTTAGGGCCTTTCAAAGTTGGCTCAATTTGTGCATGTTTTAATCATTTTTGTTGAGTTTTAAGCCTTATCAGACCTAATTAGGCATGTGGCCCATGTCCTGCCTTTATGCTTCTCTCCCCTATCATGAAGTTGTGGTCCATTTCTGGCTGTATGATCTTGTCCCACAGATTGGCCATCACGGTGCAACGGTGGGGACCTCATCTCCCACCTTTGGATGTGGTAGTCACTTTGCGCCGGCTAATGACTCTCATTCCCCTTCCCTTCTCATGCCAAATTGTTGCTACTAGATGGCTTGCCAACCCTCCACATCCCTTTTTACCTTGGTTCCTAAGCACATCATGCCTTAACTCATCCCTTTCCCATGCTACCTTCTCCTGCTATGCCATGGCGGCCGCCTTGGCCATCATTTTCATCTTTCACCCCCTAGACACCACCGGACAGTTTTGAAAGTAGATCCATGCTCGTAGGGTTGTTCTGAGCCTAGGCAGCAAATTATTATGGAGTGATTCCTTCTCCCACCCCCCACTTCTTTGCTTGCTCCGGCAAGCTTCGATCTAGCCGACCGCCGCGACTCACACGAGCAGACCTGCATGATCCAAAATAGAGAAGCAGTGGCCAAAATTTGTGAAAACCACACAACTATGTGATGGCAGTGACGAGCGACAACAGGAGACAAGTGACCGCATTGTGGCGATGAACCCAGCACGCCAGCGACCATACACCACCATTAATGATGGAGTAGACAAATAGCAGAGCAACGCGTGTCCAAGGTGGAACCCTCGTGTGGGCATAGGTGTAGGGGCGACTCTACCTGTCTGATCAACATCCTAGAGTCATGATCGGCCACATGATTTCAAGGTAATGGCTAGTCATTCATACTAAAGTTTTCGTGAAAAGTTTCTAAAATCAATAACTCTCTCATCTTAAGGCAAAATATAGTAAAATTATATAAGAAATTGATCCTCTCGAAAAGATCTACAACATGATCATATGTTAGGCTCTGAATCCACTTCGTGTTCTCCTATTTTTCTAAATATGCGATCTTTGACCATGTTGACTTCATTTAATGCATGTTTCTGATAAATTTTGGACTTTTGATGCACCTTTACCTATCTAATGATCATATTTGTACCTTTGATGCACATTTAAACTATTTGAGGGTCCTAATCAGTCCTATTTCTCATGAGTGACTCTAATTGCATAAAAGTGCCTTGAATTGAATATAAATGGTGAACTATTTTCATCCTTACTTTCATGCTTCTAAATGACATCAAAGTCTTTCATAATATGAAATTAGTGGACTTGTGACATACATGAATCTAAGATCATCCCTAGGGTAGTCTTGACTATGTTTGCTCTATATGAACCCTAATGCATGAATATGAGCCCTTTATGGTGATGTATGCTCATAATGTGGAACCTCGGTCTTCTAAGACCTAAAACCTTCTTAAATTCTTGAAATAAGCAACCCTATGGTGTTTGAAGATACAAATGTTCATGATCCCCCTATTTTATGTTATGATGTAACATGTGACTCTAAGTCCACTAGTGGTGATCTAGTGTGTCACATATGACTTGTTTGCCTTGCTTATGCCCTAATCCCGACATGGGTCCTTGTGTTATGTTCTACCCTCTCAAATCATAGGTGGCATATCCCTTATGATCTCCTTGATATGGATGTCCATCTAATCAATATGTTGTTCCCTAAGCCTATATGTGAACTATTTTGATACACACATGTATGTAAGATTGTTGATACCCAAGGATGGGAACATGACGCCTAACCTAGGGACATCCATATATATTAAAATGTGATTGTTGTGTTCTAATATTTCTAATCTAAATCATCTTTTACAGATGTACCCTTCGACTTGATGAAACTTTGCCTTGTTCCTCTATTATAAGTCTTTTGACACTAAAATGCAAGTAAATGACATGATCTTGTAATGAGCATATAAAATGAATGGAACCTTAGAATGACATGAAACCTAAACCCCACCTTCATGATGACCTATAAATGAGTTTATGATCATTAAACATGTAATTAACCAACCATGAACCTAACTTGGCAAAAACCCTAAAATGAAGCTACTTCGGGTTAATGATGAGAATCTAATACATGTATGCAATCTTATGTTTAATTAGATGTTGCTTGTGGCTAGATGGTCAAGGATGAGTTAGGTTAGGAAATCTCTAAATTAGGTATGGGCTGTAATAATTATATGACTATGGCTTTCTTGCTTGATTGTGATATATATGTATGCTTGTTTACTTGCTCAAATATTGCCATGTAGTACTCTAGTATTGTACTCGATGTTTGTCTCGTACGTATTTTATAACTTGCAAACATAATATAGAAACTCCATTATAAAAACCTCCCGCAGCTGCCTGAAGTTTTGGGGTAAGGACATGAGGATGGGCGTCCTACCTGAGTTATCAAGATAGGGTGGATCATTGATAAAAGGGTTGGCTAATCTTGAGCACCCTCATAGACTCTTCTAGTAAAAAGTTGTCCATAAAAGGCCTTATGAATACATGATATTGATGAATGAATGAAATGATGGTATATTTGGAGTGAAATGACATAAAACATAGGCTCTTATTTTGCTAAAAACTTAACTTGTTTATTTCTTATTTGTTACTTCTACAAATCGTTTCAAATTATGTAAAGCTTATGTATATGTATCTTTTAGCCTTGTACTCGGCACCTCGTGTGCTTGACACGCCATGTTTCATGTACTTTATAGGTTTGGAGATGGCTAAAAGTGATGGGCTTAGTGAGCTATGTCAGGTGTACTTATTGTAGGATCCCTAGTATAAATGAATAGTCTTATAAAACTTCACTCTTGAATATGTAAGTGAAATCTTGTAATAAAAGGGATGTTGCTTAATAATATTATTGAGTTTTGAGATATTTTTGGTGCCTTTATCTTGTAACTTGTTCATGTATGCTAAGCATTTCACGCTTCCACATGTTGTCTTTGGTATTCGTTTGGTTCATGGGACGGGGATTCTGGTTCCGTGAGAGATGGTATCAGAGCATGAACAATAACTACACCAAACATTGCTCACATGAAACACAATATAAACATAACCTTACATCTCAAATTAGAAACTTAGTGAGTTGTCCTTTATGGACTGAGATGACTTAGCCTCTAGGTTAGAACCTTGATGTTCTAGAACTAGGTGTAGACTTGTTTAATCCCTATAACCCTTTCTTTTGTCCTCCTTTTGTCCTATAGTATGGGTTGTAGGTTCAGGAGGGTGAGAAAAGGGAGATCTTACTACAACCCTAGGCATATGTTTGTTGCATGTGCTTAGGGTAGCTACACAGGTGTGCACCATGTTCTTACTAGTTATCTAGGTTTCATAGCACTAGACTGCCTAATGAGTGTGGTAAATCATTTTGTTTTTGGTTTTATTCAAATAGAGAATGGTGGTTTTCATCGCCTGTTTCAATGTTGGAGAAAACCTATTTCAATTATTATTATATGTACATATGAAAAATGTTACCACATGCAAAAGGGTAGTGAGTGTCCATGTAGCCAGAGAGAAAGAGATGTAACATCAAGTCTAGATGAGAAGGTCTAGATGACCATTATAGTCTCTATAGTTATCTTAAGCCATGATGAAGGTTAGGCTAGTGAGTAGCCTAGATAACCTAAGTTGATAATGATGACAATGATAATGATGATAAGGATAATGATGATGATGATGATGATGATGATGATGATGATGATGATGATGATGATGATGATGATGATGATGATGATGATGATGATGATGATGATGATGATGATGATGATGATGATGATGATGATGATGATGACCACGATGATGGTGTTGATGTGATGTTCTAAGATGTTTCAATATGATTCATGTTATGTTTGATGATATGAGAAGAGTTTGACCATGCAACCCTAGCTAGATCTAGCACCATGTATGGTACATACGACTTGGTTGATGTGCTAAACTTAGATAGTGAGTTGACATGCTTTCTTGTGCCTAGTCTTGTATATGATGAGATATGATGTGTAAGATATGGTTTGGGACCAACATAGGCCTCAATATCTTTACGAAGGAGGAGCTCTAGCATGGGACATATGAAAAAGGGTGACCTCTTGATATGATTCGACCTGCCATGGGAGAAGGACAAAGTACCTAAACTCCAAAATATGTGAATGTTGAAAAATATGGATGACAAAATACATGATGATGAGTTCCTAGATAGAATACTTCTAAGTATATCAGTTGGGTCACCTAGTTTGTGGTCTCTTAAAAATGTTGAACCCTAGACTTTTTATGAAATGATCGAACCCTTGAGAAAGAGGCAATTGGATATTTTATGCTTGCTATATTGGTGAGGGATATGTCCTAAGACCCTAAGATGATGTACAAGATGTGTGATATCTATGATGAGCCTCATACTCAGGTCAATGGTTGTATGTAAATAAATGTAGTGGTTCCCTCTATTTTTGATAGTTGGGTAGAAATTTGTTATGGGTAGAATGTTGTGCTTAGCATGTCTTGTTGGACATAGATAGGTCTTAGCTTGAGTGGATTGACCTTGTAGATCTTTTTATAGATACAAGTGAGATAATAATGAAACCTTGATGTTGATGATAATGTTGTACCTCAAATGATGAATGATACATGAAATAACCTCACTTAAGCTAAAATAGAATGTGTATGATAAGTCACTCTCATAGGATAGACCTAACGTGAAACATTACCTTCCATAAAAAATGTGTAGATTTGAAATCATAAACTTAATATGATGATGCCTAGAGATCTTAGCCTGAATAAGTAGGGGTGATGTAACGTCCTCGGATTCTGCCACCTTGAGACTTAGAAGGATCGAGAGGACAAATCTAAAAATGTTAGACAATCATTTCAGAGAGTGATGCGGAAGCATAATACACATACATGAACATACAACCATAACATTTCTCAATAATAACATGTATATTTACAACATGAATTATTACAGCTTGGATTACATTTACATATTGAAAAATAGAAAATTACACAGTCTAAACATGTATGCTAACCAAGATCCTAGACAATAGGTAACCTAAACAACTTGGTCACACCCTATTCTTTTTCTCCCATGCTATCTCTGAACCTAAAACATACGTGAAACAAACGAATCAACAAAATTTGGTACGTGGTAAAAGATACACTAGTAAGGTTGCATAAAGGAAAATACTTGAAGAAGGAAGAAAGAGAGAAAAACCATTTCTTAAGGCGAAAATTAGGTAAACATCCTTTTTATTACATTTATTTGATGTGGTTGTACTACACCTATCTGCACTTGACTTACATCCAATATGGGCAAAAATTATATCATCATACATCTAACATGGGCCAAAGCATCATACATCCATGTTAGGAAACATACATCCATACCAGGCTAGGTGCACTAGTAGCTACAACCTATCCATATCCTTTTATGTTATATTAGATTTTGGTGAAGTATAACTCATAATAGTTCAACCAAGTAATGAATATCCAAATAATAGCATTCATCATATTACATATCATAAGCAACCAAGAAATCTAGTCTTATACTTATAAGACCATGTACCTGAGTTCAGAGATTCCTATATAAATATATCCATGATCATCTAGATAATCTGGTCATCACCTGATTAACAACAAGATTACATGCATGCATTAGATTCTCATCATTAATCCTAATTAGAAGCATTTTAGGGTTTTCGCCAAGATAGGTTCCAAGTTTCTTATAAGTTCATTAAATGATCTTATACTGATCTAGGGGTCATCATGAAGGTGTGGTTCAAGTTTCAAGTCATTATGATGTTCCATGCACTTTCTATGATCATAACAAGGTTTAAGGCAATTACATGCATTCTAGGGTCAAAAGACTCACAATAGAGAAACTGAGATCAAGTATCATCAAGGAAGAAGAGTCAATCATAAGGGATGGTTTTAGATAAGAAAGAAAAGAACATAGGAAACACATTCAAAGTAGGGTGATGTCCACTAGGGTCTAGACATCAAACTACCAACATGAAGCATTGGCATTCACTCATACATGCAGTTATCATAATAGCACACTTATGTCATTGAGAGTACAAGGAATGTTATAAGGTTTCCCAAAGGTTCTAGGAGCATAAAATACTGATTTCATGATTGGTTAAGCATTTAGAGTCATTAGGAAGCAAGGTTAGGATTATAAGAGCAATGTACATCATTATAGCCCAATATGGTCACATATGTACAAAAAGGAGTCATTTATGAGCAAATAGGGAGAATAATACCTTCAATAGTGATACAAGGACATGAGAGTTACTGATTTGATACTTAGGTGGGTATATATGCATCAAAGTTCCAAAATTCATCATAACATTGCATTAAATATGTTAAGATGATCAAAAGGTAGAATTTGTGGAAAAACATATAACAAACGAAGTAATTATGGTCTGCAATTTTGTCCAAGTTGTAGATATTTTTGAGACGATCAAAATGGTATATAGATTTACCCTATTTGGTCAAGGGAATTGGGAGTTATCATTTTTTTAAGATCAACATTTAAAACTATAGTTAAGGGAGTTATTACCATTGTTGTTATTTATGCCTTGAGGTCGGCCATCGATCCTAGATCTGAGGACTAGGGCTGACCCATGCCTTCATGGATTCTCTAGTCTATGCAGCAGTCTACGATTGGGTCGCCCCCCCCCCCCTCTGTGAGTGGTGGTCGGGGACTCCCAACGTCTACTGATCGTTGGTTGGATCTTCAAATGTGGTCGTGCATGACTCTAGGTCGCATGTATCCGCCTCCAACCGTGAGCGTCCGGTCAAGTGCCATTCCCCACCGCCCGCCAAACTCCCTTACAGGATTCCCCTATTTCAACGCCCAAAATAGGAGGCCGAACAGAGAGCATCCCGGCGATATCATGTCGGCGTCAGCTGCATCTGAGGACAGGGCAAAGGGAGAGGAAGAGCCCTTGGATCCCGATGGAGGCCATGGTGGCCCTCCCTTGTCATGCAGAGGCAAGATGTTAGTTGGGTAGTCCCTGTCCTAGCACCATAAGTGCTCCCATCTTGTAGGAGAACAAAGTGGCACGTCCAGCAAAGAAGGCAGCGTCCTCTAGGTTGCTTCGGTGGGTGAGGGAAGCGATGGATGAGACGTTCGCTTTCCTCTTGACTGAGGTTGGGATCATGGAGGTAGGGCTGATCCATCCCCTTGTCTCTATGGCTGGCTGCTGCTCGCCACAATGGAGGAAGAAGGAGATGAAGATTGGTCTCCCTGTACTATGGGTGTATGACGTCAAAGTGAAGGGTCCATCCGTTCGATTGTTGTGTAGGTCATGGGTTTACTAACAAGATTTCCTCAGCCTACCTCAACCTTCACCGGATCACATGGGCACCTCAATCGTTCTGTTCCTCCCTTTACAGGGGTTAGGGATGATTGGTTCCCTTAGTGCCTCGCTATAAAAAGGTAGTTTGACATTAATATGTCACATATCTAAAGACCAAAGTCTGATCAAGAAAAATATCATCAATGTCCCCAATTTCAAATAATTCTATCCCTTTGTAGCAATCTCCAAAATTCTAAAAATTTAGACATAGGCTCACAAAATCCTAATCTGTCTTCTATTGAAGTTTGAGACTCAAAGATTATTATTTATCCATGCCAATAAATTTTTTAATTAACCTCATAAATAAGTGTATTAACCTTGAATACAAGTCGATTCATCATCAACTCTTGATCAAAAAGTGCAACTTTCATTATATGACCACATTACACCTATAGGTACATCATTAAAATATTTTATCCCAACATGATTTCAAATATTATATTGAGTATCAGAATCCTAAATTTTGGGTCATCACATGCACCCACCTTATATGTAATTTCGTCCTCTAAATTCAAGTGGTTTCATTCTTAAGCTAATATTCAGGAGTTGTGGATGTCTCTAAACCACCACTCTAAGTTCCAAGAGTATCATTATCTTGATTCCTCCTAGGTTGTCATCTTAGGAGGTTTAAGCATGTAGGGTGTACCCACCCCACCTTATATAGGTTGAAGTATAATACTTTTTTATTGAAATTATCGGACTTAACATCTTAATGTCAAGTTTTATGATCAACATCATATTAGAGGATTTCATCATTAGGGGGGATTGCTCTTCATATTTACATAGTAGGGTCTTCACCCTATTGTGTGAATTGTCATCAAACTAGAAGCTTAGATTTAGAAGATTGGGGATTGAGAACTAAATCTAGTGATGTTGTAATTTGTGATCCAAAAATGTGTTTTATTTCAAGCACATAGCTTCAACTTATATCTTTCATATATGATATGAGGGGAAATAATAGAATATATTCAATCGAGATTGTCAGGATTTCAAACTCATGTTTCATGTACAGTGTCAAGGGAAAGAGGATATACTAAATCAATCTTATCATGATTCAAACTTGAATATCACATGTAGGGTATAGGAAGGGTGTATATATATATAAGGTCAAGCTTGTATGAGTGACTCTTCATACACGATCATCCAAATAGCTCAAGTGAGGTTTCTAACATCATATATATAGAGAAAGAGAAGGTGAAGGAGAAGGATTGGCATGCATTGATGAGTATTATATGCACAAGGAATTTTATTCTCTGAACCAGAGTTCATATATCACCTCACTTGCAACTAATGATGAAATTAACAAACATATGTCACTCAAGATAGGACATATATATGTCCTACAAGACCTACTAACCAAAACTTCTACCCATAACAAAATTTCTACCCATCTTTTAGGAAACAAGGGTAACCACTAGATTCCTTTATATACAACTACTAACCTGAGTATGAGGATCATCATGGTTATCACACATCATATACATCATCTTAGGGTCTTGGGACATCTCCCTCACCTATATAGCAAGAATCAAATTTTTAATTGCCTCTTCCTCTATGGTTAGATATTTTCATAGGACATCTAGGGTTCAACACTTTTAAGGAAACCACACATTGGTTCACTCAACTCATATACTTAGAAGTAGTCTAGCTAGGGACTCATTATCATGTATTTCATCATGCATATTTTTCAACATTTTACATATATTTTGGAGTATAGGTACTCTAACCATCTCCCGTGACGGGTCGACTCATATCAAAGGGTCACCCTATTCATATGTCCCATGCTAGAGGTCCACCTTTGTAAAGAGATTGAGGCCCATGTTGGTCTCAAACTATATGTCACATATCATATCTCAAAATGCACAAGACTAGGTACAAGCAAACATGCCAACCCACTAGCTATGTTTAGCACATCAACCAAGTTTTATGTATCAACAAGGTTCTAGGTCTAGCTAGGGTTGCATGGTCAAACTCATTTCATATTTTCAACCTACTTGACCGTCTCAAGGACAACCTGAGCATTATCAACATCAACATCATTAACTACATCAACCTCGACATCGAGATCAACATTAACATCATTATCATTATCATTGTCATAATCATCATCATCATCTTAGGTTTCTAAGTTACTCACTAACCTAACCTTTATCATGGCTCTAGACAACTCTAGAGACTACAACTACCATCTAAACTATCTTGTCTAGACTTGATGTTACATCTCTTTCTCTTAGGTTACATGGACACTCACTACCTTTCTGGGTGTAGTAACATTTTTCATATGTACATATACTAATACTTGAAATAAGTTTTCTCCAACGTTGAAATGGGTGATGAAAACCACCATACTCCATTCGAACAAAACCAAAACCAAAATGAGTTACCACACTCATGAGGCAGTCTAGTACCATGACACCTAGAGAACTAGCAAGAACATGGTGCACACCTGTGTAGACACTTTAAGCACATGTTTTGAATCATATGTCTAGGGAGGTAAATTGCACAAGTCTACACCCTTGTTCTAGAACATCTAGGTTCTAACCTAGAGGCTAAGTCAACCTAGTCCACAAGGATATTTCATTAAGTTTCTAGGGTTGGAATGTAAAGTGAGTTTGGTTTATGTTTCCTGTGAGCAATTATTAGGTGTAGCTATTGTTCATGCTCTTATACCAACTGTAACGTCCCCGGATTCTGCCACCTCGAGACTTAGAAGGCTCGAGAGGACAAATCTAAAAATGTTAGACAATCATTTCAGAGAGCGATGTGGAAGCATAATACGCATATATGAACATACAACCATAACATTTCTCAACAATAATATGTATATTTACAACATGAATTATTACAACTTGGATTACATTTACATATTGAAAAATAGAAAAATACACAGTTAAAACATGTATGCTAACCAGGATCCTAGACAATAGGTAACCTGAACAACTTGCTCACACCCTATTCTTTTTCTCCCATTCTATCTCTGAACCTAAAACATATGTGAAACAAATTAATCAACAAAAGTTGGTACGTGGTAAAAGATACACTAGTAAGGTTGCATAAAGGAAAATACTTGAAGAAGGAAGAAAGAGAGAAAAACCATTTCTTAAGGTGAAAATCAGGTAAACATCTTTTTTATTACATTTATTTGATGTGGTTGTACTACACTTATCTGCACTTGACTTACATCCAGTATGGGCAAAAATTATATCATCATACATCTAACATGGGCCAAAGCATCATACATCCATGTTAGGCAACATACATCCATACCGGGCTAGGTGCACTAGTTGCTACAACCCATCCATATCCTTTTATGTTATATTAGATTTTGGCAAAGTATAACTCATAATAGTTCAACCAAGCAATGAATTTCCAAATAATAGAATTCATGATATTACATATCATAAGCAACCAAGAAATCTAGTCTTATACTTATAATACCACGTACCTGAGTTCAGAGATTCCTATATAAATATATCCATGATCATCTAGATAATCTGGTCATCACCTGATTAACAACAAGATTACATACATGCATTAGATTCTCACCATTCATCCTAATTAGAAGCATTTTAGGTTTTTGGCCAAGATAGGTTCCAAGTTTCTTATATGCTCATTAAATGATCTTATACTGATCTAGGGGTCATCATGAAGGTGTGGTTCAAGTTTCAAGTCATTATGACGTTCCATGCACTTTCTATGATCATAACAAGGTTTAAGGCAATTACATGCATTCTAGGGTCAAAAGACTCACAATAGAGAAACCAAGATCAAGTATCATCAAGGAAGAAGAGTCAAGCATAAGGGATTCTTTTAGATCAGCAAGAAAAGAACATAAGAAACACATTCAAACTAGGGTGATGTCCACTAGGGTCTAGACATCAAACTACCAACATGAAGCACCGACATTCACTCATACATGCAGTTATCATAATAGCACACTTATGTCATCAAGAGTACAAGGAATTTTATAAGGTTTCCCAAAGGTTCCTGGAGCATAAAATACTGATTTCATGATTGGTTAAGCATTTAGAGTCATTAGGAAGCAAGGTTAGGATTATAAGAGCAATGTACATCATTATAGACCAATATGGTCACATATGTACAAAACGGAGTCATTTATGAGAAAATAGGGAGAATACGACCTTCAATAGGGATACAAGGACATGAGAGTTACTGATTTGATACTTAGGTGGGTATATATGCATCAAAGTTCCAAAATTCATCATAACATTGCATTAAATATGTTAAGAAGACCAAAAGGTAGAATTTTTGGAAAATCATAGAACAAACGAAGGAATTAGGGTCTTCAATTATGTCCAAGTTGTATATCTTTTCGATACGATCAAGGTGGTATATAGATTTACCCTATTTGGCCAAGGGAATTGGGAGTTATCATTTTTTTAAGATCAACATTTAAAACTATAGTTGATGGAGTTATTACCATTGTTGTTATTTATGTCTTGAGGTCGGCCGTCGATCCTAGATCTGACAACTAGGTCTGACCAACGCCTTCATGGATGCTCTAGTCTATGCAATAGTCTACGATTGGGCCACCAACCCCCCCCCCGTGAGCGGTGGTCGGCGACTCCTAGCATCTACTGATCGTTGGTTGGGTCTTCAAACGTGGTCGTGCATGACTCTAGGTCGCATGTACCCACCTCCAACCATGAGCGTCTGGTCAAGTGTCATTCCCCACCACCTGCCGACCTCCCTTAGGGGATTCCCCTATTTCAGCACCCAAAATAGGGGGCGAACAGAGAGCATCCCTGCGATCTCCCGACGGTGTCAGCTGCATCCGAGGACAGGGCAAAGGGAGAGGAAGAGCCCTTGGATCCCGATGGAGGCCATGGTGGTCCTCCCTTGTCATGTGGAGGTGATCTGTTAGATGGGCGGTCCCTGCCCTAGCACCGCTAAGGCTCCCAGCATGTAGGAGAACAAAGCGGCGCGTCCAACAAAGAAGGCAGTGTCCTCCATGTTGTTTCAGTGGGTGAGGGCAGCGATGGATGAGACATTCGCTTTCCTCTTGATTGAGGTTGGGCTCATGGAGGTAAGGCTGATCCATCCCCTTATCTCTGCGGCTGTCTGCTGCTCACCGTAATGGAGGAAGAAGGAGATGAAGATTGGTCTCCCTGTACTATTGGTCTCTGATGTCAAAGTGAAGGGTCCATCCGTTCGAGTGTTGTGTAGGTCATGGGTTTACTAACAAGATTTCCTCAGCCTACCCCTACCTTCATCAGATCACATGGGCACCTCAATCGTTCTATTCCTCCCTTTACGGGGGTTAGGGATGACTGGTACCCTTAGTGCCTCATTGTTAAAAGGCAGTGTAACATTAACATGTCACATTTCTAAAGACCAAAGTCTGATCAAGAAAAATATCATCAATGTCCCCAATTTCAAATAATTCTATCTCTTTGTAGAAATCTCTAAAAATTCTAAAATTTTAGACATAGGCTCACAAAATCCTAATCTATCTTCTATTGAAGTTTGAGACTAAAAGACTATTATTTATCCATGCCAATAAATTTTTTAATTAACCTCATAAATAAGTGTATTAACCTTAAATACAAGTCGATTCATCATCAACTCTTGATCAAAAAGTGCAACTTTCATTATATGACCACATTACACTTCTAGGTACATCATTAAAATATTTTACCCCAACATAATTTCAAATATTATATTGAGTATCAGAATCCTAAATTCTGAGTCATCACAAGTAACATGCCTAATCTCATATCTAAATGAAAAATGTTCACTCGATAAGACAATGCTCTTGGTGTCATAACTCGATTAAGAATGATGAATAAATTGCTTAATTTTAGATCCAAAATGGGAAATGATGAACATAATTTACGATAATTGGTAGAATGTAGGAGGAAAACTAAAACATGAATGAAATCTAGTATAATGATGAAATGACACGTTTGATGATAGTCTCGTTTGGAAGTCATGACCATGTACATGTTCATTTGAGAATTGATAAAATAGACTTTCATAACACACCTTCGTCTCATATGAAGATATATACAAAAACCCTAATGTAGGGATACTAAGGGAGGGAATAAACCCTAATGCCATGATGATGTCATAATATGATGGAACAATAAGTAAAATTTGTATAATCAAGATGTCTACACCATTGATGATGATAACCTAAGTGTGCATCTCATTGTGGGGAATGATATGACAACCATGTTTGGATACCTAGACTTGACGTATTTTGACCTTGACTCTTCTTTATGATATCGAACAAATTTCTAGGATGAGATTTCTTTTAAGGAAGGAAGGATGTGACGACCTGGATTCTGCTACATCTATTATACTCTTTCTCTCTCTTCAAGATACCCATATCACTCAATTTCATTTCCATCACATTACTTAAGTTTCATGATACCCCAATTTGATCACCTCGATGACTAATTTCACGATTTGTGGCTCTAATTTGAGAAATTGAAGTGTGTACCATTCATTGATATGTCACCATCTTGCAAATGAATTTTAACATTTTATATATAATCTTCATGCTCTACAATTTATATCATGATGTAAAGAATTCAATTACAAATCCAATGATATAAAAATTGCCTCAATCGGACCATCACAGCCCAAGTTAGGGCCTTTCAAAGTTGGCTCAATTTGAACATGTTTTAATTATTTTTGTTAAGTTTTAAGCCTTGTTGGGCCTAATTCGGCACGTGGCCCATGTGATGCCTTTGTGCTTCTCTCCCCTCTCATGAAGTTGTGGTCCATTCCTGGTCGTACAATCCTGTCCCACATATTGGTCATCCCGATCCAACGGTGGGGACCTCAGCTCCCACCCTTGGCCGTACACTGTGCAAAACATAGTGCTAGCTGCTTTGTGCTGACTAATGACTCTCATTCCCCCTCTCTTCTTGCACCATATTATTTCTACTAAAGGTCTTGCCAACCCTCTACATCCCTTTTTCCCTTGTTTCCTAAGCAAATTGTGCCCTAAATCACCCCTCTCCCATGTTGCCTTCTCCTTCTATGCCTGGTGGCCGCCTTGGCCATCATTTTTGGCTTTCACCCTATAGCTGCCGCCGAACAGTTCTGAAAGCAGATTCATGCTCGTAGGGTTTTTTCGAGCCTGGGCAGCAAATTGTTGCGGTGTGATTCCTTCTCCCCCCCCCACACTTCTTTGCTTGTCATGGTGAGCTTCTGTCTGGCCGACCGTCGGGACTCACACGAGCAAACCCGCAAAATCCAAAAAAGAGAGGTGGTGGCCAGGGTTTGCGAGCACCACACAACCGCATGTTGGCGGTGATGAGTGACAATAGGGGCCAAGTGATAGCGTTGTGGCGGTGAACCCAACACGCCAGAGACCTCACACCACTGTGAATGGAAGAGTGGACAAATAGCGATCGACGTGTGTCCAAGGTGGAACCCTCATGCGGGTGCAGGTGTAGGGGTGATACTCCCCATCTGATCAACATCCTAGGGTCATGATCGACCACATGATTTCAAGGTAATGGCTAGTCAGTCATACTAAAGTTTCCATGAAAAGTTTCTAAAATCAATAACTCTCTCATCTTAAGGCCAAATATAGTAAAATTATATATCAAATTGATCCTGTTGAAAATATCTACAAAATGAGCATATTTTCAGGCTCTTCGTCCTCTTCATGTTCTCATGTTTTGTTAAATATGCGATCTTTGATCATGTTGACTTCATTTAATGCATGTTTTTGATAAAGTTTGGACTTTTTATGCACCTCTACCTATCTAATGAACATATATGTACCTTTGATGCACTTTTGAACTATTTGAGGGTCCTAATCAGTCCAATTGCTCATGAGTGACTCCTATTGCATAAAAAAGTGCCTTGAATTGAATACAAATGGTGAAATATGTTCATCCTTGCTTTTATGCTTCTAAATGACATCAAAGTCTCTCATAATATGAAATCACTAGACTTGTGACATACATGACTCTAAGATCATACCTAGGGTAGTCTTGACTATGTTTGTTCTATATGAACCCTAATGCATGAATATGAGCCCTTTACGGTGATGTATCCTTATAACGTGTAACCTTGGTCTTATAAGACCTCAAACCTTATTAAATCCTTGAAATCAGATTCCATATGGTGTTTAAAGATACAAATGTTCATGATCCCCCTATTTTATGTTATGACATAACATGTGACTCTAAGTCCACTAGTGGTGTTCTAGTGTGACACAAATGACTTGTTTGCCTTGCTTATGCCCTAATCCCGACATGGGTCCTTGTGCTATGTTCTCCCCTCTCAAATCATAGGTGGTATATCCATTATGATCTCCTTGATATGGATGTCCATCTAATCCATATGTTGTTCCCTAAGGCTATATGTGAACTACTTTGATACACACATGCATGTGAGATTGTTGATACCCAAGGATGGGAATATGATGCCTAACCTAGGGACATCCATCTATATTAGAATGTGATTTTTGTGTTCTAATATTGCTAATCTGAATCATCTTTTATGGCTGGAACCTTCGAATTGATGAACCTTTGCCTTGTTCCTCTATTATGAGTCTTTTGACACTAAAATGCAAGTAAGTGACATGAATCTTGTAATGAGCATATAAAATGAATGGAACCTTGGAATGACATGAAACTTAAACCCCACCTTCATGATGACTTCTAAATGAGTTTATGATCATTAAACATGTAATTAACCAACCATGAACCTAACTTGGCCAAAACCCTAAAATGAAGCTACTTAGGGTTAATGATGAGAATCTAATACATGTATGCAATCTTATGCTTAATCATTTGTTGCTTGTGGTTAGATGGTCAAGGATGAGTTAGGTTATGAAATCTCTAAATCAGGTATGAGCTTTAATGATTATATGACTATGGCTTTCTTTCTTGAATGTGATATATATGTATGCTTGTTTACTTGCTCAAATATTGCCATGTAGTACTCTAGTATTGTACTCAACTTTTGTCTCATACATGTTTATAACTTGCAAACATAATATAGAAAGTCCATTATACAAACCTCTTGTACCTGCCTAAAGTTTTGGGGTAAGGACATGAGGATGGGCATCCTACTTGAGTTATCCAGATAGGTAGGGTTGTTGACAAAAGGGTTGGCTGATATTGAGCACCCTCATAGACTCTTCCAGTGATAAGTTGTCCATAAAAGGCCTTACGAATACATGATATTGATTAATGAACAATATGATGGTATATTTGGAGTGAAATGACATAAAACACGGGCTCTCATTTTACTAAATACTTAACTCGTTTATTTCTTTTTCTTTACTTCTGCAAATCTTTTCAAATTATGCAAAGCTTATGTATATGTATCTTTTAGCCTTGTACTCAGTACCTCATGTGCTTGACCCTCCTTGTTTCACGTATTTTATAGGTTCATAGATGTCTAAAAGTGATGGGCTTAGTGAGCTATGTCAGGTGTACTTGTTTTAGGATCCCTAGTATACATGAACAATCTTGTAAAACTTCACTCTTGAATATGTAAGTGAAATCTTGTAATAAAAGGGATGTTTCTTAATAATAATATTGAATGTTGAGATATTGTTGGTGCCTTTTATCTTGTTACTTGTTCATGTATACTAAGCATTTCATACTTCTGCATGTTGTCTTTTATATTTGTTTGGTTCATGGGACTGGGATTCTTGTTCCATGACACCAACACTCTCTTATTAAAATTGATTTTGAAGTTGATAAAAGTCATGAATTCAAATATGCCATGTTATCAATAAACTTGTCTTCATTTGGCTTGTCACACCCTTCTTCTATTTTCTCTTCTTGATCATGATCAAATTCTCTAAATACATGCAATCTTCCATTCTTCATCTTCCTTTAGATATGTCTGTCTTGAATCATAGGGATGCCTTTACTTGTGAAGGTCATCTCCTTCCCCTTCATCAAACATTCTAGATACTTTAGAACCTACTCTCTACAATGAACACCATCATCTTCTTGTTGAAGGCATTTAGGGATGACTTCCACATCTCTAGCACTCCCCTAAAAAATTCATGAACAACACCCATTTGTAAGCAAAATGAAACTTTATTCAATAAAATGTATTCTGGCTCCATTGCATTCAATAAGGTAATATCAATTTTCATCTTATCTGTAAGGATCATGACCCATGTTTTGGGATAACCCTATTTGTTTTTCTTAACTATGTTGCTTAGATTCTTTCTCTAATCATCTGAGATGTAATTAGGGCATTTTGGAAGCTTGAGTTCCTTATTTATGTGTGTTTGGTTGATGCTTGTGTTTTATGGAGAGGTTTTGGTGCAAATTGCAATTTACCTAGGATAGGGGTTGATGTGCAAGTTTGCCACCTCTAGAGTGTTCCTTCTCTCTCTTGGAATCATCTAGAGGAAAGAGAGAGAGATGGACACCTTGTTTGGACCTTAGTTGCGTGATGGCATCCTTGGTGGTGTTTTGGAGACATGTTTGAGTTGTGCCTTGCACCTAGGAGTGTTGTCTCAGGCTTGAGAGCATTGGAGAGGCCTTGTATCAGTTTGTGGGTGTCTTAAGGGACATCCTATCAGTTTGTGCGTGTCTTGAGGAGAATCCTATCGGTTTTATGGTGTCTAGAGATGCATCATATCGATTTGTGGTACCTAGGGTTTACCCCTATCAATTTGTGAAGAGGGTAAATGTGTGTATTGGCCTAGACCATCTTAGGTGACCTAGTGGCCAAGGCATAGACCTTATCACCTTATTGCATGGTGTTGCATGTGGCTCTTTCTCATGGACAAGTGTCACCTAGGATTCTAAGGTAGTGACACCTTCCCCTTGCTCTCTCTTTCTTCCCTCTTGTTTATATACCTCTTTCTCTCAATGCAAGAGAATCCTTTTGGCCATCCTTGCTTTCTGTCTTTATTGGACGGCCTTGAGCTAGAGGAGTTTCTCCCTTAGAGCTTGGAGGGCAAGTTCCATGCTTGTGGTGCTCTCTTCATCCTTTACCTTGGTAAGCCATGATCCTTAGCTTCTCTTTCTCTCTTTCTTTCTTCTTCTCAGACATGGACCTTGGTTACTTTCTTTTCCCTCTCATGATACCTTAACCTTGGCTCCATCTTATCTCTTGGAGGTGTTGTGGTGATCAAGCTTGGAAGATCTTATTCTACCTTGAGCTCATGAAACTTGGAGCTTGGTGGTGATCCTTGAGGCAGGTTATATAACTCTAAACCCTCTTTGTTATTATCACTCTTTACTTAACACTTTGTACTTTATCCTTGGCTCGTTATCTCTTGTATGCTAGTAGTCCTTTTGGTAGTTTTGCATTCTATTTTTGGAGAAGAACCTTGCTTAGTTGTTGCCCTTGTGTTGCACCTCTTTGCCTTTCTTGTAACACCCTTCCTAAGGTTGAAGATGAGTGGTCCGATGTGCATGTTTAGGCCGATATGCTTTGGGTGTCCGACACGACCTATGATGCCACTAACCATCATGACTTTTGGGAGGAATAAGTCAATGTGTCTAGGTGAGAGTAGATCGTCATGCCTTGCACATGCTTAGGTTGTTTTAGCCTTGGCTCTTGGTTGTTACCTGACATTGCATTGCTAGTCGATATGCAATGAGGAGTGGTATTCGTCATGGCTAGCTTGTTACCCTCAGAGGCATTGCTACCTGACACATCTTAGTCTTCATGACTTGTGACACTCTTCTTGGGAAGAGAACAATAGACCTTAGGGAGACGTCACTGAGATGCGGTGAAGTGGAGATCAAACATTATGGTTATGGATGGGTTGTGTTGAGAGTGTTGCCCATCATATCTCTAGCCAACACGACTTGAGAGGGGTTGATACCCGGCATGTTGACAACCATCACGGCTTAAATGTGTTGTTGAACCCCTAAGAAACATGTCACCCTTGTTATACCCAACATACAAGCATTGCATGTTACCCCTGAAGCCCGTCACACCACATGATGGAGTTGCCCGATAGGGTAGGTTGGTTGATACCCTCTCCATGATATTCTTGTGCCTGATACCCCCATGATGATAAACCGATACACACCTTGAGTAGGCAGCCCAATGCCATGTTTGCTCACCTAACACATCCTAAACTGATAACACTCTTGGTGTAGTTGCCCGACACATTGAGGGATAATCTGATATCCTATGTCAAAAACCTAATAGCTACTTTTTTATGGTGTTTAAGATACACCATGTAGCTACGAGGGTCACATGGTATGATGTGATACCCTATGGAGAATTTGTACAAATGATGTTGAGAGTTATGTTTCTATACCTCATAACATGTGTCATAACTATGAGGAAAGTGATGATCTAAGGTTGGTTGTTGATCCACCCTTGTAAACCCTAATTGGGTAAAGGGAAACCCTAATTTTGATGATGTAAAATGTATGGCATGAGTCCTATGAGATGATGGCTTTGATGATGTATTACTTTCTTGTTATCAGTTACTAACAATGCAGGAAACACCAATTGTTGTAAATAGCCAGTTATGAGCTATGGTAGTTATGATATGTTTGAATGGGCCTTGTGAGGAATAAAGTGTTGTTGACATTCTTGAAAGATAAGGTAAATGGTCTTATGACCTAATGATGGCTTATTTCCTTGCATGAGGTGATTTTCCTCAATAATGAGAGGAGGGGTTGTCACCCAAAGATACGTGGTCCTTTTGATGGAAACAAGTTGAAAAATATACATGAAGTGATGAGATTACACCTTATACACTTTAGTAAGTTCTGGTGATGTGTCACACCCTTTTTATGTAGATTTTATTTATAGGTTGTACGTTCTAACTTGATTGATGTTGAATGATGCTTAAATTTGTCTAATTAAACAAGTGGAATCTAATAGCATAGTTTTCCATGTGCCATAAATTCATTCAGTGTCGGCACTTGTTGAATGGTGAAATGAGTTTCACTCGGAACGCATATTGTTGAATATGTAGGGTGCAAGTTGAGGTATCTCCTTGTGTCCTGAGTGTATATGTGTCACAGTATTGGCTATGATCCATACCTAGAATAGTGCAGCTTTAGACTACATATCCATGATATGCAACACAGTATTGGATGCATGCCATACTTGGAAGAGTACGACTATGGTCATAACTCACCAGCACCGTGACTTGTACCAAGGTGGGCTATATCTGCACAGGTAGACTATATGTCACTGGAAGCAGTTGACTTATGATGTCACTATATGTTCACTCGTACTGACTGAAGAAGGTGAGGTCGTGATTTCCATCTCTTCCATTAGACCTTTTACGGAACCAATTTTGATTTATCAAGTGGTCAGTTGGATTTGGGTGGTACAACTCAAATCCTTGGGGAATAATAAAATGCATAATCAGTCATGTAGTATACTTGTGTAGGATCAAAATACAAAAATATTGGATGAGGCCTTGCTTGATCTTTATACAATATTGTTGATAGGATATGTACATGTTCTTCATATTTTAAATTATTAAGATGTTTCATAACTCAACAGTAATTGCCTTTTCTGTTAATAATGAATGCTTGCTTCACACTGTTGTATTTATAATACTGTTTAGTTTATCTTATCTATGATAATAATAGAGTTGGTGGTGAGTTATATCTCCCGCTTAGATTTGGAATATCACCCTGTGGGTTTTCCCGCACCCTTTTTAGGTAGACGAGCAAGAAGAGGTAGAGACCGTGCAGTAGAGGTTGAGGAGTAGTAGGAGGGCCAATAGCTGACAAGGCTGGTAGTGTTGTTGGGTGTCTTTTGTTGATAGAGTCCTAGAGTAGTCCATGTACACTCGAGTCTTTGGGGAACATTTTGTAGATGTTTTCTAAACGCATTTTCTTTATGTGGTTGGTTTGTAAACATGTTATGTACAGATGTGGTGGAATCATATATATATATATATATATATATATATATATATATATATATATATATATATATATATATATATATATATATATATATATATATATATATATATATATATATATATATATATATACTGGAACAGGTTCATTGATAGTAGGTTTATTTCATGCCTTGTATATGCTTTGAGGCATGAAAGGACTTATATGTGAAGGTTCTTTTTATTTGGCATTTTTATGAAAAAGGTTTTAATTTATAGTGTTTTTCTGATAATACAATTATTAATCCCTTTCTGTGGTTTTGTTTTGAGTAATCTCGCTTTGTGTGACGTGAGGCGTCACAGTCAGGTTGGTATTAGATCTTTAGGTTGGTTGAGTCTATAGGGATCTAGGACTAGGGTTTGTGTCTGTTCTAGTGTCCTCGATTCTGTCTTATAGTCACATCTGCTTATGTAGAAGAAGAAGAGAAGAGAAAGCTTAAAGATATCTAGAGAACATGAAGAACATGTTGTCGAGAGAAGTGTTGTTGCACCAAGTGGTGGTGCAAGGAACCGAGCATGAGAATATTGGGTGTCTGAAGTCCCCCAGTTTGACCCAGCCATGGTTGAAAACCCTACCTTTCAATCTCTTTTTGGGCAGTTTATGGCAACGATGACTCATATGGCGGACATGATGCCTGCACCTCAGCCTAGGGCACCGGTTCCTCATACTAAATCTTTAGGCACTAGGAAGACCTTCGAGCGGCTACACCGTGTTGGAGCGGTTGAGTATGTGGGGACAACAAACCTAGATGATGTGGATTTGTGGCTCACTAAGCATGAGAAATCTTTTAAGATCTTGAGTATCCCTGAAGAGGACAAGGTGAAGCATGCAATATACCTTCTAAAAGGGGGTCTTGGCCATTGGTAGGCCATAAAGGAGGAGAAGAGACTCAGTGTTGTGGTTTCTTGGGAGGAGTTCCAATGTGAGTTCATTAGTTGATACTTTCCTCAGACGTATCTTGATGAGAAGATCAGCCAGTTTGAGAGGATTCGATAGGGATTCATGATGAACAACGAGTATGAAGAAATGTTTATGGATTTTTTGAGGTTATATCCTCACATGGTTGCAACAGAGGATGAGAGGATTCATCATTTTGAGAGGGGTTGCACGCTAAGTTGTCTACACCAGCTTCTGCCTTGGAGAATCAAGAGAGGTTTGTTGTGTTTGTGGAGCATGTTCGGAGGATAGAATGGTCTATGAAGGAGAAGAGAGAGGCAAGCGTCAAGAAGAGGTCTGCACAGTCTCAGGGGCAGTCACATGGAGGCTTTAAGAAGCTGAGGTTTTTTGCACCGTCGGTATCACAGAGGTTTAGTTCTTCAACATAGTGGTTACCAAGTAAGGGACGAGGCCGTAGTTTTTCACCCGTAATTTCCTAGAGTGTTGCATCAACATCGGTGATAGGGCCATGTAGGCCATAATATGGGAATAGGGCTTGTCACAAGTGTGGATAGATTGGACATATGAGGTAAGAATGTCCAATGAGGGGGAAAAGAAGTGACCTAGCAACCAAAGCAGAGTCAGTAGGGATCGTAGAGATAGTAGAATAGTGGTGAAGAAGGATGAGGACGTGGCCAAGTGTCACAAGCTAGATCATCTTCTCAGGTAAGTAGAGGATGGGGGCAAAAATAGGCAAGAGCTAGACTCTATGCCATGAGTCAGCCAGAGGCGGTGGTCAACCCGCGAGTAGTGACAGGTCAGATGGAGTTATTTCATTCTGATTTGTCTTCTTCTTTCTTTATATCTATTTTGTTTGATTTGGGGTGCAACACACTCTTTTATCGCGTGTGAAGTGCTTAGTAGTTGTCCTTTGCATGTTAGTCATAAGAAGAATAGCTTGTTTCTAGAAACCTCATTGGTCGGTTCTACAGTGTTGTAGAATGTGTGTCCTTCATGTGTTCTCTCATTTTCGGGACATAGCATTTAAGTGGATATCATACCACTTGACATGCATGGACTTGATGTGATCCTTGGAATGGATACCCTGGAAAAGTATAGAGTGGTCTTGTATTGTAGTTCCAAGCAAGTGACATTTTTGGATGGTAGTGAGATGTGAATCTTCCAAGGAGATAGGAAGATTCTTTTGATGTGTCTTGTATCATCCATGGTGGCAAGGAAGCTTATGAGATAGGGTTGCGAGGTGTTTTTGCACACATGATGGATACTGAGGCAAGGAGTCATAATATTCAGGAGGTACTGATTGTTAGGGAGTTTGAGGATGTGTTCCCTGAAGAATTTCCATGTGTTCCCCCACCCCCTGAGATTGATTTTGAGATCAATCTGGTTCCTGACACGCAACTGATAGCTCAGACACCATATAGGATGGCACCACACAAAGATGACAGAGTTGAAGAGATAGTTGTAAGAACTTCTTAACAAAGGTTTCATCAGGCCGAGTATGTCACTTTGGGGCATTCCAGTGTTGTTCGTCAAGAAGAATGATGGGTCTATGAGGTTGTGCATAGATTACAGATAGTTGAACAAGGTACCGATAAAGAATGAGTATCCCTTACTGAGGATAGATGATCTATTTGACTAGTTGTAGGGCACAATAGTGTTCTCAAAGATATATGTGTGATCTGGATATCATCAGTTAAGGATCAAGGAGGATGATATACCCAAGTCAACTTTTAGGATAAGGTATGGTCATTACGAGTTCGTGGTTATGCCGTTTGGGCTGACCAATGCACCAACAACATTTATAGATTTGATGAATAGAGTGTTCCAACTGTTCTTTGATTAGTTTGTGGTGCTTTTCATAGATGACATCTTGATATACAGTCATGATAGTTGGTAGCATGAATAGCGTCTTCATCAAGCGTTCACTATACTGAGACAACACCAACTTTATGCTGATTTTAGCAAGTGCGAGTTCTGGTTGAAGAAGGTAGCTTTCTTAGGGGATGTTATATCTTTTGAAGGAGCACGTGTGGATCCTAAACAAGTGGAGCTGGTGATAGAGTGGGAGCAGCCAAAGACGCCGATAGAAGTGTGCAATTTTATAAGTTTGGCAGGCTATTACAATCAAGGACTTTAGTGCTATCACCTTAGCCCTAACTAAGTTGATGAGGAAGGATTTGTTGTTCGTTTGGGGCGACCGATGTTAACATGATTTTCAGACGTTGAAGTAAAAGTTGACAAGTGCACCGGTTCTGGTTCTACCTGCAAAGAAAAAGGATACATCATCTTTTGTGATGTGTCCAGGAATGATTTGGTGTGTGTGTTGATGCAAGACAAGCAAGTGGTTTCTTTTACTTATCGACAACTTAAGAAGCATGAGGAGAATTACCAGACCCACAATCTGGAGTTAGAAGTGATAGTTCAACCTTTGAAGATTTGGAGGCAGTATATGTATGGGGAGAAGTATCATATTTGCATAGATCACAAGAACATGAAGTACATTTTTCCACAACAGGAGTTGAATATGAGGTAGCATCATTGGATGGAGTAGATTAAAGACTACGATTGCACAGTTGATTATCATCCAGGTAAGGCGAATTTCATGGAAGATGTGTTGGGCAGGAAGTCTTCATCCTCATCCATAGATAAAAGCCAATTGATTTCTTTGATGTGCCACAAGCGAGACATGTTGGTCTCCTTGCATCAGATGAATGTCAAGTTGAAAGTCTCCTTGCTAGCTGGATTGTTGGCACAGTTACAAGTGAATCCTATGCTGAGATAGCATATTAGAGAGGCACAATAGATAGATATTGTGATATAGAAAATTAGGTCAGAGTTCGGCAGCGAGAAGTGTGATGGCTTCTATGAATCGAATGATGGGACAATTTGTTATCATGACAGGATAGTGGTTCCTTATGCCAATGACCTAAGGAAGATGATGCTGAAGGGGTCTCATTTGTCTATGTATGCTATGCATCCTTGTAGTACCAAGATGTACCACAATTTGAAGGATATGTATTTGTAGTCAGGCTTGAAGAAAGATGTAGATGAGTTTGTTGCAAGATGTGCAGTATGTCAACAAGTTAAAGTTGAGAATCAGAATCATGTAGGAACATTACAATCATTTCCTATACCTTAGTGGAAATGGGATCATGTGACTATGGACTTTGTGGTTGGTCTGCCTAGGACAGTCAAAGGTTATAATTCCATTTGGGTGATTGTTGATAAGTTGACCAAGTCGGCACATTTCCTTTCCATGAAGACAACATTCACAGCAGAGAAGCTTTCTCAGATTTATGTGGATGAGATAGTGTGTTTGCACGATGTTCCAGATACTATCGTGTCTAACAAAGGTCCTCAGTTCACGAGTTGCTTTTGGGAACGACTGCACACCGCTTTGGGTACGTAGTTGAAGTTTAGCACCACTTTCCACTCGTAGATAGATGGTCAATCTGAAAGCACCATTCAAACTTTGGAGGATCTATTGAGGGCTTGTGTCCTTTACACTACTACAGAAATAGCATTCAGTGTCGCTTTTTTGGGCGTCGGTTATTAAGGAAAATCGACGCCTAACATATAAGGCGTCGGTTGTTTAATAAAACCGACGTCTATATTCGAAGACCAGCCAGACACGGGTACCGCTTTGTATTAAGCGTCGGTTTTTTATAAACAACCGACGCTTAAAGTCGCCCGCGAAATCCATTTTTCGATAAAAAAAATAGTGTCATTTTCAGCGTCAGTTATCCCTCTCTAACCGACGCTGAAGGTGGTTCCCGCCAAAAATTTCCATGAAAATATCGTCCAATTGGACGTCGGTTGTTTCAACCAACTGACGCTAAAGATGTTTAGGCGTCGGTTGTTGTAAACAACCGACGCTATTTGGGAACTTATAACCCCCCGCGATCGCCCGACTCTTCCCCTTTCTTCTGTTTCATTGCTACCCTATTGCGGCGATTTTCCCTGTTGCGGCGATTTTCCGGCGCTTCTCTGCTGCTGCTGCTCTCCGGCGCTTCTCTCCGGCGCCCCATCTCCGGCGTCCTTCTTCTCCGGTGCCCTTCTTCTCCGCCGCCCCTGCTACTGCTGCTGTCCGCTCGTCACCGCCGGTCGTTGCCCACCGCCCCTGCTCTCCTCTAGTCGTCGCCGCCAGTAGAAGCAGCTACGGTGTTGTCGTCGTCACCTCCGCCCCCGCCGGTAGAAGCAGCTTTACTCGTGTTGTCCTCGTGCAAGGTAACCCACAAACCTTCACCACCTTTTTTGTCCTCTGCCTTGCTTTTCTCTGCCGCCGCCAACCTAGAACTCACGCAGGCAGCGCCTAAGTAGGTGCCAGGGCACGCCTAGGGTCCCAAGCCCAGGTGCCCTGCCTAGATAGGCCTCTGGGCAGATGCTTGGGCGGCGCCAGGGCACGTCTAGGCTGCACGTCTAGTGGATTTTTTGCTAAAAGTTATTTACTGATTGTGTTTATTTAATAATGTACCGATACATATGTGATATACCAATCTGATAGTCCATGATAGAACAAAACATAATGATGTTGACTGCAACTTTGTGTGTCATGCTATTCTTAATTAAGTGTATATTTACTTCATAATTGAATGTTTAAGTAAGTTATAGATATCTTGATGATGAACTGTAATGCACACATGTTTAACTTATTTTATTGTTGAGTATATTGAGATTCCTAATCACCCTTCTTGCTTAATGATGAACTGTAATGCACACATGTGAATGCTTGGAATTTAAATGATGAACTTTTCCCTAAATTGCCAATCATGCTTTTAAAGACATCAATAATCACCCTAATTTGAAGAACTAGGATTTTAGGTATAAGAATGACAACACATTATTTGTTGGCCTAGAAACCCGTCCAAGATTTACTCATTAGGAGTAAATCTTGGATAGTCCCCGGTTTGGGACTGTTCTTGAACACCTAATCTCACTTAGGATGTAAGTGTATAATGTGTATTGAGTTTTCGAGAAAATTTTGGTAGCATTTCCCCGTTTGTTCTCTAAGTACATATGTACTTAGAGAACAGCGGGGAAATGCTGCCGAAATTTTCTTGAAAACCCAATACACATTATACACTTACTAGTGAGATTAGGTGTTCAAGGATGGGATAGGTGGTACACATTTATTATATATAAGAATGACATCACATGTGTTTGTTGGCCTAGAATGTGAACAATCATTGTTTTTTATATTACTTGTACATTGATATAAATTAGAATGAACAATCACTAAATTATATACTGTTTGTATGGAGTCCGGCTTCATTGTAGATATCTATTATTGTGTTTGTTGGCCTAGAAACCCGTCCAAGATTTACTCATTAGGAGTAAATCTTGGATAGTCCCCAGTTTGGGACTGTTCTTGAACACCTAATCTCACTTAGGATGTAAGTGTATAATGTGTATTGAGTTTTCGAGAAAATTTTGGTAGCATTTCCCCGTTTGTTCTCTAAGTACATATGTACTTAGAGAACAGCGGGGAAATGCTGCCGAAATTTTCTTGAAAACCCAATACACATTATACACTTACTAGTGAGATTAGGTGTTCAAGGATGGGATAGGTGGTACACATTTATTATATATAAGAATGACATCACATGTGTTTGTTGGCCTAGAATGTGAACAATCATTGTTTTTTATATTACTTGTACATTGATATAAATTAGAATGAACAATCACTAAATTATATACTGTTTGTATGGAGTCCGGCTTCATTGTAGATATCTATTATTGTGTTTGTTGGCCTAGAAACCCGTCCAAGATTTACTCATTAGGAGTAAATCTTGGATAGTCCCCGGTTTGGGACTGTTCTTGAACACCTAATCTCACTTAGGATGTAAGTGTATAATGTGTATTGAGTTTTCGAGAAAATTTTGGTAGCATTTCCCCGTTTGTTCTCTAAGTACATATGTACTTAGAGAACAGCGGGGAAATGCTGCCGAAATTTTCTTGAAAACCCAATACACATTATACACTTACTAGTGAGATTAGGTGTTCAAGGATGGGATAGGTGGTACACATTTATTATATATAAGAATGACATCACATGTGTTTGTTGGCCTAGAATGTGAACAATCATTGTTTTTTATATTACTTGTACATTGAAGGATTGCTAATTGATAAAAGATCACAATTTTAGAGACATGTATGTTTATACAAATGCTAAATGTTTTCCTTATTCTAGTTGATACAAATGCTAAATGTTTTCCTTTTTAATGAAATTTTCAGATGGCTCACCATGATGAGAATGATGTCCATGATGAGCATGAAGTCCATGATGAGCATGTTGTCCATGACGAGCATGGCGAGGATACCAACGTAAGTTCTAAAAACATATCCCGTATTTCTATAAAATTCATTATCTTCTAGTTATGTCATATATCCTGTATTTCTATATTGGCTTAATTCGGTGTGTTTATTTTTGTCAAATTTTAGGTTGATGATGCACAGCTACCCACTGAAGCAATTGAGCAACTTGATGCGCAGCAACAAAAACTTAATAAGAAAAGGGGTATCACTCTGTTGAAAAAGTTACTTGCGCTGAGTGGCAGTGGATCCAAATTGGTTGTGGAGTTTGATAATGGAGGGAATGCAATTGGAGTGAACCGCAATAATTTTATAAACTATCTTGGGGTTGTCACTCGAAGCCATTGTGGTGTTAAGTATGATAATTGGCATAAAGTTCCTCAGGCGAAGAAAGACTTGATATGGAAAGATTTATGCGTGAGTTATTATTATTTGCAATTCTATTTTGTAGATTACAAATTCTATTATTTGCAATTATATTTTTGGTACTAGTTAATAACATTTCTATTTTACAGAATCTGTTTGCATTGGATGAGATGTTGCATCGTAAAAGTGTGATGCAACGCGCTGGAAAGATGCTTAGGAATTACAGGACAAATCTGAACAGAGAATACATAAGACAGGGTGATAAGAAGAAGAAGTCAGCCCTTGAACAATGGAACTTCTTGGACAAAGAAGATTGGGACAATTTTGTTGCTTCAAGAAAATCTGAAGAATTCAAGGTATTAGGCGTCACTCCCATTTTAATTAATATACATTGTATTCACCTATTCAAGATTAACATTTAGTGCTACTAACCTAATTATAAATGTGCATACTAACTAGGCCCTCAGTGACGCACAAAAAGCAAGGCGTGCACTGAATGTACATGACCATACTATGGGTCCAAAAGGCTATGCAAGCATTCGCCAAAGACTACAGGCGGAGTCTGCGGCTACTCAGGAGTCTGCGACTACTCAGGAGTCTGCGGCCACACCCTTCCCTCGCCATGATATCTGGATAGCTGGCAGGAAAAACAAGAAGAGTGAAATAAAGAAGCCCGAAACTGCTGAGGCGGCTGCAAAAATGGTAAAATACAACTCTTAGAGCAATCATTTGAATATTGATTATTTGTGGTGTTAACTTACCAATTTTTGTTTATGGTGATTAGCGGGAGCTGCACGAGCAGAGGAAACAAGGCACGTTCATCCCTCAGGGCACAAGGGATGAATTGACAATTGCTCTGGGTAACCCAGAGCATCCTGGACGTGTTAGAGGTGTCGGCGCTGGTGTGGGCATCAAAGCATTCTTTGGGCCATCCCAGCGCAAACCCAGAGCGGGACTTTCTCAAGAAGAGGTAACATATTCTATTTTTATAATGTTACTGCAAAAGGAAATTCATTAATAAAAAGCTTATATTTGTTTTATCCATGTATAGGAGAATAAGAGAGTCGAGGATATAGTTGCTAAGAAGCTCAACGATGTGGTTGCTGAGAAGGTCAAGGAAGAATTGCTGCGGTGGCAGGCATCTCAGGCTTCCAATCAGCCTATGCCGACCCACTCTTCTCCTGGTGCACAGACTGCAAGTAATCCTGGAGACCCATCGCCTAACACGTCTGTTGTAAGTATTGTTTATGACATTGTAGCTAGTCTTTTCAAGATGATATGTTTTCAAGATGATATGTATATATGTATAACATTCTTTACGTAAATTTTTAGGCATTGAAGCCATGCCGCTTAAGAATGGAAAACTATGTTGTTGCAGAGGCGCAAGCTTACCAGTCCCTTCCTGGGGCAACGTTTCATGGGACTCCAATGCCGCAGGGCTACATTCGTGTGAGCCCGATACATGTATTACCCGATTGGAGGGAAGTTGAGTTGCCATATGCCCACCCAGATATTGATACACTTGGTGAGGCAGAAAGCGGGGTCATATTGTGGCCCAAAGCAGATGTCCTCTACTCGACTGAAATTGTAAGATAAATTTACATTGATTTAGACTGTTAATGTGTATATATGATGTCAACTGATCTGAAATTATATATACAGGTTAAAAAGAAGACACCAGGAGCACCTAGGCCTCCACCTCCAATTCCCGCATTACCAACTTGGGTTCCAACTGACCTACAATACCCGTTAGGTCCTGCTTGTAGGGGAATGGCATGTTGGCTACGGGCACATAATATACTTTGCCCTATAATTGTTTCTTTAGATGCAGATTATGCAGGTCAATCATACGACAGCTCTTTATTTATACAAGATATTATTGAGCTGTTTATGTATGATTGGTTGAATACATCAATGATAGAGACATGGATAAGGTGAGATCTTGTTTATACATCCATATACCTTGTGTAAGATCTGGTGATCTAGTTTCTTATATATTAATGCATACGTCTATATGTTTTGCAGCTACTTAATCAAAGATCATTGCAAACAATTTACATATGATCATGTGGGATTTTTGATTCCATCATTGATTAGTATGGTAGCTAAAGACCCTGATAGTGTTCAACAATACTGTATAGATGCTTTTACAATTTTTGGTCATCAAATGAAGACGATAATAATAGCTCCATTCAATGTCAAGTAAGTTTGCTTTATTTATAATTTGGACTTAAGAAAATTCCATTATTATTTTGCATTTTGAGTTATTAATTGTTAACTTTTTACCTCTAGTGGTAGACATTGGGAGTTACTAGTTATTGTCCCCGGGACGTTCACTGTTTATTATCTAGATCCCGCAGGAAGTACATTAAACACTAAAATTGGACACGTAATGAGAATGGCATTATTCTGGTGAGAAATATTTCATTTTTTATATCCGTTAACATCTTTTATTACATTACTATTTACTTATGCAACTTAGTGTGTTATATTAACATGTAGGGGTTTAGATGCATTCAAAAATGCTGGAGGAAAGGTCCCAAGGAAAAAGAACCAGCCATTGTCTTGGGAGAACGTAAAAGTAAGTTCCCGACTCCCCGACTCCAATGTATATATTATTGATGTGAATTGTGCTTAGTTGTATTAATTTGTATGTTTCAATTTATAGTGCGCTACACAAGACAATGGCTGGGCATGCGCATACTATGTGATGCGATTTATGCAGATGATTATCAAACATGCCACATTGGACATCGATACCATACATGAGGTATTATATATAGTCTCATTAGTTAGTATGAAATATATCAATCTTATTTTTATATTATTACTTATATATATACATCATTCTCTTTGCAGGTGTTTAAAACTGACCACACTATAGGCAAACGCTTAAAAAATGTACATGCTCCATATACGAGGGAAGCATTAAATGAAGTAAGAGAAGAATGGGCAATAGCTGTACAAACAGTGGCAACTGTAAGATATAATTGGGATGTTGATAGTTATGATGAATGATACTTTGTAAATGAATGTTTCTGAATGTTAAAACATGTATTTGAATGATTCTATATGTGTGAACGTGACAATTGAATTGATGTCTGAATGTATCTACTTGTGTGAATCTTTTTATGTTAATTTTGCAGGTTTGTGGCCTGTTTGTAGGCTGATATCAATGGATGTCGTAAACCTGCAGTTCAGAAAACTGAACCGCAGGTTCTCATCCTGCTGACCAGCCACAGCAGGCCTGCAAACAGATTTATAAAAAAAAATAGATATAGGCGTCGGTTATTTACTGATAACCGTCAGCACAGACTTACAGCGTCGGTTTTTTGTTGAACACCGACGCCAAAAGTGTTCGCGCTACAGGAAATGGGAGTCATCTAGGACACTTTTCTGCGTCGGTTGTTTAGTATATAACCGATGCAGAAAGCGTCCTAGATGACGCTGTTTTCTGTGGCGCGAACCCTTTTGGCGTCGGTGTTTTATAATAAACCGACGCCTTGATGTTAAATAGGCGTCGGTTTTTTAACCGACGCTGAAGTGTCCAACCTTTTAGCGGCGCCCACATAGGCGTCGTTCAGAAACTGACGCCAAAGGGGGTTAAACAACCGACACTAAAAGGCACTTCTGTAGTAGTGTTAGTTTTAAGGAAGTTAGGATGAACATCTCAGTTTAATAGAGTTTGCCTACAACAACAGCTATCAGAGTAGTATAGACATGGAACCATATGAGGCATTGTATGGGAGACGTTGCAGATCTCCGTTGTGTTGGTATGTGATAGGTGAGTATCAACTTCTTGGTCATGAGCTTGTATAGTATACGATAGAGAATATCAAGGTGATACAACAACAGTTGAAGGTAGCACATGACAGACATAAGCCTTATGTGGATAATCATCACAGACCCTTGAAGTTCCAAGTGAGAGACAAGGTATATCTAAAGGTCTCTCCTAGGAAGGGTGCTCTGAGGTATGAGAAAAAGGGTAAGTTGGCTCCCAGGTACATGGGAACTTACCTAGTGATGGCACATGTTGGGAAGGTGGCTTACCAGTTGGAGTTGCCACCTTTTTTGCATAGGTTTCACCCAATGTTTCATGTCAGTATGTTGAGGAAGTGTCATCCAGATATAGAGTTAGTGTTACAGTCTATGGAGGTGGAGCTTGATGAGGATGTGACCTATGTAGAAGGTCCAGTGTTGATCCTTGGTCGGAGAGTGAAGAAGTTGAAGTGGAAGGACCTTGTGCTTGTGAAGATTCTTTTGCATCATCATGGCATTGAGGAATCCATGTGGGGGCTCGAGGAAGAGATGTAGATGAAGTGCCCCTCCCTTTTCTCTTGGGATTTTGGGGGCGAAATCCATGTTAGGGGTTTATGGCTTGTAAGGAACTTGACCCGTGTTTTGGGATAACCCTATTTTTTTTGCTTAAGTATGTTGCTTAGATCCTTTCTCTAATTATATGAGATGTAATTAGGGCATTTTGGAATCTCGAGTTCCTTGTTTGAGCTTGTTTGGTTGATACTTGTATTTTATGGAGAGGTTTTGGTGCAAATTGCAATTTTACCTAGCATAGGGGTTGATGTGCAAGTTTGCCACCTCTAGAGTGTTCCTTCTCTCTTGGTATCATTTAGAGGAAAGAGAGAGAGATGGGCACCTTGTTTGGACCTTGGTTGCATGATGGCATCCTTGGTGGTGTTTTGGACACATGTTTGAGGTGTGCCTTGCACCTAGGAGTGTTGTCTCGGGCTTTAGAGCCTTGGAGAGGCCTTGTATCGATTTGTGGGTACCTTGAGGGATATCCTATCAATTTTTGGGTGTCTTGAGGGACATCCTATCGATTTTGTGGTGCCTACATATGCACCATATCAGTTTTTGGTACCTAGGGTTTACCCCTACTTGTTTGTGAAGAGGGTAGATGTGTGTATCGGATTTGACCATCTTAGGTGACCTAGTGGGAAAGGCATAGATATTATCACCTTGTTGCATGGTGTTGCATGTGGCTCTTTCTTTTGGACAAGTTTCACCTAAGGTTCTAAGGTAGTGACACCTTCCCCTTGTTCTCTCTTTCATCCCTCTTGTATATATACCTCTTTCTCTCCATGCAAGAGAATCCTTTTGGCCATCCTTTCTTTCTCTCTTTGGTGGACGACCTTGAGTAGAGAAGTTTCTCCCTTGGAGCTTGGAGGACAAGTATCATGCTTGTTGTGCTCTCATCATCCTCTACCTTGGTAAGCCATGATCCTTATCTTCTCTTTCTCTCTTTCTTTCTTCTTCTCGGCTGTGGACCTTAGTTACTTT
This sequence comes from Alisma plantago-aquatica, assembly GCA_963693085.1. Taxonomy (NCBI): domain Eukaryota; kingdom Viridiplantae; phylum Streptophyta; class Magnoliopsida; order Alismatales; family Alismataceae; genus Alisma; species Alisma plantago-aquatica. The sequence goes on along the minus strand of OY856413.1, from coordinate 765,711,034 downwards.
CTTGATTCCATATTCTCTCTTGGAGGTGTTGTGATGATCAAGCTTGGAAGATATTCTTCGACCTTAAGCTTGTGAAGCTTGGAGTTGGGTGGTGATCCTTGAGGTGGGTTATATAACTCTAAACCCTCTTTATTATTATTTTTTACTTGACACTTTGTTGTTTATCCTTGGCTCGTTATCTCTTGCATGCTAGTAGTCCTTTTGGTAGTTTTGTGTTCTGTTTTTGGAGAAGAACCTTGCTTAGTTGCTGCCCTTGTGTTCCACCTTTTTGCCTCACTTGTAACGACCATCCAAAGGTTGAATATGAGTGGGCTGATGTGCATGTTTAGGCTGATATGCTATGGGTGGTCGTCACGACCTGTGATGCCACTGACAGTCACGGCTTTGGGGAGGTATAAGTTGACACATCTAGGCAAGAGTAGATCGCCATGCCTTGCGCATGCTTAGGTTGTTTTATCCTTGGCTCTTAGTTGTTACCCAACATCGTGTTGCTAGCCGATATGCGATGAGGAGTGGTAGCCGTCATGGCTAGCCCATTACCCTCAGAGGCATTGCTGCCAACATACCTTAGCTGTCACGACTTGTCACACTTCTTGGGCAGAGACCAACAGACCTTAGGGAGACATCGTCAAGATGTAGTGAAGTGGAGATCAAACGGTATGGTTATGGATGAGTTGTGTTGAGAGAGTTTCCTGTCAGAGCTTTAGTCGTCATGACTTGAGAGGGGTTGATTCCCAGCATTTTGAAAACTGCCATGGCTTAAACGCATTGCTAAAGCCCTAAGCAACCCGTCACCCTTGTGATATTTGACAGACGAGTGTTTCTCGTTACCCCTGATGCCCATCACACCACATGATGGCATTACTTGACAGGGTAGGTTGGTTGATACCCTCTCCATGAGAAGCTTGTTCTCGATACCCCCATTATGATAAACTAATACACACCTTGAGTAGGTAGCCCAATGCCATGTTTGCTCACCTAACACATTCTAAACCGATAACCTTCTTGGTGTGGTTGCCCAACACATTAAGGGATAATTTGATATCATATGTTTAAACCCTAATCGATGTTTTGTGATGGTGTTTAAGATACACCATGTTGATAATAGGGTCACATGGTATGATGTGAGAAGTTATACGAATGATGTTGAGAGTTATGTTTCTATACCTTGTAACATGTATAATCACAATGAGGAAAGTGATGATCTAAGGTTGGTTGTTGATCCAACCTTGTAAAACCTAATTGGGTAAAGAGAAACCCTAATTTTGATGATGTAAAATGTATCGCAAGAGTCCTATGAGATGATGACATTGATGATGTATTGCTTTCTTGTTATCAATTACTAACCATGCAAGCAACACCAGTTGATGTACATAGCCAGGTATGAGCTATCGTAGTTATGATATCTTTGAATGGGCCTTGTGAGTCTTAAAGTGTTGTTGACATTCTTGAAAGATAAGGTAAATGGTCTTATGATGTAATGATGGCTTATTGCCTTTCATGAGATGATTTTCCTCAGAGATGAAGGGAGGGGTTGTCACCCCAAGATAGGTGGTCCTTGTGATCGACACAGGTTGAATAATAGACATGAAGTGATGAGATTACACCTTATATGCTTCAGTAAGTTTTGGTAATGTGTCACATCCTTGTTTATGTAGATTTTGTTTAGAGGTTGTACATTGTAACTTGATTGATGTTGAATGATTCTTAAATTGGTCGAATCAATCAAGTGGAATCTAATAGTGTAGTTTTCCCTATTTCATAGATCCATTCAGTGTCAACACTTGCTAAATGGTGGAACGAGTTTAACTTGAACACATATTGTTGAATATGTGGGGTGCAAGTTGAGGTATCTCCTTGTGTCCTGAATGTATATGTATCACAAGATTGGCTATGATCCATACATGGAAGAGTGCAACTTTAGAGTGCAGCTCCATGATATGTAACACATGATTGGATGCATGTCATACCTAGAAGAGTACAGATACGGTCGTAAGTCACTAGCGTCGTGATCTGTACCAAGGTGGGCTAAATCTGCACAGCTAGACTATACAACGTTGGAAGAAATTGACTTATGATGTCACTACCTGTTCACTCGTACTAACCAAGGAAGGTGAGGTCATGGATCCCGTCTCTTCATTAGACCTTTTATGGCTCCAATTTTTATTTATCAAGTGGCCAACTGGATTTGGGTTGTACGACTCAAATCCTCGGGGTATAATAAAATGCATAATCATTCGTGTAGTATACTTGTGTAGGATCGAAATACAGAAACATTGGATGAGGCCTTGATTGATCTTTATACAATATTATTGATAGGATATGTACATGTTCTTCATATTCTTTTTAAATTATTAAGATGTTTCATAAACTCAAACAGTAATTACCTTTCATGTTAATAATGAATACATGATTCACATTGTTGTAATTATACTACTTCTTAGTTTATCTTATCCGTGATAATAATAGAGTTAGTGGTGAATTATATCTCCCACTGATATTTGGAATCTCACCTCGTGGGTTTCCCCGACCCTTTTTAGGTGGACGAGCATGAAGAGGTAGAGACAATGTAGCAAAGGTTGAGGAGCAGTAGGAGGGCCAGTAGCTGACAAGGTTGGCAGTGTTGTTGGGTGTCTTTTGCTGATAGAGTCCTAGAGTCATCCTTGTACACTCGAGTCTTTGGGGAACATTTTGTAGATATTTTTTTAACATGTTTTCTTTATGTGGTTGCTTTGTATACCTGTTATGTACAAATGTGGTGGAATCATGTATTTATGCTCTCCGCCAATGTACCAAGGCAAATGGGAATAACCGAACCACGTCTACAAAATGTCAGTACCATGTAGTTGCTTCAAAGCCAACGTGATGCTCCTTGGTCATATGACCAAGATATTGGTGAATACCACATATAATCAAGAAAAGAGTACCTATAATCACATGAAAACCATGAAACCATGTTGCTGAGAAAAAGGTAGAACCATAAATACTATCTAAAATTGTGGAGGGTGCTTGGTAATATTCCATTCCTTGAAAGCTAGTGAATACTAGAGCCAGTAAAATGGTAGCTACTAAAGCGTAAACTGCCTGTTTTTCCTTCCCCACGAGGAGAGTATGATGAGCCCAAGTTACGGTAGCTCCGGATGAAGGGAGAATAGGGGTATTAAGAAAAGGGATTTCCCGAGGATCTAAAATTGCAATCCCTTTTGGGGGCCAAATACCTTCGATCTCTACCGTGGATGGCAAAGAAGAATGAGAAGAAGCCCAAAAAAGAGCAAAAAGGAACATAACCTCCGATACTATGAACAGAATAGAACCATATTGAGGTCCTAATTGTACTGCTTTTGTATGATGTCCTTCCAACGTGGATTCAAGTAGAACATCACACCACCATATGAACATGGTATATAGGATCAATATTAGGCCCAAATTGAGAAGTGTTGCACCCCCTTGAAATGAGTGCATATACATCACACCTCCTACGGTGGTTGCCAAATTTCTATAATAGGTTCTTCAATAATAGGTTTATAGCATGCCTTGTATATGTTTGAGGCATGAAAGGACTTATATTTGAAGGTTCTTGTTGTTTGGAAATTTTATGAAAATGGTTTTAATTTATAATTTTTTTCTGATAACATGCTTGTTAATCTCTTTTCGTAGTTTTGTTTTGAGTAATATCACTTTGGCATTACATTATCTTAGCCATATAACAATTTCTCTTCTAGAAATGGAGTTTTAATGATATTGAGTTATAAAACATGTGTACCCCATCCATGAAACTTGGTTCCAGTAAGTTCAAATGATCATCATTGTTCAATATTATAAACAATGAATCCATTGTCATAAACTCCTTGTTAGGGACATAGAAGAGATGTGAAAGCATATCAATCTCTTTCAGTGTCATGTCAACCAACATTATATATAGTTTTTTATGTAATAAAAAAAAGAATACATAGATTCCATCTTTATTGTAATCACTAATACAAATACCACATATATGATAGGTTAAAATAGACTCATAGCATCAATTTTACACCAACACATAAGTTGGTGATTGTAACAACCCAAAAATTTACACATGTAACTTACAATTTTGGAGGGATATGATAAAAGTTGAAGTAATGGATTTAATGGAAGTAGACCCAATGTATAAATTTTTATCTAATTTATAAAATGATGCATCTTTTTCTCTTATGCACTAAATTACTCACCTTTATCTTAATATGAAAAGCAATGAGGCATAACTCTTTCTCTCTCTTGATAATGCTTTCAGATATACATAAAAAGATAATGAGTAAGTCCTCGAATGAATAATTACTCTCAATCTCAAATTTTGAATCAAATAATTAACTAAGGAAAGGATAATTCATCTCATTCCATATTTTAATACATATACCTTAAGATAATGACATATATAAAATTAGTGTATTTTTTAATAAAAATTGAAATCTAATCATATAGGATTATTTTAGACTCCTTTATTGAACTAGGATTCAAATTTCATGTGATGATGAGTTCATTTGACCCCTAATTTGATTTTAAAAGATTACATATAGTTATTAATTTGAATTTAATCAATATCCCATGATATCATACCTAAACTAAGGTATACCATGAATTCATTTGTCATGCACCCCCTCTCCCTCTAGTCATCTACTTCAATTGGGCTCGGGTAAGAAGAGTCAACTGCTAGCTGGGGGTTCATCCCCCTCATCTGACTCCAGGTCAGGATGGGACTCTATAATCACCATGAATCTTTTCCAACCTACTCTGTCTAGACGTAGAACCTTGACACTGGGAAAGAGTCTGGATTTAATTACCCAATCTCCCTGAACAGTTTAAACCTAAATTTATTGGGACTTTATTCCCTAGATCTCTCAAACTCCTAGAGACATTGAATTTCTCCCATGTTTCAACTGTCACAAGAGATCCATGCTTCCTCAGACCTCCACCTATAAATAGGAACCCCAAAATCCATCTTAGTATCCAAGCGACCTCTAAGAGACTACCCTTTGTACCTTATTTACCATTGAGACATATCCCTGAGGTTGACCTAGCCGCAGTCGTCTCTAGTCAGTCGCTGATGGTGGAGAGGCTTTTGCACCATGGGAAGATACTTCATAACGGTCTCCAGACACTACATGAAGCTTCCTACACCACCAATTTCCCCCAGAGTGGCACACAGTTTGTTTTCCCTCTTTCTCTTGTTCCTTGGTATTATACCCAACTCTCAATATTATCACCATGATTTCTCTTATTCCTTCATTAATGGCTTCATTTTTTATCGGTGGATCCAATCATAGTTTATGTTTTTGTTTTGCTTCACTCAACTAGTGGTTGTACACATCCACCTTCTCTTTCCATGGAGGGAGAAGCCTTATGGTCTTCCAGACCATGGGTCAATCCAAGATCAGGCTAATTGAGTCTGGTAGGAACCTACAAAGGCGATGGGATCATTTTCCATCCCTGGTTTGACAAGAATCTAGGCTTTTTATTGTGTGATTTGGTCTGTTGGTACCAATCTTTTGCAACTCAGAATCACATAATCTTTGATGATTCACAGGGCTTGTTCTACAATTTTGACCGCGCATCCCAGAGTGTATTATCACATTCTACATGGGTAGGGCCATCTTTTTGTCCCTTATCTCTTTTTCTTTATTGCTAATCTATAATTGTAACCCCCTGGGTATATGGACGCTCTTAATTGGCCTTGCTAAGAAATTTTTTGGATAATTTGACAAGGAGGACTTATATCTTTTTCTAGTTGGTCACTTTTCAAAATTCATAGTAACTAAATTTACAGTCAGATATTTATGTGAAAATATGATTTGGAAAGGATTTTTTTAGTAGAGTTTGATTTCAATGTTTATAGACCTTGAATCCATCGTCTCTAACCAAGTTTCCTTAAAATACTTGCCTATTAAGATAAAAATTAACGAGAAGTATATATTATGAATAGGGTAATGAGGGTTTCTTAACCCCAAGAATGTGATTATGGATTCATCAACCTAAGAAAAACAACTAAGATCTTTTCTAAGAGAGAGGTAAGTGGGTCCATGCATTTTTATTATTTACTATGAGCTTTCAATTACCTTATATTTATTTTATCATGATGAACAAGCTAAACTATATGCATAACGATGTACACCAATTCTAATATTTCTTACATCAATGCTATTATATGATTCTTATGCTTTCAAGTTCTTCTTTAAGATTCATGTAATGATCATATAAAATTTAGTTAAAGTAAAGAATTGTCAAGTTAATGATTAATCATGTAATTCATTGTCTTATTTTGTCGTCATCATGTTAATGTTGAGCCCTTGGGACTTTTGAGTTCAAATGGAACATTAGTTGAGCCTACAATCCTTATAATCACAAGTGGTGCATAAGAGTATAGGACAATATAATCAACAACCAAGATTAAATTAGGTGAATCCAAATCTACTATTCAATTAGCTTCATGTTTTTCCTTATTACCAAGCTATCATCATTTTATAAATAAACTCAACACCACTTTCTCTAATGTGGTTTTTATTACATGCATGGTTGGGGGCATGATGTTGCATGTACAAAGCAACATTGAAGATAGAGTTATACGAAGATCAACCCAAATAATAGCTCAAGGTTTTCACAAGGTTTTGCTTGGTGGGGTGCCATCTATCTATATGATCCAATCATCTAAATTAGAGTTTCTTTCATGTTTTAAATAATGTTTAGATGTTACATCATGTATTCGGAGAACTCAAGCTATAGTACCTCTCTTCTAAGAAATGTATGCATAAATTTCAATATTAATGCATGATGGTTCTTTACTTTATTTGCACTTTTTTATTACTCATATGACATCCATTTGAGATATAGTCCCCCATGTTATGAAAATATGGGAGTTGCTTCCGCTGATACCTGAATTCTTAAAGGTGGTGTTACATTAATGGTATCAGAGAAAATAAGTAGTTGGTCATCAAGAAAAAATTTGATTCCTATGTTCTAGCCCTAGTAGTAAGTGAAAGATTTCAGAAATCAAAGTACATGGCTAGTCTGGAGGTAGAAGTTTAAATAAGTATTAGGGTTATGTGCCTAGATGGTTTGGACTTTTATGTTAACTCTAAAGTGAAAATAGCATGCTCTCTCTCTTTCCCACATGTTTGTGGTATGAGACACGTTCTTATTGGGTTTTATAGAGAGAGAATGTTATGTGTATATAATAATATTATGCTTGTCTTGCCCTTTTGAATGCATGTGGTATGGGACATGTGAACTAGGTAGGTTCTAAGCTAAGTGTGCATGTATCCAAAGGCAACAAAGAAAATAAGTGTTGGCACTAAGTTTGAGACATATAGTCACCTAAACCTAATTAGATACATAGTAAAACTAGGCATGCATATGAAGGGTAGATTGTTATACATTGATAAGTGAGTAATCATGACACTGAGTATTATTTAGGGGTCAGGGTTTTATTATTTTCTTAAGTAATCAGGTTGGCTCATTTAAAGTATAATTATGTTGTTGCTCAGTATATGCTTATGGAAAATGATGCACATGCTAATGAACAATATTTTCTAATACTTCAAGGTTATTTGTTCGAATCAAACATCATGTATCAGTACCATGTTAATGAATTATTGAACTATGAATATAATGTTTGAGATTAAGAAATCATGTTATGTTGATATAGTCCTCTCAATCATATTGTGTGAGCCTTAACCAGCCTTATATGAGCCTTAAACAACCTTATGTGAGCCTTAACCGACCTTATGAGCTCTGTGGGAGAATTATGTGAGCCTTAACTGGCCTTATGTGAGCCTTAACCGGCCTTATGAGCATTGTGGGTGCATTCACGAGAGTGGCTATATCAACTCAAGTAAAAATACAGACTAATATGGAATCATGTCAAGTGAATTAAGTTCTCATGTAAACGTGTTTACCATGAGTATGCCATTTTTCTATGTATGTTAATGAGACTTTAAGACAATATTAGATATTGGTCTACGTAGAATACATAGATCCCTAAGGTGGGTACGCTAATGGAAATTTTGAGGTTGAAATTTATTAAAGATGGGTAGAATTGTAACATCCTAAAGATTTACACATGCAACTTAGAATTTTGGCGGGTCTTAGAATTTTGGAGGGAGTTTTACAATCAAATTTTAACTAATGGATTTATAAGATAATTCCTTAAAGTATAATTTTTTGTTTAATGTATAAAAATGATGGATCTTGTTCTCTTATGCAATAAATTACTCACCTTTATCTTAATTGGAAAATAAATGAGGCATAACTCGTTTTCTCTCTTCATGATGCTTTCACATATACATAAAAAGATAATGAGTAAGTCCTTAAATGGAAAACTACTCTCAATCTCAAAATACTAAAAAAATATAAGGAAAGGATACTTCATCTTATTTTATATTTTAATAAAAATACCTTTAGATGATGACATATAATGAAATTGGTGGACTAAATTTTATCAAAACTTAAATTTCATATAGGATGATTCCAGACTCGTTCATTCAACTAGGATTCAAATTTGAGGTGATCATGAATATGTTTGACCCCTAATTTGATTTGAGAAGATTGCATATAGTTGTTAATTTGAGTTTAATTGAAATACCCATGATATCTTACCTAACCTAAGGTTTCCCATGATTTTGTTTCTCATGCATCCCCTCTCCCTCTTGTCACCTACTTCAGTCAGACTCGAGTAAGCAAAGTCAACCACTAATTGGGGATTCATCCCCCTCATTGACTCCAGGTTAGGGTGGGACTCTGTAGTCCCGGTGACTCTTGTCCAACCTTTTGTCACTATCCATAGAGCCTAAACAACACGAAAGAGTCTTGATTCAATGTCTAATCTCCCCGAATAATTTAAGCCCAGATTTATTGAGACTTTATGCCCTTCATCTCTCAGACTCCCAGATCCATCGAGTTTCTCCCATGTTTCATCTGAGACAAAAAAACCAGGCTTCCTCAAACCTTCACCTATAAAGAGGACCCCCAAAATCCATCTTGGTACCAAAACGACCTCTGAGATAGTACCCTTTGTCCCTTGTTTGCCCTTAAGACTTATCCTTGATGTTAAACTAGCTACATCCATCTCTGATAGGTCACTGATAGTGCAGAGGCTTAAGCACCAGGGGATATATTTCTTACCCGTCTTTGGACACTCGATGAATCTTCCTGACCTATAATTTTTCCTAGAGTGGTACGTGATCCGTTTTCCCTCTTTCTCATATTCCTTGGGCTTATACAGAATTTTTAAGATTATCGCAATCATTTCATCAGTTCCTCTGTTAGTGGCTTCATTGTTAATTAGCGGATCGGATCATAGCTTTAGTTTTTGTTTTGCTTCACTCAATTGGTGGTTCTCCATCTATGCCTTCTCCTTCCATGGAGGGGGAAGCTTATGGTCTTCCAAACCACGAGTCAACACAAGACTAGGCTAACTGAGTCCAATAGGAACTTGCGTTGGTGATGGGAATGTTTTCCATCCTTGTTTGCCAAGAATTTGGGCTTTTGATATGTGATTTGGTCTATTGGTACTAAGCTTTTTCAACTTAGAATCACATGATGTTTTATGATTCACATGTCTTGTTTCATGATTTTGACCTTTCATCCCAGATTGTGCCATCACGTTATTAATGGGTAGGGTCATCTTTTCAACCCTTATATATTTTGCCTTATTGCAAATCCACAATTGTTACCCCATGGGCATGTTACTGATCTCGGTTGGCCCAACTAAGCAATTTTTTGAATATTTTGACAGTGAGGATTTATATTATTTTATGATTGGCCATTCTTCAAAAGTTCATAGTAATGAAACGTATGATCAGAAATATATGTTCAAAAATGGTTTTGAACGAATATTTTTAGTATAATCTGATTCATTGTTTATAAACCCTGAATCCATCGTCTCCGATCAAGTTTTCTTAAAATACCTAAAATAGGGTTTAGTTTCCTATTTAGATGAAATTATTGAGAAGTATATATTATGAATAGGGTAATAAGGGTTTCTTAACCCCAAGAACATGAATAGAGTTTCATCAATTTAAAAATAAAAACTAAGATCTTCTCTAAGAGAGAGGTAAGTGGGCCAATGCAATATTAGTGTTTAGTATGAGCTTTCAATCATATTATATCTATTGCACCATTATGATCAAATCAAACTACATGCATAACCATGTACATCAATTTGAATATTTCTTGCATCAATGTTACTATATGATTCTTATGCATACAAGTTCTACTTTAAGATTCCTATCATGATCATATGAAATTCAGTTAAAGTAAAGAATTGGAAAGTTAATGATTAATCATGTAATTAGTTGTCTTATTTTGTCCTCATCATTTTAATGTTGAGACCTGGGCCTTACGAGTTCAAATGGAACATTAGTTGAGCCTACATGCTTTATGAGCACAATTGGTGCATAAAAGAAGAAGACACTATAATCAACCACCAAGACTAATTAAGTGAATCCAAATCTACTATTCAATTAGCTTCATGTTTTCCTTATTACAAAGCTATTATACTGTTATAACAATACTCAGTGACACTTACTTTAATGTAGTATTTATTACATGAATGGATGGGGGCACGATGCTTGCAGGTACAGAGCAACATCGAGGATAGAGCCATATGAAGATCAACCTAAATAATAGCTCAAGTTTTTCACAAGGTTTTTCTTGGTGTGGCTCCATCTACCTAGATGATCAAATTGTTTAGATTAGAGTTTCTTTCTTGTTCTAAATCATGTTTAGAGGTTAGATGATGTATTTAGAGAACTCAAGTGGTAGTACCTCTCTTTTAAAGCAATGTATGAATAAATTTCAATATTAGTGCATGGTGATAGTTTATTTTATTTGCAATATTTATTATTATTATGACATCCCTTTGAGATAAAGCCCACCATGTTGTGGAAAACATGGGAGTTGCTTCTGCTGATACATGTATGCTTAAAGGGAGTGTTACATTGACATTAAATCTAAGGACCTTCTACGTCAGTTTCAAGGAAAAAGCTAAGCCAAAGAGACAAAGTTAGTTTTAGTTGCTATGAAAATAGAAATAGACAACATAGAGTGATATCAATGTTGTGGTATCAATCTATGCCATTGGTTCAGTGCAAAAAGTCCAACACTAAAGATCAAATCATAGTCATCACTTTTTGTATAGAAACCAATGTCGCATAGACCTATTGTTGTCGGTTTGTGTTTGTAGAACCAACGACACAGAACGATAGCACGACATGGAGGCTTGGTAGCACAATCATGTTGCTAGGTGGGTAGTACGACCGTGTTGGGTGAACAACCATTTTAGAATATCTATGCCATTAGTTTTTATAGAAAACTGACGATGTCGATCCACAACCCATACCACAAGTATGTTTTTTCATTAGATTAGGTCTTCAGACCTACTGTCTAGTTGTTCAGCAGGATGCAAAACATGTAGTTTAATAGAACTGCAGGTTCCATCCTGTGTTGATCTTAACAACATGCCAACATACCTATAAAACCTTCAATAACAAACACATACACACAATTCATCCACCCATACACATTTTTACTATCCAATTCCATTCTCTTCAACACTTAATTCCACTCTCATGCATACACAATTCTGAAAACACACATAGAATTCCATTCTTCAAATCCATTATCATGACATGTGCAAATGTAACTCTCACTGTATTCATTCCTCTACACATTCATTCACACACTTGCATATATACATACATCGTTGCAATATGCACCAATAATTCACTTGCATCAAATTTAAAATAACACAAAGTCACAACCATCATATGTATATAGAAATAATGACATAAAGGTTTAGAAAACTCATATTTGATCTCAATCAAATCCAAAGTTGACTTCCTTAACAAAAGAGTGTGCCCACTCTTCTCTTATCTCATCTGGCACTTCCTTTGTATAGGGCTTTTTCATGTCAAACAACTGTAAATCGAATGACATAATTCAAGAGTTTGATTTGATTCTTTTATATTATCAAATGATATTATTTACTAAAACAAAAAATGAGACTATTTACTTATGATTCTACTGAGATTACCTTTGTTAGACAATGGATGTCTAGTGATGCATGTTTGACAATCAGGTCCATATAGTGCATCTATAGTATCTTCATGTGATTATTATTTTGTGTAAGGCACTAGAAATTAATAGTTATACAAATGTTAATAAATAAAAGTAAGTATAGTTGGAAAATATTTGCATTGTAGTCAGAAAACTACCTCAAGATTCTTCAGCTTAACAATTTCTTTTATTTTATAACCCTTTCCTCTGTCCTTTTTAAATGCTTTTATACCCCTATAGGTTCAGGTAATACATTTAATTGAATTAGTAAATAGTCAGTAATGATGCATACATTAATATATGTTGATGGATATAAAAATTTACTTACACAACTAATAACATTTTCATTGTGTATCCCCCACTCCTAATTTGTCACTCGAAGGATATAGATAATATGCAGTCCACCTCTCGGAGATAACTACCAACAACTCTCAATGCTTATTACTGAGTAAAAAGAAGACAAATAAAAGAAAACTCAAATTCCACAATAAAATATAATTTATAATTCAAAATTATAAATAAAGTGTAAGAAGCTTAATTAACATTGAAAGGAGTTATAATCACACTCTTTCTCACAGTATCAAAATATTTAAATATAGTGGAACAGTAATTACTAACATATGTTGGTTCTCTGTCTAAACAGCTAATCAATGATGGAGCTAGAAATGCCACATTGGTTAGTGTGAAGTGTAACATACAACCTATATAAGTAGCTGCAAAATATATATGTACTTATTAATATATAATAAAATGGCTTAGTATATATTTTGAAATACATATAATGAGGTATTTAGCCATAAGATCTCACCATATCTAAAACTCTCACAATTGTATTAAGCCAATTATAAGTAAACAAATCCATAATATCTAAAAAGAATACACTAATATTGTGATCTTGACTTATAGCATCATCCTAGATATGGACCATCATAGTCGACCCTTCTTCTAAGTCGTGTAACTATAGTGTCAACCCCGTGCACTTAGGACCCAGTGAGTCGAATAGGTTCCTTACAATCCAAGTAGGTAATTGAATATTTGGAGGAGAATCTCAAGGAGGAATTGTAGGGGGTTTTTTAGGTGCTATGATCTGCATATATTCTCATATCAGTTGTAAATTATATACACAAGTGAAAAAGAACCATAAAAATAAATACAATAAAAATTTAGCATACATTCTCATAGATAACTCCCACTTTTGGCCACGCAACCACGAAACATGCTGCATCACCTATTGTCTCGTGCTCGGGGTGGCCACATGTCAGTGGTGTTTGTTTCCAAGCATCATAAACAAGGCTGATAGACACACGAACCGCATCGGCGAGTAGTAGAGCACCATGAATCATGTCACCTAGAAGGGGTTGATAAGTGTCTTCAAAATGAATGACAAAGAAGGCAAGTTCTAGTAATAAAAGATGGCATTGTCTCAATGTCTAAATTTTTCGTGTTATATATAGTCCCTTTTGTGGCCGGGAAGCTTAGAGCCCATCACTTTAAATATGTAATTGACAAGTGTGGGCCAAATTATCAAAATTGGCGAGCGAACTGCCTATCTTTTGCATGATGTGTTTGGTTAGCTGGATTTACTGAAATCCAATATTTTGTCCATCTCGTATTGCTGAAATACTGCATTCTCAAAATTCCGTAAAGTAAAATTTTATGTTTGGTTTGTTGGATTTTGTAAATGTAGGATTTATTTTTTTTCACTTCTGTTGTCTTGTCCATGATAGATTTTGGCGTTCGTGAGAATTTTGATGGAGACCAAAATGCGGAATTCTTATTTTGTCTGAAAATCCCGGGATTAGCCTCATTTCTCCAATCCTGCAAACCAAACATAAAATTTACAGAACTGGAGTCCAAAATATAATCCAATACGACAAAATCCGAGTAAACACATACTGTCATCGATTACTTTATACACACTGTCAGTTCTCAGGGTCCAGGTCAGCATCAAGAAGAATATCAACGGGACGATGGCATATTTTCTTTGGAAGGCGCACAATGGATCCAAAAGGAGAGCGAGGATTAGTTAGCAGCGAGTCACAACATCGCAAAACTCTGGAGGACTCCACATTCCTTTGCTCCAAACCACCATGCAAGCATATAATCTCAGGACAGCATGGGAGATTTTGGTTGGGAAATATCTATGGGTAAAGTTCTGTTCACAGAAGTACACTTGCAGTAGACCAACAACAGACGAGACATACCCCCTACTCCCTGTAGATGGGTGCTTACCCATCCCCATACTGCCGTAAGTCGTGGGCTGTCTTCCCCATGGTTTTAGCTAATTCGAGGTGGGTTCTCGGTGAGGGTCATATTTGATTCTAGATGGATAACTGGTGCAGCCAACCACTTTGCATATTTGCACGCCGCCATGTAATGGTGGATCAACGTACTATCAGTTTGGTCTTTTTGTCTTGAGGACGACTGCTAGGACTGGTCCGGAATTGGTTCTCTCATCAACAATGATGACATGCGAGTCTTCATCAAGGGAGCTCCAGAAATATCGAGCTACCCTGATAAACTGGTCTGAACACAAACCGCTAACGGTGCTTTTTCACTCAAGAAGCCATAACATTGTTCGGTAGAGAACAGAGGAATGAGGGCTTGTCCTGGTTGGATATGGTCTCAATATTAAATCCTATTTAGTGTGGCCCAAAATTAATAAATATATATTATCTATACACTTTTCTGAAAGGATGTGTTTGTTGCGGTTATATGGAGATATCATAACCACCGTGTCTCTTCACGATGGATGAGGAGATAACGCATGGTATTATAAATAAAGACTGGTCTTCTCTCCGTGGATTTTTACGACAACCGGAATCTCATCTTACGAAGAATTCATAAGGAGACAGAAACTTTGCCCCTAAAAGAAGAGAAACTTTGTCCCTAAAAGAAAACTTAAGGTTACTCCGTTTGCCTCTCGCTTCCGTTTTTTACTTTGTAGACTGTTCAACACCGCCTGGGCATCCCTAAAAGAATACTGCCTTCATCATTGCTGATTACTTCAAGCGAGGAACAAGATCACTCTGATGGAAACTCCCTTGAATCTGGGTATGGTTACTCCATCAATTGGTATCAGAGCGACAATAATTCGCCTGTGAAGTATGCAACTTTTCGGCCGGACTTCAACGACGATCATCGTCACCTTCACTGGTTACGTATGCTTTAACCGAAACTTTGTACATTGTTCGATCCCTTCAATAATCTTTTCTTACGTATTTCCGCTTGCACCTGTTACACTGGTCTCGAACTCTCATCATTTACGTGATTTCAACAGTGCACCTTCCGCGCTCGGGTTTATTTATGCTTCCTGTAATACCGATATTTACATAATCGTGATAATTTTTGTTGTGTCCGATGCTTTTGATATAAATAATAATCAGCGGATGACATATGCCTGGATCATCTAAGAGAGTTCGCGCCTTTCCTTTTTCTGCAGCAGCAAAGACTGTTAGTATATATAGATGTCTAATTTAGTATTAACTTATAGAAGAAAAAAAATCTTGACTTTTAAACTCATCCGGCGTGAACAACTCTTCATGTTTGTGGCGATGTTGTTAATGAACTACCTTACTTTTTGAGCGGTGTCTTATAATAAACAAGATGATACTTTATATACGATATGAGTCATTGGTTCTGCTGCTCCTTCACAACAAGTTATTTACTGAACAAAACATCTACAAGAGAGGCTTCATAGCCCATCTAGATGATCTCTCTGTCACAATGACATAGACTTAGTGAACCACATTTTTTTTAAATGTAAATTTTTACTAAGTATTTTCTCACACTTTACGCGACATTACCAGCTTGATCTCTCATCAGCAACCTTTCCATTAAAGGGTTTACCAAACAGACGTTACAACTCCTACACAGGAAACGATATCTTCATCATCATTAGTTGGAATCTCTGCCTTGAGAGAAACAACAGATTATTCAACCAAACTTTGAAACTGAGGCATATTATTATCTTACAAATCAGAGCAGACCTTCATATGATCACTATGTGCAGGTAACAGGAACAGGAAGGGAAGGAGGACTCTGATGAAGGTGAATCTGAAGCCCGCTTTCTTTGTGACCTCAAGGCAATGGTGGACGATGAAACGGGTTTAGTCTGCTGCTTCAACACCGGTGATTTTGGTTCACCAACTACCCCTTACAAGTAATTAGAATGATCAAACATCTTCCATACTTTTCTGGCTTAGAGTTAAAGAGGCTTGTTAAGGGGTGCCTCCCCCAAGAACATTTACATCTCATTTCCTTTCCAACTTAACTTACTTATGTTTACTTTGTATTATCCGGAAAAGCAGGTGTTTGCTTGTTTTTGCTTTAATATATGCTATGATCATTATCCAAAAAAAATGAGTCATTGGTTCTGTTATTTGACTTGCCTAATATATAAGGGGACTCAAGTGAGACGCAATGAACATTTGATGTTCGAGAGTGCCCATGGTGGCATTGATGTTGTTTATGACAGTTTATTCTCGGCTCTTCGTTTATCAAGTAAACAGTCATTTCTCTTCTATTTGAGTGTATTTACTTCAGTCAATTACGGCTTAATGCATCACTGTTACCGTACAAGTGGATAAAATTCTGAAATTCAGAACTACATTTTCTTTTTCTCTACAATACAAACCACTTACGTAGTTAAGAATTTGATCCACTTAATGACTACGTAACACTAGATGTACTTGATTCAAGTAAGAATGAAATCACCCAAAGGTGTATCATCTTATTGGTATTACGAAAGACGTGCAAAGTAAATTCTTTAAATGATAAAATATTTTACCCAAAAGTAATATATTTAATTATTCTTAAGCACATGTCATTTTTATGGAGTGCCCATGACCCACATTACAAACTAATCATATTAAGTGTTACGAATTATCCAAAGATAATTTACAATGACTAATGGTGACTAGTATTATAAAAGTAAATAAAGTAGACCTCAAATTTTACTTTTATAATTAATTTGTAGTTTTAATATATATGTATTATTATTGCAGTTATTTCCTTATCTTTGTATGGTGAAAATAACAGCATTCCAAACCTTAATGGTTCAAATTTTAATGAATGGAAAGAAAAGGTCATGTTTACATTAGGGTGTATGGACTTAGACTTAGCTTTCCGAGTGGAAAAACTACAACCACTTACAAAGGAACGTACTGCTGCTGAAAAACTCAATTACACTTACAAAGGAACGTACTGCTGCTGAAAAACTCAATTATGATAAGTGAGAATGTTCTAATAGGCTTAGTTTGCTGCTTATGCAAGCACATGTGAGAAAGCATATTATGCGGTCTATTCCTACTTCTGAATTGACAAAAGACTTTTTTAAAATCAGTGGAGGAACAATATGTTTCTTCCAGTAAGTCTAGGGCTAGCACCTTAATGGGTTAGATGTGCTCAATGAAGTATAATGGTTCTTGTGAGATCCGTGAACACATCATGGAAATGAGAGACATTGCCGCACAACTCAATGAGATGGAGTTATCCATCTCTGATGCATTTCTTGTTCATTTCATTTTAACTTCCTTGCCTAGTCAGTATGAATCATTCAAGGTCTCTTACAACACACAAAAGGAAAAATGGTCAATAAATAACTTATTGGTCATGTGTGTCCAAGAAGAAGAGAGACTTAAGAATGAAGGGGTCCATACTGCACATTTAAGCACCCATGACAAGCATAGCTGCAAGAGTAAAGGAAAAATGAAAGGAACTGCTCCTATATCAGGTGGAGTGTCCAAGTCAGGAGATGGCAAGGCTGGGGAATTAAGGTTAATATGAGATGCTTCTTCTACCGTAAGAAAGGACATGCTAAGAAGGAGTGCTTCAAGTATAAGAAATGGTTGGAAAATAAAGGTAGAATGTCTCTTGTTTCATATGAATGTCATCTTTCAAATGTTCCATTATATAGATGGTGGCTTGACTCTGGTGCCACCGTGCACATTTCTAATACATTGCAGGGATTTTTGAATCAAAGAAAACCAACAGAGTGTGAAAAAGTCATTTATTCAGGAAATAAATTGGGCTCTCGCATAAAGGTTGTTGACACTTGCAGATTAATCCTTGACAATGGAAGGTTGTTGGACTTAGAAAATACTTTTTATGTACCAAATTGTAGTAAAATTTAGTCTCTGTTTCTAGATTAGACAAATTAAACTATGATTTTATTCTTCAAAGTGGACAACTATCATTGTATAAAAATTCTAACTTAATTGGTACTTGTGTTTTAATTAATGATCTCTATCAAATTAAATTAAGCCCTCATTTTGAGCAATCTTTTACAGTCCATCATAATATTATTGGTAATAAAAGTACATTGTTAGATGAGTAATCATCATTTCTTTAGCACCGAAGGTTGGGACATATTTTCAAAGAAAGAATCCAAAGATTAGTAAAGGAGGGAATTTCAGGACCCTTAGACTTTACTGATTTTGAACGTGTGTTGAATGCATAAAGGCTAAGCAAACCAACACGTCTAAAAAGGGTGCCAAGAGGAGTAATGGAACATTAGAAATAATTCATACAGATATTAGTGGACCTTTTCCATCTTGTTTTATAGGAGAAAAATATTTTGCAACCTTTATTGATGATTATTCATGATATATGTTCCTCTACTTATTAAACGACAAAAATGAGGTTTTTCAAGCCTTTAAGAACTTTAAGGTTGAAGTGGAGAAACAATTAGGTAAAGTGATTAAAATAGTCAGATCAGATAGGGGGTGAATATTATGGAAGGTTCACTGAGATGGGACAAAGAAAGGGGCTATTTGTACATTTCCTTCAAGAAAAGTGTATTGTACCTCAATATACAATGCCAGGCACACCAAGTCAAAATGGTGTAGCTGAAAGAAGGAATCAAACATTAAAGGAAATTCGTGCAATGCTTTGTAATTCAAACCTACCTTCTATAATGTGGAGTGAGGCTTTAAAGACGGTAGTGCATGTATTAAACAAGGTTCCTAGAAAGTCTGTCCAGAAAACCCCATATGAATTATGGACAGGAAGGAAACCATCCTTGAACTATATGCACATATGGGGATGTCGTGCAGAAGCTAAAATCTACAATCCACATGAGAAGGCATTTGACCCAAGAACCACTAGTGGTTTCTTTATTGGTTATCTAGAAAGGTCAAAGGGATATAGATTCTACTGTCTATCTCACCCATGAAAAATAGTTGAGACGGGTAAGGCTAGATTTTTGGAGGATCATCATCTCAGTGGGAATGACCTACTTTAGAATATATCTTTTGATGAAATGCATGAAAGTTCTCTCACACCTACATCTAGTCAAAGACGTATAGGCTATCCAATTATTGTTCCCATGAACAATTATCAAGTAGATGAGCCAATAGAAGTAGATCATGCTCCTAGTCAAGTTATAAATGAACAAGTTGATCATACTCATTATGAAGAACAACCTAAAGAGCCTACAGAAATTTTAGAACCCAATGTTGAATTCAGAAGATCCACAAGATCAAGGAGGCATGCCATCCCATCCGACTATGTCGTATACCTTCAAGAGCCAAATATAGACTTTGAAGATATTGATCCCTTATCTTTTACACAAGAAATGGATTGTGAAACTTCCTCTAAGTGGCTTGATGCCATGAAGGAGGAACTAGCATCCATAGATAAGAATCAAGTATGGGACCTTGTGCCTTTACCAAAGAGTATTAAACCTATTGGTTGTAAATGGGTCTTTAAGACCAAAAGGAACTCAAATGGTGAAATTGAGAGGTACATGGCTAGATTAGTTGCAAAGGGTTTCACATAAAAGGAAGGCATTGATTACAAAGAGACCTTTGCTCCAGTCTCATCAAAGGACTCCTTTAGAGTAATCATGTCTCTAGTAGCTCACTTTGATCTTGAGCTACACCAAATGGATGTGAAAACAACATTTTTAATGGGGATTTATCTGAAGAAGTCTATATGGAACAACCAGAAGGTTTCATTGATGATAATAGAAGTCATATGGTTGGTAAACTAAAGAAATCAATTTATGGACTTAAACAAGCATCTTGACAATGGTATATAAAGTTTAACACCATTATATCAACTTTTGAGTTTCAACCTAATATCGTTGATCGGTGTACATACCTCAAAGTCAATGGGAATAAGTTCATAATATTGATTCTTTATGTTGATCACATTCTACTAGCAAGTAATAACTTTGGCATGCTACATGAGACCAAAGAGTTTCTTTCTTCTAATTTTGAGATGAAAGATATGGGTGAAGCCGCATATGTACTCGATATGGAGATTCATAGAGACTGATCTAAAGGCATACTTTGAATATCCCAAAATGCTTATATATCTCAAGTTTTAGAGATGTATGGAATGAAAAATTGTTCACCTAGACTTGCACCTATAGTTAAAGGAGATAAATTTAACTCCAAGCAGTGTCCTAGTAATGATATTGAAAGGAATGAGATGAGGAATATACCTTACGCTTCTACAGTTGGGGAATTATAGTATCTTCATATATGCACACGGCCTGACATTACTTTTTCTACTGGAATGCTTGGTCGTTACCAAAGTAACTCGAGCATTGACCATTGAAGAGTTGTGAAGAAGGTGATGTGCTACCTACAAGGGACAAAGGACTACATGCTTACATATATAAGGACAAACCACCTTGAGGTTATGGGATATTCAGATGCATATTTTTCTAGCTGTCTAGATAGTAGGAAGTCTACAGCAGGCTATCTCTTCCTACTAGCTGGTGGTGCAGTATCATGGAGGAGTATCAAGCAAAAACTATGGCTTCATCTACCATGGAAGTTGAACTTATAGCTTGCCATGAAACATCATTACATGCAATATGGCTTAAGAATATGATACAAGATCATAAAAGTGAGGATACAATTCATAAGTCAATATGGATATACTGTGATAATGAAGTTGCAGTCACTTTTGCTAATAATGATAAGAGCACCACTGCATGCAGACATCTAGACATAAAGCTCTATGTTTTTAATGAGCGAGTTGACAACAAGATGATAGTGATTGATCACATTTGTACACAGTATATGATTTTAGATCCTCTTACAAAGGGGCTAGCTCCAGGGTTGTATACATCTCATGTAAAGAATATGGTTCTGAGAAAGTCATTTGATGTGTAATGATTAATGTGATTTGACAATGTAATATTTAATGTGTGATCACATATTTGACTTGCTATTTCTGTTTCAATACTAGTTATGAAAGAATGTCTATTTTGACATAAAGTTGGACCAAAGAATAAGTTTGAGGTCAACTTATTCATAAATTTTATCTCACTACATATAAGACATTAAGATATTATAATGCATAGAAGGGAGAGCCCACTTATTGGGTATCAACCACTATGACTCATATTATTTGCTTATATGAATGTGTTTATGCTAAGCATCAATGGAAAATAAATAAATATTATTGCCATTGCATTTTGGGCCAAGTGGGAAAATATTAAATCCTATTTAGTGTGGCCCAAAATTAATAAATATATATTATTTATACACTTTTCTGAAAAGATGTACTTTTTGCAGTTATATGGAGATATCATAACCACCGTGTCTCTTCATTATGGATGAGGAGATAACGCACGGTATTATAAATAAGGACTGGTCCTCTCTCTGTGGATTTTTACGGTAATCGGAATCCCATCTTACAAAGAATTCATAAGGAGAGAGAAACATTATCCCTAAAAGAAAACTTATGGTTACTCAATTCACCTCTCACTTCTGCTTTTTTCTTTGTAGACTATTCGACATCGCATGGGAATCCTAGAATATTGACTTCATATCTGTTGATTACTTCAAGTGAGGAACAAGATCACTCCGATGGACAGTCCCTCAAATCTGGGTATGGTTACTCCATCACTAAAGACTCTATCTCCCATGATATGATGCTCTGGAAGGTACTACGTAATGCGGTCCCCACTGATGAATGGTACGAATATGTAACATTACAATTGTATCAAGTTTGTGTACTGTGCAGAACTATAGATGGAATCAGTGGATCAATTATTTGTGAAAAGTGATGTGGTCGCCTTCTTGTGGCGTAAAGCCGATAATCTGGTGATTGGACTAGGATACAAGTTGAGCATGAAATCCATTGACGGGAGGGTGGCAGTCTATCGAGATAGATCAGTCAGAGGTTGTTTTATGGTATGGTTGGCAGGCATTCTCCATAGCCTGATCGTATGGAGTGTTTGGAGATATCAATGTAATGCAACTTTCAACGCTCGAATGATTATCAGCCACCAAGATTGGCTCTATATTACAAATCGAGTGAAGTTAAAATCTTCTGGTAGGCCATTTCAATCCATCAACATGAATGATCAAGAGGTGAACATGTTTTCCTGAACCATTGTGACCCCATGTTGTGCTTGAAGAAGATTGATCTTGTTTTGTGGTCGGCCCCAAATTGTGGCAACCCAAAGATGAACATTGCAATTGATAAAGGCGCCTGGGAAGATGGATCTTGAAAGTAATGGGTGGCTGGCATTATCAGAGATAGGAAAGGAGACAAGGGGTTTGCATTCAGATCATGTCTCAATGTGTGTGATATTATAGAAGCCCAAGTGAAGGTGATTGTTGTGGCCATTAAGTTGGTAGAGAATGTGAACCTTAATATATCCACCATCGAGACTGATAGTAGAGTGGTGGTGGACATATTATGGGGCACAACTAGTATTCCTTGGAACATCTTAGTGGTGGTGAGAGAGGTGAAGGAGATCATGTTGGATAGAGCGATTATTGGCTTACATACTTTCAAGGAGGTAAACACAGTCACTCAAACGATAGGAATATGGGGTCTTGAGCAGCATGAGTTGTTAAGGACGAGGAATCTGTTAACCCTTCCTATGAAAGATTGAGGACTCATTCTGTCACGCCCCAATCTCACATTAACCACAAACCACAAGATTAGGACGCAACAGGATGGGATTTACACGTAAGCCAACCACTTTTCACTTTTTATTTTTATTTTTTAAAACATTTTAAAGACATTAATAGGAAAATCTGATTTATGCTGTAAAATGAAACTAAACAAACTGCGGAAGCATCTTTATTAACTGACTAGCAGAATAAACAGAGTCTACAGCATATTACATTGTTTGACATAAAAATAAAGCATAACGGATAATTTACATCTTTATACACATTCACTCTCTCACTCACACCTTGTCCCAAAGATCGAGGGGAAAGGACTAAGAGACCTCTAACTACTAACTACATATTCCTTCTACAGACTAGGCATTAGGATGAAAAGATCCTTCAGATATCCTGCTGCTGATGATAACCTGAAAATGTTTGAGTAGAGGGATGAGCCTACTCGCTCAGTGAATAACATTTCACTTAGCTATCACTAAACAACTCGTCAGGTTTATAAACTGAAAATAAACATATATACAGTTCAAGCAGGGCAGTTCTATTGACATAGCAGATATACAGATAATAATCACATTTCTAAGCATCAACAGGTAATTCAGGTAAATAAACAGTTATATAAATTTACTGTGTTCCTACATGATTACTTATTCATATTATTATTATGCCCTAATCATATGCAGTGTACTCTGCATATAAAGATTCGTAGCAAGTTCATGCCACGATCCCACCGTACAAGACTTAGCGACACACCCGGGAAATGCTAAGTCTGACTGCTGTCCTGGTCTGCGTCAGGACTCTCAGGCTCACACGACCTCACTGCACTCTCAAAAGAGTGTACTCTAGACTCCTCCTCTAACCTGAGCACACAGGAGGAGAGTCTGGGTTACCACCGTGACACACGCACGGATTATTGTTGAATAACCCCTATATACTCCAGTGCCACCGTGACACACGCACGGATTATTGTTGAACACTGCCTTTCTGCCCTCGTGCCACCGTGACACACACACGGATTATTGTTAAACACGAGTCACCGACCATCTAGACACACGCTAGGTAGGTCGTTTCACCCCAAGGTGCAGACCTCACGAGGGTTTCTACGGTGTTAGGGCACCTATGTCTATTAATTAGTTAACAGATATACAGTTTAACAGAAATATCACATTACGACTGTAAAACATGGAATTTCCTCTTTTTCATCATTCATATCATGCATTTCAAGTTCCAATGAACTTAACATACTTTAATGTACATGCTACACTGTTTAAGAGTCATATCAACTGATACTGAAGCAAATAAGCATTTCAAATGAGTTTAATAATGATTTCTAAATGAACTGCCACTCACCCACTTCGGTGTGTTCGTATACACCGAAAAACGTCCACAACCACGCCTAATTCTGCCTTTTATAGCAGTGTGCACGCTGTGCACCTGGGCTGCATGCCGTGCACCTTCAGTGCACCTTTGTTCTACTTTTCTGCCACTTTGCACGCCGTGCAAACTGATTTGCACGCCGTGCAACCTGGGCAGAAACTCGTTCCGCTTTCTGTAACTTTGCACGCCGTACAACCTGCGCAGAGACGGAAATCTTATTGAAGATGAACTCGATTAAAAACTAAGTCTTGGCTTAAGCTATGGAATCTCACCGGAACCTCAAGGACGAACCCAAATCGGTTGATTTGATGTTGTTCTTTGCCCAGAATGGTCCTTGTTTGGACCTGCTGCAAGCAAGCAGCAACCTCACTTGTGCACAGGTGGAAGGGAGAGTTCGGCTAGGTGTAAAGGCAACTGGGAGTTGCGGAATCAACCAAAAGCCTCAAAGTCAGAGTTGAAGATGTCGTCTTCCTGCTGCTTTGCGCCCAAGTGGCTCATGGTTGGCGCCCGACTGCAGCTGCAGCTTCTGGCCGCTGGCCGCCCAAGCCGCTAGGGCCGCAGGTGGCTAGGTGTTGCAGTTGAGTGGGTGGGGGAAACGTCCCAGCTTGCTCGAAGCCCTGGGAGCCAAGGGCTGCTCCGCCCTCGTCCTAACTTGCTCGACCAATCCACTGATGCCCCTGCGGTGGTCGGCCAACTCTGTAGGGCGCCGTACCCGTAGATGGTCAGCCGCCCAAGCAGGTTGGTTGTTAAAGAACGCCGCTAGGGCATGGAGGAGATAGGAAGGAAGGGGAAAGAGGAAAGAAGGTGGGCACTGCTAGAGAAGCTTGGCTCACGGAGCCCGGATCACCCCTGCCATCGCCCTCTGCTGGATCGGGACCCTGCTATGCGTCGCTTCCCTGTTCTATCGGGGTGTTTAGTCGGTTCCTGTAACCGATCGCTGAAGAAGGAAGATAAGCGAGAAAGTAAATAAAGGAAAAAGGGAAAAGATTAATAACCTATTATTGGAGAAATTGCATACTAGGTCTAGGTTCTAGGAAATATTATAACTCTCGCCTCGAGTGTCCGATTGAGACGATTTCTCTTGCAAATTTTCAAGTGTAAGATCTTCTACACCCTCAATGCAAGAAATTATGCTAATCAATTAGTAACACTTGACCAAAGCACTAATCGCATCTGTGTACTTAATTTAACTTAATTAACTTAATTATTAACACTGCAATTATCATTAATTGCCTCAGAGGTTTCAATCTCAACCATTGATTCACATATTAACTTATTTGACTAACCATGATATTTAATTTGATACTCAACACTAATTGCATTAGTCAGCACTCAACTCAACTCAATTAACTTAACAATCATCATTACTATTATCATTAATTACCTCAGATGATTAAATCTTGACTATTGATTCACATGTTGTCTTATCTTGATTATTCATGATGTTTAACAAAAACTTAGCACTAATTGAGGTGTTTCACATAATTCGAGGTATTTATTGACTAACCCTGATATGGGTCGTAACAATCTCCCTCCCTTATAAGAATTTCGTCCCGAAATTCCTAAAAGAGAAAGGAAACTTGTTACTCATTTCTGACTCGTGTTCCCACATAGCTTCTTCTAGGTTAAGATTTCTCCACAGAACTTTCACTAATGGTATATCATGATTTTTAAGTTTCTTGATCCTCAGATCAGCTATTTGTATTGATCCCTCAACATAGGACACATCTGATCTAATTCCAGATCAAACCACAAAACATTGTCTTTGTAGAACTGTTATAACAGTATCTCAATTTATGGTAATTACTGAAAAATTATCATACTATACATGCAGACAAAATAAAATTCTTAAATAAACAGATTGCATGTCAATTTGGTACTAAAATAAAATCGTGCAATTTAACTGTTAAACATCATCACATCTCATATTGAAAATTGATATCAAAATACTTGATTCATCGTACACCCTATCCTTAGGGTTTTCATTTGCCTTATTCATTCATCACATGCCAACACCCTACTCTTAGGGTTATCTCATTCACTAGTCACATGGAAACACCCTATTCTTAGGGTTTCCGTTATCTCATCTGTTTGATTGCAATTCAAATCACGATACGGTATCATTCTAAAACTGGCAGAGCAGTATATTCAAAATCATTGTAATTACTGAGTAATCTTTATCTCATACATGCAGGCAAATTTAAAATTCATAAATAT
This sequence comes from Alisma plantago-aquatica, assembly GCA_963693085.1. Lineage (NCBI taxonomy): Eukaryota > Viridiplantae > Streptophyta > Magnoliopsida > Alismatales > Alismataceae > Alisma > Alisma plantago-aquatica. Next base: position 765,684,479 of record OY856413.1, on the reverse strand, counting down.
TCCAAACTCAAATCAATTTTGGCACATACATACTGAATTCATGTAATTGAACATCTTATTACATCAATAAGAGTAATTTACTTCACCTATAAGAAACCATCTGTAATATTTTTCAATTATCTGAAATTTCTCGAAGAACATGCATATTAACCCAAATCCTGGTTTATGCATCACGTAACTCAATTAAGAGTTATTTACGTATCATACACAAATATTTAATAGTACTTGAGAATTCTAATAATACCTCAGAGAAATGTGCCAATTCATGTAAATGTTAGGTCATACACATTAACATAACAGGAAGCATGCAACTAGGTTTATTTGCATATTTTAATGCTATCTTACTATCTTGAAATCATGCACCTAATGGTTTACCAAATTTGTATTGCATGGGTTTATAATCAAACTGTACCATTATCAGTTGTGTATTTCTAATCTCAACATTCACACTAAGCAAACTCTATAAGACTTAAATGTTCTTCCCAACTTCCACTGAGATGCATAACACATGCTCTCAGCATGTCCTCAAGAGTTTGAATGGTTCTCTCAGACTGACCATCCATCTGCGGGTGAAAAGATTGTACTGAATCTTAACTTTGTGCCCGAAGCACAATGCAACTGTTTCTACAATCCTAAATGTGAACTTAGAATCTCAATATGATATGATTGAAACTGGATTACCAGGCAACCTAATATTTCATCCCTGTATATCATAGTCAAGTTTCGAGACATCAAAGGTTGACTTAATATGAAGAAAGCAAGCAGACTAAATTAGTCTATCCACAATCATTCATATCAAATCATAACCTCTAGGTGTCTTGGGCAACCCTATCACAAAATCCATTGTGATATGTTCCCATTCCCATTCAGGCATAGAAAAAGGATTACAAGGTAGCTGTAGATTTCTAGGGTTCAGCCTTAACCTACTGGCACACACTACTTCTAACCACGTACTCAGCTACATCCTTTTGCATATCTGACCATTCATTTCAACTTCTTGAGATTCATATACATCTTAGTATTTTTCTGAAAGCATAGCATACATCAATACATGTGCTTCCATAAGAATCTTTTCTTTTAATTCACCATCTCAAGGTACATACAACATATCATGCTAATACAACACCTTATCATCTAAAACTTAAATTCTGATCTCTTTTCCTCCTATCATGTCATGCATGGTCTGGTTTAACTCACTATCACCCTATTGTAGTTCCTTGATCTAATCATAAGAAGTAGGCTTGAACCTGCATCTGTACAATCAAACCACTTTGTGTTGTCACCCCTAAGTCTAAGTTCAACTCCCACATTTCTACTAACAGGTCTCTATTGAAACCTTCCATCGAGAATGCATTAGTGGTTGAACTTGACTTTCTGCTGAAAGCATCAGCCACCAAATTCTCCTTACCAGGGTTATAATCTATTGTCACATCCTAAAGATAATGACACCATGTCTTAAAAAAAACATGAACTACATCAGCTATCTGCAGATCATATATCGGTTAATACTCCGCATTCTATGCTACTTTCTTATTGTTACATTTCAGTTTTATGTTTTACTCTTTTCTCTAAGTCCTTTCATGTTGCTCATGTACCGTTTAGATTATCTACCTCAAAACCCTAGGTCACTATCAAAGCCAGTTTACTTTTCATAGAACAAATCTCAAGGTCTTATTTTACAAAGTTACTAGTATTCAAGGTTTCATCACTAATGATATCCCTTTAACTACTACAACTTTAATCATTCTAGGGTTTTGGTCCATATCAGTAACATAGCATTATTGTGTGTATGTGTGGTCGATCATATAGATCAATTTGAGTAGCTTGGGTCAATAGCATATTAACCCAGCACTCAACTTTAATATATTGGCTGAAAATTCAGTTTTCACAATAGTTTATGTAATTCGTTTATTAAATAGCTAAAAGAAGCTTCAAAAATTCTGTAAATTTTATATGTTATACCTAATGAAGTTTCAGACCTTCAGTAAAAATTTTAGATCATTTCAAGTTACCAATAATTAATTAAAAATCGAACAGTGCACTTCTGTATTGCAGTTTACAGCAGATTCGGTCGAGTTGTAAACTCGGCCGACACCCTCACTGCAGAGATCAAAAGTCATCCAAAAATTACACCAATTTAACAGAGTGTCTAAAATTGTGTTTTTCAAGCACAGTTAAAATTTGAGATCAATTGGATATACAAATAAAAAGATAAAATTCAATTACCATACTGCTATATCATTCAGAAAATGTGATCGGTCGAGTTTTAAACTCGGCCGATAAGCAGGTCAGAACATTCTTCACAAATTCTGATATTTTCCAATGTTGTTTACATTTTATATATCCAAATCATATCCAGATTTGAGCTAAATCAGAGTTACACATAAAATACTAAAATCATTTACTGAGACACTTTACTTATCAGATTTGTGTTTATGTATCATCAAAACCTTATTTTGGGCCAATTAGGGTCTACGCTTCTCAAACCCTAATTCTCAAGACAAAAGAACATTTAGACTTCTTATCATAGTTAAAACATCCTAGTGTATATACATTCTCACTATGTTACGGGTCTAAATCACCCAGATTCTATCCTTATTTTACTTGTTAATAGGAGTCATTAGATCCCAGTAACACATCCTGCCAGCCGGACCAGGCCGAACCTGTAGTCCTGAAGCCAAGAGCTACTCGGATTAATCAGCCCCTATTAATCTTAAACATGTGGAAAGAATATCCACTCAGGGCAAACTCATTTAAACATAATTTCGGGTCTACATTAATACAAAGAAAACAAACATTAAACAATTCACTTCATGTCACAACAATATAAAAGAATCATACTTATTGTACAAACTGAAAGTCTAAATTCATGCATATAAGAGTGTTTCTAATGATCTTTAAATCAAATAAGCAATAATAGACAAGAGTTGAATCGCATCTTATATGTAATCTCTTATATCTACATTAATTTCTTATCTCATAACCCTAAGATTTCTAGGGTTTCTCTCTAGCCCATCCTTCCTCTGCATACCTGGCCAGGGCATCCAGAGAAGAACAGACAGAGTAGCTTGATACTGGTCAATCTAAGTATTCAGACACCTGGCCAGGTTATCTAAACACTCAGACCTTCCAGAGCTAAAACTCATCATTTATTATTTGCCTTACTTATAACTTTATCTTTTGACCCAAATGACTCTTAACGACTCATCTTAAGCTCATTACTTGATTCTCGTGACCACATCCTCTTCCTGCTATCTGCAATAGTATAACATAACACTTCCTGTTAGAAAATTACAGATAGAAGAAAGACTCCTAAACCTTAATCCTATTGGTCTCTTATCGTCCCCTGACCTTGAGTAACTATGTACTCAAACCATAGCTCTGATACCAAAATTGTCACGCCCCAATCTCACATTAACTACAAACCACAAGATTAGGACGCAACAGGATGGGATTTACACGTAAGCCAACCACTTTTCACTTTTTTTTTAACATTTTAAAGACATTAATAGGAAAATCTGATTTATGTTGTAAAATGAAACTAAACAAACTGCGGAAGCATCTTTATTAACTGACTAGCAGAATAAACAGAGTCTACAGCATATTACATTGTTTGACATAAAAATAAAGCATAACGGATAATTTACATCTTTATACACATTCACTCTCTCACTCACACCTTGTCCCAAAGATCGAGGGGAAAGGACTAAGAGACCTCTAACTACTAACTACATATTCCTTCTACAGACTAGGCATTAGGATGAAAAGATCCTTCAGATATCCTGCTGCTGATGATAACCTGAAAATGTTTGAGTAGAGGGATGAGCCTACTCGCTCAGTGAATAACATTTCACTTAGCTATCACTAAACAACTTGTCAGGTTTATAAACTGAAAATAAACATATATACAGTTCAAGCAGGGCAGTTCTATTGACATAGCAGATATACAGATAATAATCACATTTCTAAGCATCAACAGGTAATTCAGGTAAATAAACAGTTATATAAATTTACTGTGATCCTACATGATTACTTATTCATATTATTATTATGCCCTAATCATATGCAGTGTACTCTGCATATAAAGATTTGTAGCAAGTTCATGCCACGATCCCACCGTACAAGACTTAGAGACACACCCGGGAAATGCTAAGTCTGACTGCTGTCCTGGTCTGCGTCAGGACTCTCAGGCTCACACGGCCTCACTGCACTCTCAAAAGAGTGTACTCTAGACTCCTCCTCTAACCTGAGCACACAGGCGGAGAGTCTGGGTTACCACCGTGACACACGCACGGATTATTGTTGAATAACCCCTATATACTCCAGTGCCACCGTGACACACGCACGGATTATTGTTGAACACTGCCTTTCTGCCCTCGTGCCACCGTGACACACGCACGGATTATTGTTAAACACGAGTCACCGACCATCTAGACACACGCTAGGTAGGTCGTTTCACCCCAAGGTGCAGACCTCACGAGGGGTTCTACAGTGTTAGGGCTCCTATGTCTATTAATTAGTTAACAGATATACAGTTTAACAGAAATATCACATTACGACTGTAAAACATGGAATTTCCTCTTTTTCATCATTCATATCATGCATTTCAAGTTCCAATGAACTTAACATACTTTAATGTACATGCTACACTGTTTAAGAGTCATATCAACTGATACTGAAGCAAATAAGCATTTAAAATGAGTTTAATAATGATTTCTAAATGAACTGCCACTCACCCACTTCGGTGTGTTCGTATACACCGAAAAACGTCCACAACCACGCCTAATTCTGCCTTTTACAGCAGCGTGCACGCTGTGCACCTGGGCTGCATGCCGTGCACCTTCAGTGCACCTTTGTTCTACTTTTCTGCCACTTTGTACGTCGTGCAAACTGATTTGCACGCCGTGCAACCTGGGCAGAAACTCATTCCGCTTTCTGTAACTTTGCACGCCGTGCAACCTGCGCAGAGACGGAAATCTTATTGAAGATGAACTCGATTAAAAACTAAGTTTTGGCTTAAGCTATGGAATCTCACCGGAACCTCAAGGACGAACCCAAATCGGTTGATTTGATGTTGTTCTTTGCCCAGAATGGTCCTTGTTTGGACCTGCTACAAGCAAGCAGCAACCTCACTTGTGCACAGGTTGAAGGGAGAGTTCGGCTAGGTGTAAAGGCAACTGGGAGTTGCGGAATCAACCAAAAGCCTCAAAGTCAGAGTTGAAGATGTCGTCTTCCTGCTGCTTTGCGCCCAAGTGGCTCATGGTTGGCGCCCGACTGCAGCTGCAGCTTCTGGCCGCTGGCCGCCCAAGCCGCTAGGGCCGCAGGTGGCTAGGTGTTGCAGTTGAGTGGGTGGGGGAAACGTCCCAGCTTGCTCAAAGCCCAGGGAGCCAAGGGCTGCTCCGCCCTCGTCCTAACTTGCTCGACCAATCCACTGATGCCCCTGCGGTGGTCGGCCAACTCTGTAGGGCGCCGTACCCGTAGATGGTCAGCCGCCCAAGCAGGTTGGTTGTTAAAGAACGCCGCTAGGGCATGGAGGAGATAGGAAGGAAGGGGAAAGAGGAAAGAAGGTGGGCACTGCTAGAGAAGCTTGGCTCACGGAGCCCGGATCACCCCTGCCATCGCCCTCTGCTGGATCGGGACCCTGCTATGCGCCGCTTCCCTGTTCTATCGGGGTGTTTAGTCGGTTCCTGTAACCGATCGCTGAAGAAGGAAGATAAGCGAGAAAGTAAATAAAGGAAAAAGGGAAAAGATTAATAACCTATTATTGGAGAAATTGCATACTAGGTCTAGGTTCTAGGAAATATTATAACTCTCGCCTCGAGTGTCCGATTGAGACGATTTCTCTTGCAAATTTTCAAGTGTAAGATCTTCTACACCCTCAATGCAAGAAATTATGCTAATCAATTAGTAACACTTGACCAAAGCACTAATCGCATCTGTGTACTTAATTTAACTTAATTAACTTAATTATTAACACTGCAATTATCATTAATTGCCTCAGAGGTTTCAATCTCAACCATTGATTCACATATTAACTTATTTGACTAACCATGATATTTAATTTGATACTCAACACTAATTGCATTAGTCAGCACTCAACTCAACTCAATTAACTTAACAATCATCATTACTATTATCATTAATTACCTCAGATGATTAAATCTTGACTATTGATTCACATGTTGTCTTATCTTGATTATTCATGATGTTTAACAAAAACTTAGCACTAATTGAGGTGTTTCACGTAATTCGAGGTATTTATTGACTAACCCTGATATGGGTCGTAACACATTCAGTTGGATAGAGATCATATGTTGTAAATTAAGAAATTGGGGATACGATGTAATCTTACATTTTTATGATTTGGTTGTGTATATATGTGGTATAGTGGCCTAACAGAGTTATTGGTTGACTACAATGGAGTATGTTAGATGGATGGCATATGTAATTTCATTTTCCTTTTTTTGCGATGGGAGGGCGGGATGAGTAAAAGTCTCATAGTTAACAAGAATAGTAAATTCACATGAAAGACTATTATATCACAAATAACTTACACAGGGTGTTCCGGCTAGTAGGTCCATGGGATTGACTACCAACTACCTATGTCGTAGGGGGTCCACCTTGTAAGAAGAGTGGGGCGACACATCTACTATCTCATGAAGTTCAGACTGAGAATCCTGAAACTATCTCATTTGTTCCTCTATGTCCTTTACAATCATATCTTACACCTACTCTTGTGACAATCCTCCTTTCTTGACAAATTTGTTCTTATGTTCTAATGACCAAAAAAAGATCTTATATCGACACCATCTCCAATGACCCTAACATGCTCAGGATGCTCTTGAGTACTCAGGACCATCAATTCATTCATTTGGCCCTCAAGAATGAACTTGCCTTCTTTTCTTTACTCGTGTAGGTCCCGTTAATCATCATCAATAGTAACTAGTCAGTAACATATAACAATCAAGGTCAAAAATGAGCATGCACTCTGACAATTAAATTTTACCATTTTGTAGCCACCTCAACGGTTGCGGAGTTGGATATTTCTCCAGATTGACTTGTCTTCGCACCTATCCACTCCTCAAGGTGAAGTAAAGGTGTGGGAATAGTAGAAGACTCGACAAACTTAGGAGTAGGTATCTCAAAAGAAGACACTTCCAATCTTTATTGGCAATGCCTTGTGTAGCCATATGAACCCAACTTGTAGTAAGACACATTCTTTGCAGGACTTTCTTTTTTAGTGTTGCATAAATCCTAATTAATCCAAAATATATGTTTATTACATAATATATTGAACTCATTTAATTAATCATAAGAATGTAATTTAAAGGAGGAGGCATAATACTTTGAATTCATCAGTTTGTCTTGAAGAAAAATCACTTCCCACAACTTTACGTCAAGATAGGACCATTGTTCGGTGTTGAACTTCTTCTTTTCGCTCGTTATGTATTCTCTTGTTAGATTTGTCCCATAATTCTTTACTATCCCCCACAACGTTGTGACACCTTTTTACGATACAGTTTTTCATCAAGGTCAAAGATGTTATTCAAAATTTCATATACTTAGTGCCATATTTTTAAAAAAAGAATTGTAAATATCTTTAAAGATTAGAATATCTCACAGTTATGTACTTCTATATGTAATATTTCATGGAAGGATCAACTTTATGCCAAGTATGTATTGTTGTATCCACTTTTTCTATGAGTAATAACCCTTAGATGTTGCATGAAAGTATTGTGATTCTTCCCAATAGGATTTTCCTATTTCATCGAAGTCAAACATCATCTTTGGTCCTTTACCCCTTTGTGATATTAACTTGTTCATCAAGGTGATGCCTCATATACCTGCACAATCATGTTGCTCCTCAACAGACCCAACAAGATCTACAAGGTGAACATACTCAAGATCCTCATCCTAAAATTGTCAAGAAACACATATAAGTGATAAAAAGTGTAACTTATATAACTGTGATAAAGAATTTATAATGCACATATATGTAATAAAACAATACAACTTACACCAGACTCATCATTATGGTGTACATTGTTAGGGTGTTCATCATCAGGGTCATATGCCATCTAAAAACTTCATATTAAAAATAGTCAAAGAATAAAATATAAGTGATAAAGAATGTAAAATGTGCATGTAGCATATGAAACATATATAATTGTAATAAAGAATGTAAAATGCCCATCTCGCCTTTTTAAAGTAAAATGCATGCCTCTGTGTGATCTTCACACACATATAAGTCATTGTGAGCTTCAACATTTACACTTGGCAAGCCAATTGAGAATAGACTAGAGTGATCGTACTTGTCATATAATTCTTCTTCTTATATAGGATATGTAATGAATTGCCTTTTCTCATGAAGAAAGAAAGACCATTTTTCATTTGCAGGATCATCGAGGTACAATACTTTCTTCGTTTGTGATGCCATTATGAATGGTTCACCCTTCTCACCAATCTTTTCAAAATTCACTAATGTGAAACCCAACTCATCCACTACAACTCCTTTTTTATCAACCCAATTACACCTAAGGACGAGACACTAAAATCTATGTAGTCGAACTCCCATACAAATTAATGACCGTAGTTAAAGATTCATAACCATGTAACCAACAAAATGCAATTCAGATTGAACATTTTCTTAGTTCACATACACATGTAAGGTTTATCATCATACATGTTTAGAGTTTGGATACACAACAAGAACATCAACTAACACAACATGTGGTAATCTTAAAGTTTCATATACAAATAGATCCTCTCACACATTTTTTAGTTAGGATTAACCACAAAAGCACCAACACTCTTTCTGAAATTGATTTTTAAGATGATACAACCCATGAATTCATACATGACATGTTATCAATAAACTTATCTTCGTTTGGCCTATCGCACCCTTCTTCTATTTTCTCTTCTTGATCATGAGAAACTTCACTAACTACATGCAATCTTCTATTCTTCATCTATCTTTAGAAGATGTCTGACTAGAATCACAGGGATGCCTTTACTTGTGATGATCATCTCCTTCCTATTCACCAAACATTCTACATACTTCACAACCTACTTTCCACAATCAAAACCATCATCTTTTTACTGAGGGCATTCAGGGTTGACTTCCACATCTTTGGTACTCTCATAAAAAATCCGTGAACAAGACCGACTTGCAAGCAAAATGAAACTTTATTCAATAAAATGCATTTTGACTCCATTGCATTCAATAAGGTAATATCATTTTTCAGCTTATCTTAGCCATCAATAACTTCTCTTCCAGAAATGGAGTTTTCATGATATTGAGTTGTAAAACATGTGTACCCCATCCATGAAACTTGGTTCCAACAAGTTCAAATGATCATCATTGTTCAATATTACAAGAAATGAATCCATTGTCATAAACTCCTTGTTAGGGACATCGAAGAGAGGCAATAGCATATCAATCTCTTTCACTGTCATGTCAACCAAAATTAAGGTTTTGATGTAATACAATAAAAAGAATACATTGGTTCCATCTTTATTGTATTCACTTGTACAAATTCCACCTAAATCATAGGTTAAAATAGACCCATAGCATCAATTTTTCACCAACACCTAAGTGGGTGACTGTAACAACCCAAAACTTACACATGTAATCTTGAATTTTGAAGGAATATGATAAAAGTTTAAGTAATGGATTTAATGGAAGTATCAGCAAAGTATAAATTTTTGTTTAATTTATAAATATGATGCATCTTTTTTCTATTATGTAGTAAATTACTCACATTTATCTTATGAAAAGCAGTGAGGCATAATTCTTTCTCTCTCTTGATAATGCTTTCAAATATACATAAAAAGATAATCAGTAATTCCTCGAGTGGATAATTACTCTCAATCTCAAATTTTGAATAGGATAGTTAATTAAGGAAAGGATAATTCATCTCATTTCATATTTTAACACATATACCTTAAGATAATGACATATATGAAATTGGTGTATTTTTTTATCAAAACCTAAATCTAATCATATAGGATTGTTCTAGACTCTTTCATTGAAGTGGGAATCAAATTTCAGATGAATATGAGTTTTTTACCCCTAATTTGACATATGAATATTGCACATAGTTATTAATTTGAATTTTATCAAAATATGCATGATATGTTACCTAAACTAAGGTTTCTCATGATTTCATTTTCCTTTCTCCCCCTCTCCCTCTAGCCATCTACTTCAATTGGGCTCAGGTAAGTGGAGTCAATCCCTAGCTGGGGATTCATCCCCCTCACCTAATTTCATGTCAGGATGGAACTCTACAATCATTGTGACTCTTGTCCAACCTGCTCTCTGTAGACGTAGATCCTTGACACCAAGAAAGAGTCAGGATTTAATCGCATAATATCCCTGAATAGTTTAATCTCGGATTTATTGGGACTTTATTCCCTATATCTCTCAAACTCCTAGACTCATCAAGTTTCTCCCCCGTTTCAACTGCCATAAGAAATCCATGCTTCCTCAGACCTCCACCTATAAAGAGGAACCTCAGAATCCATTTTGGTAGCCAAGCGACCTCTTAGAGACTACCCTTTGTCCCTTATTTACCATTGAGACTTATCCCTGAGGTCGACCTAGCCATAGTCATCTCTGGAAGGTCACAGATGGTGGAGAGGCTTTTGCATAATGGGAAGATACTTTGTCACGGTCTTTGGACACTCAATGAAGCTTCCTACACCTCCAATTTCCCCCAAAGTGGTATGAATTTTGTTTTCCCTCTTTCTCTTCTTCCTTGGGCTTGTACCCAATTCTCAAGATTACCGCCATGATTTCACTGGTTCCTTCATCAATGGCTTCAGTGTTTATCTGTGGATCACATGATAACTTTAGTTTTTGTTTTGCTTCACTCAACTGGTGTTCTACACCTCCACTTTCTTTTTCCACGGAGGGGGAAGCCTTGTGGTCTTCTAGACCATGACTCAACCCAAGATCAAGCTCATTGAGTCTAATAAGAACCTGCGAAGGTGATGGGATTATTTTCCATCCCTGGTTTAACAAGAATCTGGTCTTTCAATTGTGTGGTTTGGTATGTTGGTACCAATCTTTTGCAACTCAGAATGCCGCAATCTTTGATGATTCTCAGGGCTTGTTTTACAATTTTGACCTTGCATCCCAGAGTGTATATTGTCACGTTCTTCATGGGTAGGGTCGTCTTTTTCATTGCTTATCTCTTTTTCCTTATTGTAAATATGTTTTTGTTACCTCTGGGTATGTGGCCACTCTTGATTGGCCTTGTTAACCAAATTTTTGGATAATTTGACAAAGAGTATTTATATCATTTTCTGGTTGGCCGTTCTTCAAAATTCGTAGTAATTTAACTGGTGTTCAGATTTATATGTGCAAATGTGATTTGGAAAGGATTTTTTTATTACACTTTGATTTCAATGTTTATAGACCTTGAATCCATCGTATCTAACAAAGTTTTCTTAAAAGACCTAAATTAGGGTTTAGTTGCCTATTAACATGAAATTAATGAGAAGTATATATTATGAATAGGGTAATGAGGGTTTCATAACCCAAAAAAAAGTGTTTGGGTTTCATCAACCTAAGAGAAACAACTAAGATCTTCTCTAAGAGAGAGGTCAATGGGTCCATGCACTTTGAGTATGTAGTATGAGCTTTCAATCACCTTATATTTATTGTATCATGATGATCAAGTTAAACTATATGCATAACCATGTACATCAATTCTAATATTTCTTGTATTAATGTTATTATATGATTATTATGCTTTCAAGTTCTTCTTTAAGAGTCATGTAAAGATCATATGAAATTTAGTTGAAGTAGATAATTGTCAAGTTAATGATTAATCATGTAATTGGTTGTTTTATTTTTTTGTCAACATGTTAATGTTGATCCCTTGGGCCTTTGCGTTCAAATGGAACATTAGTTGAGCCTACAAGCCTTATTAGCACAAGTGGTGCATAAGAGTAGAGGACACTATAATCAACCACCAAGATTTAATTAGGTGAATCCAAATCTACTATTCTATTACATTCGTGTTTTCCCTTATTACTAATCTATCACTATTTTATAACAATACTCAATTCCTCTTACACAAGTGTGGTTTTTATTTCATGCATGGTTGGGAGAATGATGCCAAAGGTATAGAGCAATGTCAAAGATAGAGCCATATGAAGATCAACCCAAATAATAGATCAAGGTTTTCACAAGGTTTTGGTAGGTGGGGTTCCATCTATCTAGATGATGCAATCATCTAAACTAGAGTTTCTTTCATGTTCTAAATAATGTTTACAAGTTACATAATCTATTCTGAGAACTCAAGCTATAGCACCTCTCTTCTAAGATTTGTATGAATAAATTTCAATATTAATGCATGGTGATTGTTTACTTTGTTTGCTATTTTTATTATTCATATGACATCCCTCTAAGTTATAGTCCCCCATGTTATGGAAAACATGGGAGTTTCTTCTGTTGATACATGTATGCTTAAAGGGGTGTTACATTAATGGTATTAGAGAAAAAAGTAGATGGTCACCAAGCAAAAATCCAATTCCTATGTTCCTACCCTAGTAGTAAGTGAAAGATTTTGGAAATCAAAGTACATGTCTAGTCTAGAGGTAGAATATAAGATAAGTATTATGGTTATGTGCCTAGACGTTTTGGACTTTTATGTTAACTCGAGAAGTGCATATAGCATGCTCTCTCTCTTTCCCACATGTTTTTGGTATGAGAGACATGCTTATTGGGTTTTTTAGAGAGAATGTTATGTGTATATAAATAAATCATGTTTGTCTTGCCCTTTTGAATGCATGTGTCATGGAAAATGTGAACTAGGCAGGTGTTAAGATAAGTGTGCATGTATCCAAAGGCAAGAAATAAAATAAGAGTTGGAAATAAAAGTTTGAGACATATAATCACCTAAACCTAATTAGATACATAGTAAGACTAAGCATGTATATGAAGGGTAGATTGTTTGACGTTGATAAGTGAGTAGTCATGCACACTGAGTATTATTTAGGGGTCAGAGTTTTATTATTCACTTAAGTATCATGATGAATCATTTAAAGTAAAATTATGTTATTGCTCAATATATGCTTATGGAAAATCATGCACATGCTAATGAACAATATTTTCTAATACTTTATGGTTATGTGTTTGAATCAAACATCATTTATCAGTGTCATGCTAATGAATTATGGAACTATGAATATCGTGTTTGATATTAAGAAATCATTTTATTTTGATATAGTCCTCTCAAACATATTGTGTGAGCCTTAACCAGCCTTATGTCACCCTTAACCAACCTTATGTGAGCCTTAATCGACCTTATGAGCTCTGTGGGAGCATTATGTGAGCCTTATCCAGCCTTATGAGCATTGTGGGTGCACTCAGGAGAGTGAATATATCACCTCAAGTAAAAATATAGTCTAATATGGAACCATGTCAAGTTAATCAAGTTGTAATGTAATCATGTTTACCATTAGTATGTCATATTTCTAAGTATGCTAATGAAACTTTATAAGAATATTAGATATTAGCGCACGTAGAAAATGTAAAACTCTAAGGAGTGTACAGTAATGGAAATTTTGAGGATGAAATTTATTCAAGGTGGGTAGAATTGTAACATCCCAAAAAAATACACATGTAAGTTAGAATTTTAGTGGGTCTTCGAATTGTGGAGGGAGTTTTATGATCAAAGTTTAAGTAATGGATTTAAAAGAAAAAACCCTAAAGTATAAATTTTTGTTTAATGTATAAAACTGATGGATCTTGTTCTCTTATGTACTAAATTACTCACCTTTATCTTAATAGGAAAAGAAATGAGTCATAACCTTTCTCTCTCTTAATAATGCTTTCACATATACATAAAAAGATAATAAGTAAGTCCTTGAGTGGATGGTTACTCTCAATCTCGAAATTTGACTAAAACATTAACTAAGGATAATGCATCTTATTTCATATTTTAGTACAAACACCTTAAGATAATGACATATATGAAATTGGTGGACAAAATTTTATCAAAACTGAAATTTCATATAAGAATATTCTAGACTCATTCATCGTGTGATTTGGTATGCTAGTGCCAATCTTTTGCAACTCAGAATCATGCAATCTTTGATGATTCACAGGGCTTGTTTTACAATTTTGACCTTGCATCCTAGAGTGTGTTGTCATGTTCTTCTTGGTTATGGTCATCTTTTCATCCCTTATCTCGTTTTCCTTATTGCAAATCTATTGTTGTTACCCCCTCAGTATGTGGCCGCTCTTGAATTATCTTGCTAAGCAAATTTTTGGATGATTTGAAAAAGAGGAATTATACCCTTTTCTGGTTGTCCGTTCTTCAAAATCCATAGTAATTAAACTGGTGGTCAGATATACATGTGCAAATATGATTTGGAAAGGATTTTTTTAGTAAACTTTGATTTCAATGTTTATAGACCTTGAATCCATAATCTCTGACCAAGTTTTCTTAAGAGACCTAAATTAGGGTTTAGTTGTCTATTAAGATGAAATTAATGAGAAGTATATATTATGAACATGGTAATGAGGGTTTCTTAGCCCCAAGAATGTGATTAGGGTTTCATTAACCTAAGAACAACAACTAAGATCTTCTCTAAGAGATGGATAGTGGGTCCATGAACTTTGAGTATTTAGTATGAGCTTTCAATCGCCTTATATTCATATTATCATGATAATAAAGTTAAACTATATGCATAACCATGTACATCAATTCTAATATTTCTTGCATCAATGTTATTATATGATTCTTACACTTTCAAGTTCTTCTTTAAGATTCATGTGATGATCATATGAATTCAGTTAAAGTAAAGAGTTGTTAAGTTAATATTTAATCATGTAATTGGTTGTCTTATTTTTTTGTCAACATGTTAATGTTGAGCCCTTGGGACTTTTGAGTTCAAATGAAAAATTATTTGACCCAACAAGACTTATAAGCACAAGTGATGTATAAGATTAGAGGACACTATACTCAACCACCAAGATTGAATTAGGTGAATCAAAATCTAGTACTCAATTACCTTCATGTTTTCCTTTATTACCAAGCTATCACAATTTCATAACAATACTCAATGTCACTTACCCTAATGTGGTTTTTATTGCATGCATGGTTGGGGGCATGATATTGTAGGTACATAGCAATGCCGAAGATAGATTTATATGAAGATCAACCCAAATAATAGATCAAGATTTTCACAAGCTTTTACTAGGTGGGGTGCCATCTATCTAGATTATCCAATCATCTAAACTAGAGTTTCTATCATGTTCTAAATAATGTTTAGATGTTACATAATGTATTCAGAGAACTCAAGATATAGTACCTCTCTTCTAAGCAGTGTATGAAAAAAATTCAATATTAATGCATGGTAATTATTTATTTTGTTTGCAATTCTTATTATTCATATGACATCCCTTTGAGATATAGTCCCCCATGTTATGGAAAACATGGGAATTGCTTCGGTTGATACATGTATGATTAAAGGCAGTGTTACATTAATGGTATCAGAGAAACTAAGTAGATGGTCACCAAGAAAAAATCCAATTCCTATGTTCTAGCCCTTGTAGTAAGTGAAAGATTTTAGAAATCAAAGTACATGTCTATTCAGGAGGTAGAATTTTAGATAAGTATTAGGGTTATGTGCCTAGATGGTTTGGACTTTTATGTTAACTCTATAAGTGTATATAGCATGCTCTTTCTCTTTCCCACAAGTTTTTGGTATGAGACAGATGCTAATTGGGTTTTGTAGAGAGAATATTATGTGTCTATAAATAAATCATGGTTGTCTTTCCCTTTTGAATGCATATGGTATGGGACATGTGCACTAGGTAGGTGCTAAGATAAGTGTGCATGTGTCCAAAGGGAACAAATAAAATAAGAGTTGGCATTAAACGTTTGAGATATATAGTCACCTAAACCTAATTAGATACATACTAAGACTAAGAATGCATATGAAGGGTAGATTGTTTGACATTAATAAGTGAGTAGTCATGCACACTGAGTATTATTTAGGGGTCATGGTTTTATTATCCGCTTAAGTAATCATGATGGCTCATTTAAAGTATAATTATGTTATTGCTTAGTATATGCTAATGGAAAATCATGCACTTGCTAATGAATAATATTTTCTAATACTTTGTGGTTATGTGTTTGAATCAAACACCATGTATAAGTGGCATGCTAATGAATTATGGAACTATGAATATCATGTTTTAGATTAATAAATCATGTTATGTTGATATAGTCCTCTCAAACATATTGCATGAGCCTTAGATAAAATGTACAGCTGACTTCTTCCAAATCATATGCAAGGAAAACCAAAATGTGAGCTACTGGAAAGCAACTTCCTTGCAAGAAAACAATAGATGCAATCGAAATTTCCATTTTTTTTGTTTAAGTTGAATCAGCGACAGGAGTGAGTTTTTACTCATAGAGAAACGTGGTGGCCAAAATCTACTGGATTCTGCCCAAAAATCTGCTTCCAGGTGCCGCAGGGTCATCTTCAACCTTGGGCACCCTATATTTGAGCCTGTTGTAAGCAAGCAGCTTCACACGCACAGGAGGAAGAGGGAAACTAGGCTAGGTCACCGTTCACGGGCTAGGATCTGCGGATTTGGGCCCTAGACTCACGGTTGAAGTCGATGGCAGCGATTTTGTGGTGCTTGATCATGCCCAGTTGCTCATGGCCATGTTGGTGGCAGAACCGCACCTGCTGCTGGTCGGGGCACTACCCTAGCTAGTCGGGGTGCCACGTTTGGGCGAGGATGCGGAGGAAGGAAGGAAGGAGAAGAAGAAAGGAGCTCGCGTCACTGGATATGGAGCTAGAGAGCCCTAGAATTGCCCCACGCCTCCCCCCTCTACTGGTCGATCGGCCTGCTGTTGTGCGCTGCTTCAAGCGGTGCTTGCACCGATCGGGAGGCAGGGGATAAGGGAAAGGGGGTTATAACTTATGGGTAAATTGTGGTTTAAACCCAAAAACTTCAAGGTTTCATAACTTTCTCTTCGTAAGTCTGAATTACATGATTTTTCTTTCATTCTTTTAAGCATGAGATTCTCTACAACCTCAAAGCATAAAAACACAATAACTAAACCATCTTAGATAGGTTAATAATCTTAGGTAATTAACTTAATGGTTAACACTACAGTTAATATTAATTACATCAGATGAATCAATCTCGACTAATGATTCACATCTCATCTTATCTTGATTAACCATGATGTTTAACAAGGTACTTAGCACTAATCAAGGTACTTCATGCCAATTGAGGTACTTACTGACTAACCTCAATGTGGTTTGTAACAATCTCCCTCCCTTATAAGAATTTCGTCCTAAAATTCCTAAAAGAGAAAAGGAAACTTGTTACACATCTCTGACTCAAGCTCCCACATGGCTTTCTCTAGGTTGTGGTTCCTCCATAGAACTTTCACTAACAGTATCTCTCGATTCTTGAGCTTCTTAATCCTCTGATCAATTATTTGTACTGGTCCTTCAACATAGGACACATCTTCTCTGAGTTGTGCAGGTTCTGGGTCTACTATCTTCTCTGTACTAGGGTAACACTTCTTCAGCATTGATACATGAAATACATCATGTAAATTAGCTAACTCAGATGGAAAATCCAACCTATAGGCTACAGTTCCATTCCTCTCAATGACAGGATATGGGCACATAAACCTAGGAGTCAGTTTGCCTCTCTTGCCAAACCTCAACACTCCTTTCCATGGTGAAACTTTCAGATACACTTTATCACCAACCTCAAACTCAAGAGGTCTATGTCTCTTCTCAGCGTAACCCTTCTACCTATCATGTGTAGCTTTCAACTGTTCTCTGATCATTGTAATCTTTTCTGTAGTCAAGTCCACTATCTCTGGTCCAAGAATATCTTTTTCACCCACCTCGTACCAACATATGGGTGATCTACACTTTCTGCCATATAGAGTTTCATACGGGGCCATACCAAGACTGGAATGGTGACTATTATTGTATGCAAACTCTATAAGGCTCAAGGGTTCTTCTCAACTTCCACTGAAATGTAGGACACATGCTCTCAGCATTTCCTCAAGAGTTTGAATGGTCCTCTCTGACTGATCATCCGTCTGCGGGTGAAAAGTTGTACTGAATCTCAACTTTATGCATAAAGCATGATGCAACTGATTCCAAAACCTAGATGTGAACTTAGGATCTCTATCTGATATTATTGAAACTGGAATACCATACAACCTGATTATCTCATCCACATATATCTTAGCCAACTTTGGGACATCAAAGGTTGCATTAATAGGAAGAAAGTGAGCAGACTTAGTCAGTCTATCCACAATTACCCATATCGAGTCACAACCTCTAGATGTCCTGGGCAACCCTACCACAAAATCCATTGTGATATGTTCCTACTTTCACTCTAGTATAGGAAGAGATTGCAAGGTACCTACAGGTTTTTGATGCTCAGCCTTAACCTCTTGGCACACACCATACCTAGCCAGATACTCAGCTACATCCTTCTTCATACCTGACCACCAGTACAATTCCTTAAGATTCATGTACATCTTAGTGTTGCCTGGATGCATAGCGTACATTGATGCATGTGCTTCCTCAAGAATCTATTCTTTCAAATCACTATCTCCAGGTACACACAACATGTCATGCTGATACAACAAACTATTATCTGAAAACATGAACTCTGGTCTTTTTCCCCTTGTCATGTCCTGCATGATCTGCTGTAACTCATTGTCACTCTGCTATAGTTCCTTGATATGATCATAAAAGGTAGGCTTGACTTGCATCTAAGTAATCAAATCACTCTATTCTAACACTCCTAAGTCTAAGTTCAACTTCTACATCTCTACTAGCAGGTCTCTCCTGAAACATGCCATAGAGAATACATCAGTTGTTGAACTTGACTTCCTGCTCAGAGCATCTATTACCACATTTGTTTTTCTAGGATGATAATCTATCGTCACTCCTTGATCAATTCTAACCATCTTCGTTGTCTTAGATTCAGATCCTTCTGGGTAAAGATATATTTCAAGCTCTTATGATCTGTAAACACCTGACATGCCTCACCATAAAGATAGTGGCACCATGTCTTAAGAGCATGAACTACTGCAGCTAACTCTAGATCATGTGTCGGGTAATTGTCCTTACTCTTCTTAAGATGTCTAGATGCATAAGCTACTACTTTGCCTTTATACATCAACACACAGCCTAAACCTCTCCTTGAAGCATCACAAAACACTATGTAGCCTTTATCTGCCTCGGGAAGGATCAACACTTGTGTTGTAGTCAATCTCTTCTTCAATATTTGAAAACTCTTCTCACAGTTGTCTGACCAGACAAACGGTGCATCCTTTCTCATTAAGCATGTCAGAGGTGATGCTACAACACTAAAGTTATGGATGAACCTCCTGTAGTAACCTATCAATCTTAAGAAGCTTCTGATCTTAGTAGGAGTTTTAGGTTGCTCCCACTGTAGAACAAATTTGACTTTCTTAGGGTCAACACTTACTCCATCTCCTGAAATGACATGTCTAAGAAAAGACACCTCAGCTAACCAGAACTCGCACTTACTGAACTTAGCATATAACTGGTGTTGTCTCAACAATTGTAACGCTATCTTCAGATGTTGCTCATGTTGCTCATCATCTCTGGAATAAATCAGAATGTCATCTATGAAAACCACTATGAACTGATCCAAGAACGGCTTGAAAATTCAGTTCATCATATCCATGAAAGCTGTTGGGGAATTAGTCAGTCCAAACGACATGACCAAAAACTCATAATGCTTGTATCTTGTTCTGAAAGCTGACTTAATAATATCTAAAGCCTTTATCCTCAACTGATGATATCCAGATCTCAAGTCTATCTTAGAAAAGATCAATGCTCCACGCAATTGATCAAACAGATCATCTATCCTTGGCAACATGTACTTATTCTTGATGGTGATCTTATTCAACTATTTGTAGTCTATACAAAACCTCATAGTATCATCCTTCTTTTTCACAAATAAGACTGGAGCTCCCCATGGTGAAGAACTAGGTCAAATGAAACTCTTATCCAGTAACTCATGTAACTAGATCTTTAGTTCCTTCAACTCTGCAGGTGTCATTCTGTAGGCTGTCAGCGCTACGGGGTGACTACCTAGAAACACCTAGATCTCAAAGTCTATCTCTCTTTTAGGAGGTAGACCTAGCAACTCATCTGGGAAAATATCTGGGAACGCACAGACCGCTGGTACATCCCATAGGCTGACTGAGTTCTTCTCTGCTCTAGTATCTACTACATGTGTTAAGAATGCCTCACAACCTTTCTGCAACATCTTATCAGCTATAGCGGTTGATATGACACACGTAGGCAAAACTTTCCTATCTCTAGAAAAGACACAAGAAAATCCACCATGTTGAAAGACAGCCTCCTTCTTCCAACAATCAAGATGAACTCGATACGTCTCTAGGCAATCCATACCCAAGATAACTTGAAAAGAGTTAATATCTAGGGGTATAAGATTAATCGCAATGGTGTAACCACCAAATGTCAATAAATATCAAGGACAAAACTCTATCAATATTGTTGGTTCACCTAACGGAACCCTCAACAACAACTCAAAAGGTAACTCCTGGGTTAATAGGTTAAGCTCACAAGCTAAAGAACTTCGTATAAACGTGTGATTAGCACTTGGATCTATCAAAACTGTAACTAAAATGCTATTAAATAAAAGAATTTCTCATGTAATTACTCAGGAAGAAACAATACCTTCTTGTTGTGTCATAGAGAAGAAGCGTCCTGAAGCTCTTCCTCTCTCATGATGTCCTCATTGTCCTTCCCTTCCACTGAGTGCTTCTCCTCCTTAGGAACCTAAAGCTACTGAAGAACTCACTCCTCCAGTTGGAGCCTGTCTCGGAACATTCTGGTACTATCACTGGGAACCTATGTTGCCACTTGCTGTAACTGGGGACATTGTCTTCTAAAGTGTCCCACCTGTCCGCAGATGTGACATCCCTAAAAATATGCACCCCAACACTAATCGGAGTGTGGCTTTCCACAGATATCACACATTGATATCTCTTTCCTTGGCAGACCTGTCACTGAGGCCGATGATCCCGAAGACCTTGTTCGAGGTGTCCATGTAGACTGTGTATTCCATCTATTAGAATTGGGTCTTCCTCCACTTGATGAAAAACTAGATCATTGTCTATCAAAACAGCCAAGTCCTCATCCTATCTTTGAAAAAAAATCACCACCTCCTATGTATCCACCATTGCCTTGTCCCCCTCTATTAAAGTCTCCAGATCTTTTCTTACTCTCAAACTGCTTATCAGCATTAACTGACTCTTCTACACGTCTCGCTGCTTCCACAAATTCCCCAAAGTTTTCTCTGTCATTTCGACCAATGGCTGACACATTGTGTCTAATCTCTGATCTTAATCCTTGTTGAAATCTTCTGCACTTTTCTACATCATCAGGTACAAGTTGCGGACAAAAATTTGTCAACCTTGTGAAATGTGCCTCGTATTCACCAATTGTCATATTTCCTTGTCTTATATTCTCCAACTGTTTAATCTTATCACTTAGGAAGGTAGGAGGATAATACTTAAGGTGAAACTCATCCACAAAGTCCTTCCATGTCATCTCTGCATTTTTCCTTTTATCTTCCACTCCTCGCCACCACAACTCAACATCTCCCTTGAGTAAATAGATTGCATGATTGATTTGTTTATTTTCTGATAACTCCATTAAACGAAAGATCTTTTCCAGTTGTCGAAGCCACACCTCCGCCACAGCTAGATCTGTTGTTCTAGAAAATTTAGTTCAACCAAGCTTCTTCACCAACTCATAGGATCTCATCAGATCCTTACGGGAAGATGAAGACTTCCTGTCCATCTTGTATTTTTCTTTTATCTCTAGAAAAATATGATATATCCTTGTTGCCTCATTATCCTCTTCATCTTGAGCCATTGCTCAAGGTTCAGGGCCGTAATGGCTCTCAGCTTTCTCCTCACCATGTCTACGTCCTCTTCCTTCCATCTGCATGTTCATAACAGAACACATCTGTTAGAAAATTGCAGTTAGAAGGAAAACATCTAAGTCCTAATCCTATTGGTCTCTTATCGTCCCCTGACCTTGACTTAGAGTAACTACATACTCGACCTAGGCTCTCATGACCTCGCTCTGATACCAAAATTGTTGTGACACCCGATCCTCGTGCCATCTCTAATGACCCCGAAGACCGGAGAGTCAACCTTGGTAAATCATCCTTAATTTTTTCTTTTCTTAATCACTTAAAATTAACCAAAGGAAAATCTTATAACTTGGAATAAACTGAAATCTTATTAAACTATGGAAGCAAATACTGTTTACATTACTGGGTAGGTAAAGCATATTTACACAAATATATTACATTTTTCATGCGGAATATAAAGAAACAACAGATAACTTAAAACTAATCTACAAGTTACATTACATTCTCTCTCTACCACACCACATGCCCAAGGACTGAGGGGAAAGGACTAAGAGACCTCTATTCTAACTATAAACTACCTTCTAAGAGCTTGGATGATAAGATCCTTTAGCTTCCTCGTGCTGACGCTGACCTGAAAAATATTTCAGTAGGTTGGTGAGCTACTGGCTCAGTGAATAGAATTTCACCCAACCATCGTAGATAACTCATTTATGTTCATTAGACTGAAATAAAATGTAAGAATTTCTACACTGAGTAGATCTAACAATTATAATTAAATACTATAGGGAATGTAAATATTACATTTAAAGAACAACTGTTGTAAAATTGTACCTGAATCTTTCTTAACCTTTCTTACTTATGAGAAACTCTTTAAACCTATATGAACATATTTTAGCTTATGCCCTGATCACATGCAGTGTCCTCTACATATGAAGACTCGTAGCGAACTACGAACTCACCGTACAAGACTTAGCTGACACACCCACAAATGCTCAGACTAACTATGTCGTTGGTCTGCAACAGGAAAATAGTTCTCTGACCTCAGCACACCTATTATGCCATAAAAACTGGACTACTCTAACATGAGCACACAGGCAGAGAGTCAAGCCACATATTGGCTTTTATGTACTCTAGTACCACCAGGACCTCTGATTGATGTTGGACACTACATATTGTATTTTAAGAAGACTTCCACTAAGGCTTCGTCCCCCGTACCACTTGTTAGTACGTTCTGACCCCCGTATACTGGACACTGTCAGGGTTAGATCGTTTCATCCCTATGGCGCAGACCTCTCCTAGGGAATCTACGATATTCAGGGCCCCTAAGTCTATTGTTTTATTATTTTTGGAAAGCTCTTACTATATTGTATCTTTTCCTTACTTATACTTGACTCTGGTATCTCTATGGAACCGAGTCTATTCATCTGAAGCTTGAAAATACGGCATGTACTTTCTTACTTAACTTGACAGACCAGTGTATTTAATAACATTGTAAGATACTGAAAATTCAACTGGTTATGCAGGCAGATACTGAAAATTCAACTGGTTATGCAGGCAAGCAGACCGAAATACTTAAACATATATATTGCATGTCAACTGGCACTGATATTTACTCGAATAATGCAATAATGCAATAAAACTACTGATTATACTGATCAGGATTATTTATTTGGCATAAGAACAACCATTATTAACAATTGTAAAATTACTCATATTTTTCTCGGAAAACAAATCAACCTTAACCATTGGTCGTGTGCCTTATTAATTCATTAGAGACTAAATACATAGCTGGATTATCATCATCATTCACTATGATGAAACTTCAGCGCTTGTTTTTTTTAAATTCGAGCCAACAGCATTAGCCCTAGAATTAATCTAATTGTACTGAAAACAAGCAGGTTGGCTTCAACCTTGCAACCGTGAACTGCAGCTGGGGCTGCAGCTGGAATTATATGTTCAAATCGAGCAAGTCTAACAGTGAAACCATGTGTTTCCCTTTATCCCTTGCGATCGTGCATATAAATTTAGATAAAACATACAGCTGACTTCCTCCAAATCATACGCAAGGAAAACCAAAATGTGAGCTACTGGCAAGCAACTTCCTTACAAGAAAATAACAGATGCAATCGAAATTTCCATTTTTTTTTAAGTTGAATCAGCGACGGGGTGAGTTTCTACTTAGAGAAACGTGGTGGCCAAAATCTACTGGATTCCACCCAAAAATCTGCTTCCAGGCGTCGTGGGGTCGTCTTCAACCTTGGACACCCTGGATTTGAGCCTGCTGCAAGCAAGCAGCTTCACAAGCACAGGAGGAAGAGGGAAACTAGGCTAGGTCATCGTTCACTGGCTAGGAGCTACGGATCCGGGCCCTGGACTCACGGCCGAAGTCGGTGGAAAAGATTTCATGGTGTTTGCTCGCACCCAGCTGCTCCTGGCCGTGCTGGTGGCGGCGCCGCACCTGCTGCTGGTCGGGGTGTTTCCCTAGCTGGTCGGGGCACCACGTTTGGGTGAGGATGAGGAGGAAGGAAGGAAGGAGAAGAAGAGAGGAGCTCGCGCCGCTGGAAACGGAGCTAGAGAGCCCTAGAATCATCCCACGCCTCCCCCTCTGCTGGCTGATTGGCATGCTGCTGTGTGCCGCTTCAAGCGGTGCTTGCACCGATCGGGAGGCAGGGGATAAGGGAAAGGGGGTTATAACTTATGGGTAAATTGTAGTTTAAACCCAAAAACTTCAAACCTTCATAACTTTCTCTCCGTAAGTCCAAATTATGTGATTTTTTTTCATTCTTTTAAGCACGAGATTCTCTACAACCTCAAAGCATAAAAACACAATAACTAAACCATCTTAGTTAGGTTAATCATCTTAGGTAATTAACTTAACGATTAACACTACAGTTAACATTAATTACATCAGATGAATCAATCTCGACTAATGATTCACATCTTAGCTTATATTGATTAACCATGATGTTTAACAAGGTACTTAGCACTAATCAAGGTACTTCATGCTAATCGAGGTACTTACTGACTAACCTCAATGTGGGTTGTAACAAAAATGGTGGCTCCAAGTTGTGGAGGAACTGGTAGTGGCTCACCATCTTCACCTCTGACTATGTCCTTGAGGGCTAAGGCACTAATGGCCACATTCAGCTTCTTCTACTATTCCATCCAAGGGGCATCGGGAGTATGGACTACTACAACTAGTCCAGAAGTAGTTGTAGGGTCGACCTTGGGCTTGTCTTCCACCATCGGCTCCTTCTTCTGGTCATCCTCTTTATTCAGGTTGTCGAAGGGAATGAGTTTTGGGTCTGTATCATCCCCATAGGATTCATCAAGTCTCTTCCTCTTCCTAGAGTCCTCTTCCTCCATATCTCTCCTCCTTTTATCCAGGGACCTTCTCTTCCTACGAGAGAGTCTAACCTCGACGTTCTCCTTAGGGGTGTCAACGGGGACAACGACGGTCTTGACACAGGTCATGCTACAACATATAAGCATGTAATTAAACTTAGTCTAAGTTTTAATCACTAAAACTTATGTCCATGACATCTTGCTTATGCTTTTTATTGTTTGGTGGAGGATTCCTTAATCCTTAATACTCTTAACCCTAAAACTTAGGAGGAGGTGGAGAGAGAGAAAACCCTAGGCACTTAAAGTTTATCCAGTGAAAAGGTGTAAAGAAGGGATGAAAGCAGATGAGAATACCTAGAGGTATCTTATTTCGAGTCAAATCCTCATATTTTGGTCAGGCAGTCACACAGATTTTGGGAGTCCTCGTAAACTGACTAGCGGGGTAGAGGAAAATCTTGCCAGCCCCCAGACCATGATCCTTTTCTAAACACCTCCATCTTTGAAAAATTCTCTAATAACTCCCTTGGGCTCTAAAGAATTTGTAAAATTTAACAATTATTAGTGATTATATGGAAAACCATGCTCGGATACTGAATGTAACGACCCCACCCCTCTACAACCTCTAATTGAGTAAGGCCAAGAAGCTAGAATCGGTTATCCCAAAATAGGATTATATGGTTTTACAAATAATAAAAAATAATTAATAAATTTTACCACAACTAAGCTTAAAGCAGGATAAAAGTTTTCATTTCACATATCTTTCAAAAATAGGAATTCAGAATTTTACCCAAGGAAAAGAACTAGCTAACTATAATCCTTCGAACATTATTTAGCCTTGTGTTCTTTTTTAATATCACTTTATACTGAACATCTGCCTTTCATTAAGTTTGTAGACATAAGTGTACATTACCCTAAAATGCCGAAAAATAAAATATTGTCCAGTATAAAGAATTATACCAGTATGTGGGGGAAACCAAAAGTTTGCAGATAATTGTAACAACATAACCACATCAATTATTTGTTACAAAACAAAATTTACATTTTCTTCATAACTTCTCAACCATTTTTACCTAACCTCTGGTATACCCTCTCATAGAATTTTTTCCATGTAGTAGACATTAGGATACCTCTCAATCTGGAGCTAGGTACCTCATTCGCCACCTCTCAATCTGGATTTAGGTGTTATTAGGTCTTCCCAATTGGAGCTTGACCACTTTTGACCTTCCAAGCCTCGGGCTTGGTCTGACCTTCCCAACCTAGGGTTTGGTCCTTTATTCATCATCTTGAATTTACTCATCTTTTCATTCATATATCCCAGAGTTGTATGCGGGTTCAAGCAAGTTATAAACATTATAAGGTGATAGTCATAGTCACTTTATAGATTGCAAGAATTAAAATTCATCCAAGCATTTAATTTCAAGCAATCGATAAAACCTCAGAAATCTCTATAAAACTAGAGAGATTAGCCATAAGCATAACCACATACCTAATTTGGAAGTCTCAAAACCAAGATAGCTATTCCAATCAAGAAGTCCAATCAACCAAGCCAGGCAATAAATCAATCAACTTGATCCTAAAAAGTATTTATAACACCTAATGGTTATAATCACATCTAAACATTTTCTATTGACTTGGGATCCCATTCTAGGGTTTCTAAGCCCCATTATGTTTTCCTTAGTGTTTCTTGGTTTCCAAACATTCATTTTCTAATTTTACCCTTTTTAAGTCAACAAGCCCTAAAAGAACTTTTATACTCATAAAACCCCTAATTACTCAAGTTATCCAAATTAAGGGTCTTTAACCACAAATTAGTTCAAGAACATCATTTTCATGCTTTCTTGATTATTTCCACAATTAAAACCATTAAACCTCACAATTATCAAAATTAGGATTTGTAAGCCCATTAATGCACATTTATCATAATGGAACCCTAATTAGGCATATTATGAGCAATTATCATCCAATTTGATCTAATCCATCATTTTTATGTCAAAATATTAAACTTTGCTCATAAAATCCATGGAACGTCATTAGATCCTTTACTCTTTAAAACTTAGGGTTTTAAATTAATTAAAACAATAAAGGTAGCACTTTACACACTTTTCGAATTACAAGCATATTTAGGCATCAAATTCATTTTTATCGAATTACAAGCATATTTAGGCATCAAATTCATTTTTATCCAACCTTCTCTTGCATTCCTACTACTCCATAACTCTATATCAAGACTACAACTACTCTTAGAAATGAAACAACACAAGATGGTAGCTAATCATACGAGTGAAGCATTAAAGATCACAGGTATGGAGATAATCATTGCCAACAGTATATTGATTCGCATGAATATAGGTATAGACATGTTGGCATAACCTCAGTGGCAACTCCTAACCCAAATATGTGGACTATCCACTCAAGTTCATGAAATACAATATGGATTTACAAGTGAATGAATCCATAACAAGATGGATGAGTGAAGGGGCATGAATAAAATAGGGGAAGAAGAAATAAACACAACAAATAGTATTTGTAAGGGAGTACAATGGTCAATGGTGACCTCCTTCTTCATGATGATGGTGATTGGAGGAGAATGTGATGTCTCTAATGGTCCTCCTTATCTCAATTATGGTCATAAATGACTTGCGAAATAAAGGAGGGTGATGAATATCCTTAGACCCTCATCCTTGGCCTTCGATGGTCAATGGCAAGTATGCAATTTGACAACACTTCATGGAGATTTTGAAGTGTATTCAATGGAGGTTGCACACCTCTATTTATAGGGCTCTTGTTTACCCAAGGAACCTACATGTAGGGTACCTTGTGAGTTCCCCAAATCTCAAAGAACATGCCCTGAGGCATGTGCTTAACTAATCATATTGAAGGTGTACTTTGTAAGGACTTCTTCGGACTTGGAGTTTCATAGTATTTTCATCTTTTAATAGTTCTCTACTAAACCATCAGGGGACTTCACGTACGGTCTTAAAGATCAAATGTAGGACAAGCATTTAGCTTGCATAGGCAAGCCATTAGGGTTGATCTCTCATCAGGCTTCTACAGGTCTGCCCAGCCATCAGGGTTCAGTAGGAGTTCGAGCATCGACATCAAGGTAATTTTTCTCATGGGCATCGATGTAATCGGTAAATACCTATGACTAGGCATTAGGCACTAATTGATCAACGACATCACCGTTACATGTTCGATGAAGGTTTTAGCTATGTTTGACCATCTGGTTTGAGCCAATGTCTTTGGGAAGTACCATCGGTGGGTGGTTGAAAAAATTCCTAGAAGGTTCCACTGATGTTATCTTAGGCTATCCAATGATTCATCAGGGAATGATCAATGGGAATGTTGGGTTTTAGTCATTTTTCTGCAAAATATGTAAACCTATCAACAAGGATGGAACTATTCCTAAAATGTAAGTAAACGTGAGATTTATTAATATAAAACCTAGAATGCTAAGAAAAATGAGGATAAAATAGGAATGTAACATCCAAAAAATTGGATTTAACCCCCTTAAACTTAGAATCTATATTGTCCTAAATCTAATAAATAGAATCAAAGTATAAAGTGACAACAAATGGCTTTATTAGTATAGTTAGTGTAGCCTTCTGATCATGTTCTTATGCCATCTTCACATCAAGATTTTTCACTGACATCTTAGTATGCCTGCTATGTCCCAAATTCCCTTCTTAGATATTTAGAGTTACTTGACCTTTTTATATATTATACTCTTCTTCAAAAGGAATGGTTCCTCCTATGTGCGGTATATTTTGAGCCTCATTTCCTATCCACACTATGTGCCCATCTTGCAAAATTTAGCTTTCTCTCCCAACTTTTGTTTTTTGGATAAATGAGAGTGTGTATATTGTGTGGGATAAGGTGCATTATATCTTGTCCTTATTTAGAAAGATAGGGGGCTATGTTTTTTATTTTACATTCTGCTACTGATCATGACATATCCACATTCTTGAGTGCAACTATACACTGATCGGGAAAAACCTTTAGCTCTTACCAGCACAACTTTCCTATTTTCATTCTCTCTCGGGATTTTATTCTTCCTCATGGCTTAGGTATGATCAAAAAAATTCAAGGTAGGTGGGCATATCCAAGCCTCTTTTATCCCTCTTGGGTATGTGGCACTATAAGGGGTAGTTTTTTCCTTCTCACGTGATCTATACACTTCCAACCAATATTCAGAGGCTTGAATGATCTCAGGAGTGTTTCAATTCCGGTACCCCTCATCTCTGGTGTATTTCTCAGGGGTGGCAAGTACTCCTCAACAGTATGTAATGTCTTGAGGTGAATATGATCCAAAAACATCATTACTAGGTAGGTAGCTACGTGAATTCTTTTGCCCAAATTCATCACTTGATATAGAGATACATTAACACATAGCTAGAGGTAGGGAGATCTAGTCTAGGAGATAGGATAACTTCTAAGAAAATTGGATCCAAAATTTCCCAAAGAAAAACTTTGTTCTTCATTTTAGTATAACTTTCCTAACTATGAGTAATCAGTAACTTAACATGTATTTCCTAAAAAGATCAAAAAAATTCAAATTTTAAAGTAAGTTTGAAACAAAAAGTATGTATAGTGGTAGGGAAAGAAGACATTTTAAGGTAGAGGGAAGAAGATAATACCTCTCTTGCATGTTTACACCCCAACCTAAATCACTTATCCTACACTATGTCTCAAAGTGTCAAGGAATGAGGTTGAATGTAAACTTGTGAGGTTTGCTCTTTGTTTTGGAGTCCCAAGTTGGCCCAGTGAGACCGCAACTGTTGGACCTTGTACATTCTGTGGAGAGGATAATAGATCTCATATTTTAGACTTTCAACCTCTACGTCCCTAGAGGCCAAAGTTTGCTAACAATAAAGGCAGTGGAAGCCACATTCATTGGATAGAGTTATTTGTTGAGGGCTTCTATGACAAAACTGTAGCTTCTTGAAGTCTTTTCCCAGGATGTAATTGTGTCATTTCTCATGAGTTTGTACAATCTTTACGATTTGTTCTATTAAACATTTATCTTTTTCCTCAATGAGTCTTTGTGTCCTTTTCACATTAGTATGTTTTTGGTCCGTACCCAGTATCTAAACTGTTGTATAGGATTGTAGTGTTTTACTTAGATATTCACCCCTAATCGGGTCTAATGATTGTCATTCAGTTAGTCTTTCCTTCTCTCCCAAATCCTTATTATGTAGGAGATCCTCCTATAAAGGTAATCTACCATGTGCACGTTGGGCAGTTCATATCCTAGCAGATACGGGCATGTTGACATTATGCTCACAACCATATATCCATTAACCTTCAATGTATCATAGAGTTCTCCTTCATCAATCAGATTACATCTCTTTGAAAGACTGTCATAAATGATATTATCTTTCAATCTGTCCATGTGCTGGCCCAAGTCATTTTGCGATAACCTTTTGCATGCCCATCTATCAAAGTTTGAGAATGAATTCTCAATGAAAGTTTGTGATAAACTTTCACATGCTCGCCTATTGTTCCTCGCTTTGGAGGTTCTTCTACTCTTATACGATTATACCACTTAGTTATTGAGGATGCTACATCTATTGTTTAGCAATATTCCATCCTTCTTGCCATTCTAGAGCACTTCATTTCTCTAATGTATTAGTCCATAATTCCTTCATCACCTCTCACCATGGACACTTCTTTGGAAGAGGTACACCTATATAAAGTTTGTGTAACACAGCATCCAAAGGCATCATTGGATCATGGAAGAAGTGCATGTCATAGATAGCCTCCATTTTGTATATACCACACATCCCATGTAAGTCATCCTTGAAAAGATCCTCAAAAGGAATCCCTTTATTGACAACATCCATCAAAATTAACACAATACATGTGTAGTCCCTAGATACAGACTCTTCTTGGGGGACTTTGATGCTAATCACAGAAGTCTTTTGGTTGCTTTTATGCCATTTTCTAGCCCCCTTAATTGCAAGTTACAGCTATATTGGGACCAAATGAATCTCACATGCCTCCACATTGCAGTAGGCAATTGTGTTGCATTTGAGTTCCTATACACAATAATTGTAGATGAGCATGTAACTTACATAAATTTCAGTCACCATCAGAAGCCAATGGTCCTTGGTCATGAATGACAACATGATAAACTTGGTCTCTTGTCTCTTTACTCCAACTTGTAGTTTGAGGACCGGCTTTGACAGTTCTTTCTTGTGAAAGAGACAATTGGCAAGAGTTTCTATCCAGTTAAGAACCATTTGAACCTTCGTTGAGTCTAGGAACTCATCGAGAATCATTGTGCACTCAAATAGTCATGTGTTCACATTTTCCTTCTTCCTATAGATTCTTCTAAAGTTCTCTCTCGTCGAGGAACACCCCCTGTTGTTGTATAGATGTTTGTTGGTAGAAGATTTTCATTAAGAATGTCTACAAGGATGTGAATGTATTTAAATGATATCCTTGACACTGTCATATTTTCTATTCCCTCCATTTTACAATGAAGGAATGAAGACATGGGGCCTTGTATGACTTCTTGAAGTTCAAGCTTAGGGGGAAAAGGGGCAGAGTCCTGGGTAGGGATGTCATTGAAGAAAAAATGCATCCCTTCTTCATCTTGATTGAAGATATATTCTTTTGTCGTGTCTTCTCCTATTTTGGTCCCATTAGTTTGTGTGTTATTTTCTAGGACCAGATCTTTAGTTTTGCCAAACTGTAGGTAGATGTCACATATGTATGATGTGAAGACATCCAATTCCATAAGACTTTTTGCTTTGATGAGCATCTTCTTTTTAGTTTTATGGATTCTTCTTCTTTTAGTGTCTTGAGTGCAGATTCTTATGGTACTATGATTTTTTATGGGGGTGGATGACCCCTTTGGGCTTGTTGTAGAAGAACTTCTAATGTTTGTACATGTTTATCCTCATTCTCTGATTCTATTTTGAGAGGTTGGTCATTGATTTGTGAGACACTTAGATCTATGTAACCATACTACTTTTGTTACTGTGAGATGCTTGTATTTTTCTTTCTTCTTTTGCAGTACATGATGGTTGCTCCACTTCCATTGGAGACAATGAAGTTGATGGGCTTGATGTGGAAGATGACTGAAATGGGCTTAACCCACATTGTAGTATTTTTCTCGCATGCCTTTCCCCCTATCATCATTGTTCATTTTGCCATTCTTCTTTTAATTTGTACCATTCTTGTCGCATCTCATCATGCTATCTTCAATGCTCTATCAGTATTGATGCTATGGCGGCCATGTTGGACATCATCTGGCATTGATACTCTATGAATTCTTTCATGAATTGTGGAAAGTGGTGTAGTCCTCATGTTGATGTTTGTAAGACCCTCCTTATTGATGTTTGTTTCTAATTAGGTCTTCCTCTCCTTCATTGTCCATTGGTGATTCATCACATCATCCTATCTAATTGCATGACACACATGCCATATACATGTTACTAGTTTTTGAATCAAGCATAGAAAACCACAATTATATGTTATAGAGAATCAAGCAGTCACAAAATGATCTAATTTCCATATCCACATTCCAAAAAAAAACAATTTATAAGGAGTCGCATTCTGTTTTTATATATATATATATATATATATATATATATATATATATATATATATATATATATATATATATATATATATATATATATGTATGTATGTATGTATGTATGTATATATGTGTGTGTGTTTGTGTGTGTATGTGTATATATATTATGTGTGTGTTTGTGTGTGTATGAGTATGTATGTTCATGCTTGAGAGTGTGTGCATGTGCATGTGCGCACGCACATGCATGTGCATGTGTGTGCACACATGTGTTTGTATGTGTGTTATGTATATAACATATAATATTATATCATTTATGATAGTTGGTGATTATTGTAAATACATATTGCACAAGTAATCTCAAAAAGAGGATTTTGGTTCAAAATCCAAGCCAATGTGGAAGGCATATGATGTGGCTCTAATACCACAACATAGTTTTTAGGGAGCATTGCACAGTAAATTAGAAAGTTGTTGTAAACTAAAACCCTAGCCATGAATCCATCATATCCATAAAGCATCTGTAAATATAACAAAAATAGGGAATATTGATTATATCTCGGTGCACACTCATTGTCAAACAACTAGATGTGGTTTTTCGGTCTCATTATTGGTCTAATGGAACCCAATATAAATTTTTAGGTAGAAACACATGTGATATGTGACACACTATCATGTACAAGAAACATTGAGAGAACGCATATTCCTTTGATGATGAAGATTGTTATCTAGTTATTCAAATGTGTTAATGAATCTATATCCTCAACAGAAATTGAATATACATGGTGTACAACTGGGCCTTCAAGTAGAAGGTGATTAGGACCATAGACATGCTAGAGTCTTCATATCCTCCTCCTATCACAGAATTACTATCAAGATGTCTTTCTCTCTATCAAAGGGATAAGTACAAATTTGTTGTCAATTATGTATCTCATCCCATGGACATCATCCCATCTAAATGGGGGGCATAGTTTATGGTTTCCTAAAATCAAATCCTTTTACTAATTGAAATCTTGTATCAATCACAAAATGAGAAAAACTTGAAAAGGCATTCCATCAATTGGGAATCCAATCTATGATTGACCAGCTATGCTAAGTGTAATTTAAACTTTGATCAATCATATGACCATTCAGTAAATCATTTGTAGTGTTCAATCAGTTAATTGACACTTCATTTGGTTGATTAATACCTCTATGTCTTTCACTATTCATGCATCAATCAACTAATTGAATTTCATTTGATCATGTGGTGCATCTCCAGATTGATAGCCAATTCATTATATGACATGATACTTACGTATTGATTTACTCAAACATTAGTCAATCAGCTGGATCAATATTTAGTATATACATAAATTAAAACCACTCTAATTATTCTTTAGAAAAAATATTTTATATTTAGCATCATTTGTGTGTGACCATGTAGGTTCCACATTATTTTAGAACCTCACAAATAATGAGTGGTATCTAGCAACACATCATTGCTACATAAGTGATTGGAATGAGTGAAGAGTAACTTCAACCTACGTGTGATCAGTGTGGCCATGACCATATAATCTCATTATCATTGATATTCATATTTAGATTGACACATGAAGTCTCCATCCTCTTAATATGCTATCTATTTTTCTTGATCTAGAGTATACTATTGAGATACATTGAGCTCAATATCCAATATTTACTCACATGAGCATGGTCATGCATTTCACAGTATCACTTATCAAGAGGCTATGATATCGCTCCAATAGGAGAAACCAATAACATCTATGTCACTCGCGAAAATATATATATGTTACCACCTATGAACCCTTATATAGAATCATGTTGAGTAATGTTAAAGTACACCAAACACTAGTAAAAATTTGGCTATTATTGAAGAACATTTATGAGGAACCAAAAATCGTGAATAATGATGTCTATTTGTGAGGACCCACCCTTCAAATATGGGATGAAATCCCTCAACCGTGTTCTTGACACCATTAGGCATTTTATATGGACACTAATCCCTCACAAGTACATTATTCACTAATCACCCTGTGAAAAATGTGATGTCAAATGTTTCCCTCCATCTCATAATCCTTCCCTCCATTCTAAAACACACGAGTCGTCAATGAAAAAAAATCATCCAGTCTGAATGTGCGCGCTCCCTATTTGTGGCTAGGTGATCCACCTCCTTCCCCCCAGTTCCGTCGCAACTGCCCGCTCAACCCTCCCCCTCCCGATTCACTCTTTTGCAGTTATCTGCGGTCCTCCGTAGTCCTCCACGTTCCTCCGTAGTCCTCTGTGCTCCTCCACACTCTTCGACACTTCTCCGCACTCCTTGGCACTCCTCGTCACTGCTCTGCGCTCCTATGCTCTCCTCGGCACTCCTCTGCATTCCTCCGCCCTAAGGGAACGCGTCGATATTGAGGCTCTACTCTCCTTGCCGCCAACCCTTATTGCCTCCAGTTGCCCTGCTCGGCCATTGTTCGTTGCTGCTACGTAGGTGCCCTATTTGATTCTTTGGCCATTGGTCATTGCTGCTACCGCAAAAGTTGCTTGGATCGATGGCATCCTCTCTAGGTTCGTCCTCCTCATTGCTTGAATCTGAAATAATAAATATTAACCTCTGGCCAGTTGTCCTCATTGCTCTCCAGCTTCTAGAGCAAGACTTCCCACTATCCTCCTCATCTAGGCTAATGTACCAAGATCAAAGTTTCTCATCAAATTACACCTTCATTTTAAATGATATTTTACTGCCTTTGATGATAATGAATCAATACAGTTATGTATTTTGCTGCTTTAAATGACATATGCAGTTATGTATATTTTTGTTTATGCTAGCAGTTGTAATTTTTCATGGCTTTACATGGTAGTAGTAGTACAAGGAGGAGAATAATAAACACCATCAATAGTAGCAAACATATGAAAAGTTGGCCTATTAGCATTTGTGATGTCCGCCAACCCGCCTAGGCACTCACATTGCTATCTAAACATATTGAAAATGATACTGAAATCAATAAACATATTGATAATGCTACATAATCAGTAAGAAGAAATAAGATGTTGTATAAATTACTTGTAAATCACAACAAAGCAAAAACAAAAAGGTTTTGGTCCTGACCTAGGCGGGTGCTTAACTCCAATCTGCTAAACATCCACCTAAGATGTGATTTAACTAGCCAGGCTTGTTGAACCTTAAGCGGACGCCTAGCATAGTTTTTAAAACATTACATGGCATTAGTAAAAAAAACAATGATCTATTCACATAATCACATAGTTTATAGAGCTGGGAAAGATTTTTCATCAGCATATTTAGGTTCATCCATAAAACCTACTTGCCATATAGGCAAGAATAGTGGCATCCCTTGTCCCAATACTCATGATGAGTTGTCCCCTTAGCTGCATAGGGTAACCATCACTCAAGAACCATTACTGTCAAGGCTAGGGTAATTTAAATATATATATTTGTGAAAAATAAATAAAAAGGATGAAAACGCCTGGGGAAGATTGGGGACTAGTGTTCTGCCAAGGCTCTCTAGGTAACCCTTGGGTGAGGAGGACCACCTGGCCGATTTGACAAATATGCTTTGTTGTAATGAGACCTTAAATAATTTCTCTCTGACTTATCCATTTGAGTGCAACATTTCCAAATGGTTGGCAATAGTTGGTTCCTTCTTGGTTCTTGCATGTTGTATACTATATTTTATAGTCTTTGTTCATGATTCAATATTTTTGTTGGTTATGTTTGGCATTCCACTATGAGTTCTCATCATCCACATTCTCTCCCCACTGAAGAGGATAAGCAACTGAAGGACACATTGAAAGATATCCTTGGGCCAGGAAAGACTGCAATTATTGAACAGAAGGTGTTCTTTTGACCATAATTTGTGTGCCTATTTATATGAAATATTTGCTTATTGCTTGTTTTTCATAAAGTCACTTTCAATCACCAGTTGAGAAATATGTCAAGTTTGTTCCTTTTTTAAGGAAACTCTTGGCGATCTATAGAAAGTGACTTGCTTATTATGTGGGTCATTTAAACATGTAAGAAATTTACCATCATGATAGTAATATATAAATGAGAATAAGATCATGTGTTATACATTTGATCGATGCTTGGGAAAGTTTACAAGAAGGGTGTGGGGTGCATCTTGGTACAAAGATTTCACAGCATGATTCTCTATTTGATGTAGGTAGAAGGAGATACACACTAATGATTCAGCATATTATGAAATCGTCATACAACTCCCAAAATAAATCATATAGAAAGGTGTTAAACTTTTCAAAAGTGAGAAAAGATCTATAAGATCTATATGTAACACTATCAAGACAAATAATTTCATGATAGTTTTTTATAACATGTAACACTATTCCATACGCACTACACCTTGTCACCTGCTCCAGCATGACCTCGATTAAGCATTAGACAGTAAAACACGTGTAGGTTGTTACTTTAAGAAAGTAACCACTAAAGCATATATCTAGATGCTCCCTATTTATCAACTAAAATGGAATTTTCTAGCACACTAGAAGATCTACATATGATAGACTAAAAGCATTCACTATAGGAGAGAGAATTCAAGTATTTTGGAAAGAAAATGGTGTTAATTGGTGAAGGAAAAAGAATAGAGAAGTCACTAGATTATAACCTAACATCATTGACATCCCTCTAATACATGATGCTATTTTGTTTATGAGGAGGTGTTATACATACAATCATCCTTAAGCTTGTGTGCAAATTGCATTGCCTCCTCTATGACTCTATTTGAGCTGATGATGTCAAATTCATGGTCTGAGTTTCAAGTTTTTGTACTCCTGTAGCTTCTGATCCCACCCTCACATTCTTGACATCAAGGGAGAGATACAGCTCCATCAGCTCACTCTTAGGATGCATGATTATATTATATTTGAGATCTTAACTGTTAAGTGAAACATGAGTCACAAAAGCAACTTAATTTCACCTATTAGGATGGTTGGCAGAATAAACACTATATTAATTCCAATTAATTCATAATGGTAACTCTTGTTGCACAAGGCCGTTTAGAAATAAAATAATTGGCAACAAAAATGAGAGGAAAAAGCACAACACTTAGTGTCTTATCTAGCTCTGGTGACATTATTTGACCAGTTTTATTAACCATTCAAGAAACAAAATTGTAGGTGTACGTCTTGGATCTAGAGAGATGCTTGATGAGATATTGTCTTCAATGAATCAGGTAGCTGAAGATGTATTTACCATTAGGACTGGCATAGTGCTGGCGCAAAAATATAATGAGAAGATGCTAGTTTTGACAACATTGGTTAATGTAAATTTGGTGCCACATATAGAATTAGTGGAGCCTAGTTAATGTAAATTTGGTGCCACATATAGAATTAGTAGGCACTGCCAAGTTATGTTAGGATATTCAATGATGGAAAGAGTAATTATGGTAAGTTGTATATATTTTTTTTATAGTGATTTATGTGGGCACATGCTCCAGTCTGAAAAATAAGTCTAGCATGAGATGCTCCACTCTGAATATTTGCTTTAAATTTTAAAAATATTCCCAAGTTCACATAGTACCTACAAGATGGAGTTATATGTGATTGATTCTGCAAAGCATGGACATGCTGACTATGACACAACACCAGGGGATTCTTATACTCACCATCAATTTGATGAATTCCCATTTATGGTTGTTAGTCATGCCAAGGCCATTGATGATGCTAAGGGTATGGTCAAGATCCTAGTTGAGAAAGAGACACATTATATACCAGTCATTCACATGATGTCGCCTAACATAGGTGAGCTCATCCATGAGGCCATTCTTGCTTTACAATATGGTGCATGTAGTTAGGACATATCAAGGAGATGCCATGCCCACCCAACCATGAGTGAAGCTCTGAAGGAAGCTCACATGCCAACATACGACCAGTCCATTCATATTTTGAACATACCTTACTACTATTTTCTCTATTCTTTATGTTATGTTTCTAAGAATTTGGTTTATGTATCATGATTCACTTGGTTTTAGTTATTTTGCTCCCTGTATACTATGCAAGCTAAAGAAACATATCACCCACCTAACATCTCACCAATGGGGCTACAATATTTATGATTCTAAGACCATGCGGTCTGAATCGAATAAGATCGATAGAGGGATATCAAACCTTCAGGAGAGCAACCGCACAGTGACATATGAGTTGCATAATGCATAGTGGTTACTAATTACACTATATATTATTGCAGAACAATTGAGAAGTTGAAAGAACAGAGATATGAGTTCACCACCTGCAATGTGTTGAATCATATCACTTGAACCTTCACGACCACCACCCAACTCATCAGGTAACTCTATAAGCTCTCTAACAACTAAAAAAACTTCATAGCACCACCCCTTTAAGCCTAATTCTTCATTGGTTTCAAAACTCATACTAAAATAACAAGAACCAAAAGACCATGGTTATATAACCTGGCCTCAAAGAGAGATAACCAGAATACTACAGGAAGAGTTGTGTGTTCATGGACTACATTACTTGAGATTCATAAAATTCAATAAATATTCAACTGGTTTTTTTAAAGGTGTAGAAGAAAGAAGATATATTGATCATGGTGTGTGCGCTTTATGAAATTTTAATGGGTGCAAATGAAGTAGATTACTAATCATGGTTGCTAACTTCTATAATGAAAAAAATTCATATTGCAATAAAATAGGACAAAGGTGATCATGCATACAAATGACTCTCATAGTTCTATATGTTAAGATTATTGTACACCACGAGGATTCATTACCATTATATAATCCAATCTGGATCTGAAATTTTACTTTTTTTGGTGACTATGTAATTATATAAACTTTGAGGATGCTTGTAGTATTTGAACCAAAAAATTATTAGCAAACTAATGTCATTAGTTCTAATGTCGTTGTTTATCCTCCCAATTTTTATTAGTTTTACTTCTTGGTATTGCATTCGGATCCTGTCAATTCAATTTATCCATGCATCCATATGAGGGTTTTGAGAACCTCCTCCTTCAAGGGATTCAATGGCCAATTTGCTATCATTTCCAATCACCACTTTCATATAGTTAAATTTTTTTATCAGATTCAGTGCAAGTTCTATTGCTCAGAGTTCAGCTTTAGTGACAGTAGAGGTCTTAATGCATTTTGTTGTGCCTCCTAACCATGTGAATCCCCTCTGTGTATTGTAGTAGCAATGGCTACCTCACTACCCTTCACAACTGCATGCACTCACATGAGGATAGTGTCTTCATATATGACCTAGTCACATAGGTTTTCTGGTGATTGAGAGCTAACATTTGTGACTAAAGGGTCACCACCCCTGATCTTCCTAAAAGCATGGTTATTTAGCATGATGTTGTTTGATAGCTCTTGCACCTGCCGATCCATATTGAGATCCTTTCCTTCAAATACTTTATACTTACTCACCTTCCATATGATCCAGTGACAAAATTCAAATTAAGTGCAGTGATTATCGTCTCTATTGATGTTTATGCCAAGCCATTCAGCAGTAGAGCTTCCTTGTAGATAGTACTAGTTTCCAAACAAGTCACATTGTTCCCAAGTGGATCTTGAAAAATCTTAATCCTTGAGTGTGTGTAGATTATTTTATTCTTCGTGGTTACATCAAGGACATAGGTTGTTGTATGTGAAGTGCCTATTTTTCCTTCTTTTATTAGTCATGATCGGTTCATTTCTGACTAGCCACAAAAATACACTAATCTTGATGGGTATGTCAAGGTGCCAACTGGTTTTCAATGGGCCTTTTGGCAGGTTGGACATGGCTTTGTGAAGGCCAATTTGACAGAATGTATCCCACTAACCTCGTTAGTCCATGCCCAAGTATATGAAGGAGATTCTGGGTCTGGGGGATTGATTCATGATCAATGTAGTGCAGTCTGAAAGCAAGTATTCCTAGAGAAA
The DNA here is from genome assembly GCA_963693085.1 of Alisma plantago-aquatica. NCBI lineage: Eukaryota > Viridiplantae > Streptophyta > Magnoliopsida > Alismatales > Alismataceae > Alisma > Alisma plantago-aquatica. Next base: position 765,643,732 of record OY856413.1, on the reverse strand, counting down.
ATGCATGTTTCCAGTCACCATCTAGGTTGACTAGGCTAAAGACTTTCATGTCCAATAAGTTGGTCTTTTACCTATTTTATTATGTCAATAAGTCTCCTGAAATTGGGTAACCATTGCTCAGACCAATTACACTATATATTATTGCAGAATAATTGAGAAGTTGAAAGAACAGAGATATGAGTTCACCACCTGAAATGTGTTGAATCATATCACTTGAACCTTCACGACCACCACCCAACTCATCAGGTAACTGTATAGGCTCTATAACAATTGAAAAAACTTCATAGAACCACCCCTTTAAGCTGAATTCTTCATTGGTTTCGTAAAATATTACTTGAGATTCATAAAATTAAGTAAATATTCAACTTGTTTCTTTAAAGGTGTAGAAGAAAGAAGACATATTGATCATGGTGTATGCGCTTCACGAAATTTTAATGGGTGCAAATAAAGTAGATTACTGATCATCGTTGCTAATTTTTATAATGGAAAAAAATTCATATTGCACTAAAATTGGACAAAGGAGATCACAGGGTCTGCCATGTGTATGATGCAGAAGCAATGTAAACCTTAAAGCACTTAGAAGGAGGCATGAAAAGTTTATATTGTATGCCATTCATACTAGATAGACATCAATTTATTGATGTGTTGTGAGCACTCTTAGTGAATTGATACCCACAATTTATTTATGTTCTATTTATTTAGCTTGTTAAGAGTAAATTCAATCGTTAAAATTTGGATGGACCCATATGTATCAGGAGTTTGTATGGCTCAAAAAACATACACCCACATAATGTAAATCTAAAAAGTGGATTTACAAATACAAAACTCTATCACTATACTAACATACTAACTATGAATCTAGTACGAGGATTTATATAGATATAATATTAATAATCAATTGTATCTAGCATTAATCTCAACAACTTCTCAATTGGACAAACAAATATACATAAGTTGAGTAAAGTCGTATAGCTCATACCAACCTTATTTCATTATTCTCTCTATTTTTTTCAAATTATTTTGTTTTTCTCAATGATCTTCTGGTATGAATCTAATAAATTTCTGGATTATGGCACCTATTTCTCCTTATTTCATTAGGCTTGTATATCTTGCATTCCTCACTAATGATCTATCATCTTCTAGGTTTATTTCTTATTCTTAATCGGGATTTTATTCATAAATCATGATAGATATTTTGTCTTTTTACTATTTTAACTTGCTTTATGGTTTCTTTGTTGCCGCCTGCCTGCCTGCCTAAATCGAAATATGGTAGTAGCTATCAATGTCTAATTTTGAGTTTAATGTTCATATTCATACTTACAGATAGTTGTGCCATTCACTTCTAAATTCTTGTGTATAATGTTCATATTCAGAATTTTCTAATTTCTGTTCAGTAGCAATACAGATGTACTACTTATCTGTTGAATATATTTAGATGCTAGGACTTGATTTCTAATAGTTAACTTTCTATAATTCTGTTATGTACACAACAACCTGGGGTTTACTCATATTGTAGAATTGATCCTCATTGCAGCCTGGTTGTGGCTAAATGCATACCTATATTGCTAAGGAGAATGAGTCTAATAAATTTCTGGATTGTGGATAAATTTTTTTCTTGTCAGTTGAAGGATGGCAGGAAGAAGAATCACTAGATCTAGTTGTAACATCACACCCGGTGAACCTTCTGTGCCCCCTCCCTCCAATGTTGAACAACATGATGTGGTACATACTCAATCAGGTATCCCTCCATCCAATAATGTTGAACAATCTGTCATAAATGAAGAAAATGTTGAGGATGAACAAGAGAATAGAAAGTTTGGACGGGGACCTGCAAGTGAGCAAAGCCTACTTCCTAAGAATGGAGAACCACAACATAAGGTCCAATGGGAATCTGATGGAAATATATTTGGGGAAAATGGTTCAAAATTGAATCAGTATTGTCATATGTTAGCAAGAAAACCACACATATGGCATCTAGACGTGTAGTGGGGTGAACAACCACATCAAGCTTTTGCAGATAGAAAATCATTTATTGAGGTAATCTTTTTCATTGGATACTTGTATTTTTATAATTATGATTTTCAAAGTAATACTTTCTTTTATTTCAGAAGTACTTCAATTTAGGTAGTCATCCAAATGCATGGAATCATGTAGATGAACATATTAGCAAAGGGATATCGGTATGGAGGGCACATGTAAAAAAAGATTTTTATGAAAAGTATAAGCATGATCCAGAATTGATGATGAAGAAAGTTGAGAAAAATGCATCAATAGATATCGACCAGTTCAAAAATCTTGTTAAAGAATGGGGAACTGAGAAGTCCAAAGTATAGCCCTTTTGGATTTTAATTATATATTTCTAGGTATATTCATCTATTTCATCTACTTATTTGTTTTATGTTTAGAAAATTTCTGAGATCAACAAGGCAAATAGAGCAAAAAAGGTGATGGATCACACCACGAGGTCTAAGCCATGGAGTTGCTACAGGGCAGAAATGGTAATTTGTTGATTGTCTTGCTTAATATTACCTATAATTTTTACATGGATAACAAATAATTCACCAATCATGTATAGGTCAGTGAGGAACAACCCAATGTACCCCTTAACAAATTTTTGGAAAAAGTGTACGAAAAAAGCCCACAAGTGGTTAGTAAATATATAACTTATAATTTCTTTTATGTTTAGAAAGTCACATATTTCTGTTATCCCAATTTGATTTTTTCTTTTATGGTTGCTTGTAATTACAGCATGAAATCTCAGATATTGTAGAAAACCAAGTAGCAGACCAAGAAGACTTAGATCCTAGACATGTTGATAAGATGACACGTGAAGCCTATTTGCAAGTTTTAAACCCTACAAAAAAAGCTAGGATTCGAGGTATTGGAATTGGAAACAAAGAGATAGGACATAAGGGAAAAGTTGCACGAATTAGATATGAAATGTTGCTTGAGGAAAGCAATGCGAAGGATGTATGTTGGATTTGTAAATTTATTTTGAAGTGTTTGTTACAAGTATAGTTTTAGAGATATCTTTGTAATTATTATTTCCCATTTCAGGAGAAGCTTAATGAGCTTACTGAAATAGTCAATGGTTTGAAGAACTCTGTCTCCCAAATCATGACTTGGTATCAACAATCACAGGTAATTTGAGTTAGTTCTCTATGTCAATGTAATAATATATTTTTATGACACGATTGATCTGTCTGTTCTAGGGTGGTGGTCTTAATACTGAGTGTGCAACAGAACGCCCCATAAATTTGGACAACGGTGATGAATTTCACAATACATGTGCAACAAATGGGGGTACTGTAGGTGTCTTACATATGCAAGGTGGCACAAATAGGACTGGTGTAGGTTCATTTCACACACAAGACAATAGAATTGGTCCAGATGTAGCCATGTTCCCAAGGCAGCATAATTCAAACGGGGCTGGCTTAGGTAGGCTTCCTAGACAAGTAAATTCAAGTAGAGATGAATTTGGCACGATGCACATGCAAGGTAATAGAGCTAGACCTACTGTAAATATGTTTCAAATGCAAGCTGCTGAGAGTGGTCCTTTTGGAGGAATTACTCCCATTCAAAGTGATACAAATGGACATTCACCATCCTATCAGTCATAGGTATATCATAACAAATATAGATTGATGTGGATGTTGAAAGTAACATAAAAATTTTGACATTTAATTTTACTTTCTTAAAGGCTAATGTTGAAAGTTGGTGCCCTCCTTTTGATAAAAATACAACAAGTCGCCCTCAAATGCAGAACACGCAAAGCACATCATCCTCAGTGTCATTCACACCAGTAGCTCACCGTTCAAATGAGGTATTCAGTATTTTCTGAGCATTACTCTGTTGCATAATTACTCTTCAAGCTTGCTTGCACCCATCCTATGTAGAGAAAGTGCCAACACACTATACATGATTATACTTTTGTGCCACAATGATATTTTTCTTTTTGTTTGCTTGGTTTGCTTTTGACCCATGCCTAGTGTGCTCTCCTTAGTCAAAAGAAATTTCCCTTTTTTTTTGCAATTTATAAAGCCCAGGGCAAGGGTGATATAACCCATAATCTTTTACCCATGATGGTGTGCAAGCCCAATAATCTTACCCCCACACCAATGTTGTAGATTTTAATGCTCACTGTCCTTGGTCATTTTGATATTGGCATGTGAGTTTGGCTTTCTTGCTACATGTATGATTTGTTTTTTCCCTTGTATAAATATGATCTAGTGCATCGTTGACTGTTTTGTAGAGAAAGGGCTTAGATATTGATTCAACTAGAGATTCCTCATGTCCAAATGATTATTGTATGGCCCATTTCACCTTGGGTATACACCAAGCCATCCAATTTCAGATTCAGAGATGGAGTTTGAAGTGTGTAGTTTTTTTGCATAATAGAATCTGCAATTCACTTCAATTTGAGAAATTTACTTCAATGTAGCTTCATACCAGTAAGAAGATGAACTCATTAAGTCATTGACTTCTTTTCCTGTTTTGAGAAATTCACTTCAATGTAGCTTCATACCAGTAAGAAGATGAACTCATTAAGTCCTTGACTTCTTTTCCTATTTTAGACTCACCAAGGTGCAGACCTCTATTTATTCATCAGGCATCATCTAATGAATCTTCAATAACTGTTCTTTTCCTATTTTAGACTCACCAAGGTGCAGTCCTTGCTAATATTGCATCTAATGAATCTTCAACAACTATTCTTCAGTTGTTATCTCGAAATGTGGAAGAAATAAGAGCCAACTGGAGCTTATTCATATGTTGGTTGTTGCTGCTGTTACTAGCAGCTGCTGCTGCTCGCATCTGCTGTTATGGAGGAGTGAGGTGTTGTTGGAGTGAGGTGATGCTGACGTTCTAGACCCAAATTCTCATGAATTATAGTTTCAGACTACATTTGTAAGACATAATTCTATAGCATAATATTAAAGTTACAATTCAATCTTAATTGTGTACATTGTTTACTACCACACAATTATATACTAAAATTTATTTAAATGAAACATACCATACAAGCTATGTGGGTGGACATCTTAAATATAAATTACATCTACTTAGATATGTCTATATCTGGACTCTAGAGGAATAATAGTTGAAAATAGGTAGGGGTTGGTTGATGTATGTGTTCTCCATCTTGCTTAATGTGTTCTCTACCTGGTAGGAAAGTGAACTGTTGGATGCTTCTTGGAGAACTCATGGCTATCACTCCCCTACATGGTTTCCGAATGAGAAGATCTACGAGCTCTGATCTATAATAAATAGAGTTGAAGGATCAAATTATAGGCAAGCATAAAACAAATGATACTTCTTAGATGGGAGACAAGAAGCTCTTAGCTAGCACATTGATAAGAAAGGTTTGTTCTTTGTTGATGAAGAAAATCACTTTAGCAAGGTATTTGGGATGCCTTATTCCTAGTCAAGAACTCAAGATTCACCTGGGGATAACCCACAATAAGCCAACAACTATTGATGTTTATTCAGTCATTTGCTATGATTGGAAGGATTTCTCTTGTGGTTCACTTGATGAGGATGCAAATAAGCTATTTTGGGGTTGTGGCCATTGTATAGGACATTGACTTTGCCAAGTATGAAAGTAGAAGTTTATTGAAACTTCAAGGAAGTTTCTGAGAAGTTTAGGTGCAAACTTTAGTGAAACTTTGAGGCTATTTCTGTAAGAAACTAGAAAATTTTAGCAAAAAAACTTATGTGTTATGTTATGTAACTCTATCTTGCACGCACTGTGTAATAGAAGATCACAAATACACAACAATAGGTAAGTAGGCTCCTAAACCCCAATGCTTATGATTATTTAATTACATGAATAAGACATCCAAACAAAACCGCACTATAATTTTAAAGGTCAAGTTTAATCTTCAACATATACGTTGTTGACCACCACACAATTTTATAGTAAAACTTCTTATAAAAAAACATATTGACCATCCGAGATATGTGGGTATGAATCTTAAATATAGATTACTTCTACTTGGATCTAGCTAGATTTTACTCCAGAGGCATAATTGTAAAAAGTAGGTAGGTGTTGTGTTTTCTAACTTTAGTATTATAATTATTTGATGGAAATAAAACAATCAAGAAGTAGCTTTTCTGCTCTTTTTCTTAACATGGAAAACACAGACTCACAGACGGAATCACAAATGAAAAGCTAAGAAAATGAGTTACAACAGGGTTTATTGTAACAACAAGGTTTGATTTCCCTTCGTGTCTCCAACTTTGCCAATTGAAGTTGTGCCACAAAGCATTTTTTAGCCTACTTTGTCAAAAAGGCCCAAACATCACCCTGAGTTTTGTATTTAGCCAAAGTACTGGAGATTTGACTACCTCAATACTCAAATTTGAATTTTTTAGGTAATTTTTCCCAACTTCTGAGAATCTTGGATCTGTGGTTGGGGCATCATATATTAGGGGATGACAACCTTATCGTTAGGTGGCTGCAGATATCTCTAGTTGCTTATGGGATAGTTTGTTTTATAACTTATAAGTGAGAAAGGAAGCTTCTTCATCCTGTTTACCGGTTGCATACTGATTATACTTTGAAAAAAGCTGGCACCAACATGTTTGCTTAATCACAGAGGCACAAAGCACTTTCACTCATTACTGTCTTCATTACTACTACCTATTGAAGTATGACCCTCAAGACTCCATTAGATGAGTGAACAACCTTCTAGATAAGGAGGGTATCAACCCTACAAAGGGAGCAAAACGTCCACAACAGAGGCAACATGTAGGGACTTGCAACTAGCCATCATTAACTTGGACTCTCATGTTTGATCACGTGTCTGTGTATGATCCTATGCTATGATACCGTGAAGTGGAAGAAAATCTAATAGGTTAACTTGCATAGCTTCCTTTCTTCGCTAGGGTCTAAATGGCTTTCGTAACTTGTAAGTGCCACAAAAAGCCTAATAACTTAGGTTCATTTTAACTTCTCCATGGTTGGCTTCCTGTAAATCAGGTTCTTGACTTAAATTGACTTCGTGACAGTTCCTCCAGCTTCTCCTTGTTGGTTGTAAGCTGGGTTTGGAGTGTGGTGCTCGGGCTTTGAAGTTTGGTTTGTGTTGAGTTGTTCGGCTGGTGATTCCTTGCCTTGTGCAGCTGGAGTTTTCTTTGCAGTTTGTTTCAGATGGTTCTTCCTGTTTCTAAAGATTTCTTTTGGTTTTTGGCTATCTGGATGTTGTTCATGGTGCAGGTGTTTCATCTGGTCAGCTGGTTCTTCTTGGTGGGTATGATGGCTGCTGGGGGAGGATGTTGTTTGTTTTCTCCATGGAGAAGGTGTGCTATTCTCGTGTGGTCTTTGGTTTGGCTGGTAGTGTGGGCGTTGTTCTGATGGTGCTTTGTTCTTCAGCTATTTGTGCATCTTGGGCTTCTGTTGATGACTTACCTTGGTTTTTGATCTTGTTGGAGCTTAGGCGTTCCTTCTTTTTGTTGTTAATGGTCTGTTTATGGGTTAGTATCCAGGCCTTGTCCTTTTGAGTGTGTGCTGCAGTTGGTGGAATTGGTTTGATGGGCTCTTTTTTCCTGCTGCTGCTAGTTTGTTTGGTGATAGTTGGTTTGGAGGGTCCGTTCCTTTGAAGGTAGTTGTGCCTGGTTTTTCATGGGCTGTGACAGGGCGTTGGCTTTGGCTTGGATGTTTGCCCCTCTCTCTGCTCAGTGGTGGTTGCGTCTTGTTTTTCAAGCTACTCATAAAGTTATCTTTGAATTTGGTAATCTATACAATAAAAACTAAAATTTGATATATGCTTATGTTACCACTAAGTGGCAAAATTTGAAATAAAAAATGTTTTCTTGTTGTCTCAAAAACATGTCATGCTGCATAAAGGAGCACTAGTTGATTTAGGTTGTTATGATATGTGTATAGTTGACAGTCAAGGGAAAAAAATAGATAGGCTATATTGAATAGGTTGATATGTGTGTACAAAACAATTGAGCAACTTCAAATTGAAATTGAACCATGCGCATGTGCTGCTATTTGCTAGCAGCTGTTGTTGCTCACAACTACTGTTGTGGAGGAGTGAGGTGCTACTGTTGGTGTTGTGGTGGTTTTGTGGTGTTGTGGTAGTGTTGTGGTTGATGGTGGTGTTGTGCCTGTCGTGATGGATAGTTTGGTGGAGGATTTTGTTATGTGCAGGTGGTGGAAGCAGCAACTTATTGCTATGCTTGGTGTTGAATGGTGGAGGTTTGTGGTGGTGATGTGAGTGATGGTGGTTCTTTGGTTGTTGTGTTGGATAGTTGTTTGGTGGAGGAGTGAGGTGGTAGTTGTTGGGTGTTGGTTGGTGGTAGCTGTTGGTGTTGTTGGTTGATGGTGGTTGTTGTATGGTGTGTTGGTGTGTGGAGGATGTATGGAGTAGCAATTTGCTATTGTTGGTGTTGTTTTGTGGATGGTGGCATGACGGTTGGTGGTGGTGGTGTTGGCTGGTGGGTGGGAGTGATGATGTGTAGGTGTTGGTGGTGGCTGATGGTGTGGGCTGTCGGTACTGGTTGATGGTGTGTGCTGGTGGTGGCGTGTAGTAGCATGCTTCTAGGAGATGATGATGTTATGATGGAAAATCGGGTGGTCTGTAGATTTGTAGGTGGTTTCTAGGAGATGGGAGGAAGTAGTAGGATGTTGCTGATGTGGAGGTGGTTTCTTGGGGTGGTTGCTGGCTGACGTAGAAGCAGCAGCTTGCTGCTGTGCTGAAGATGGTTCAAGAGTAGAATGTGTAGGTGTTAATAGGCATATAACCCACTGAGTTTTTTTTAATCATGTACTATTTACTGAGTTCAACCATAATTTTAGTTTACAAGTGCATGTTGCTGCTATGTTGGTTCACTTACATTTATCTCGACTTTACACTCACTCTGATTCCTTTTTGTATTTATATTGATAGGGTAGAATTGCTTTTAATGATGGATTTCGACCGACAATGCACCTTGGAGTACACCAGAACCGAAATATAAGGGTAAGTTGTTTGTTGTACTATGATTTATGTATAAACTTTAAATTCTATTAATATAATGATTTGTCATTTTTAGTAGAAGAATACTCAAGTACCCAACCGTGTGAGGCCTGACATTGATGAAGAGAACCACACCATTTGAAGGAATATGGAGGCATTATAGATCTTAAGAGTTTCTAGCATGATATGTTGATTGTCACCAATCTGAAATTTTAGAACCATATGTATTCTTTATTTATATCAACGTTGAGCACACAATGTATGGATAATATTTTGCTTCAAAAACAGAAATTGGTTTGAGGTGATTTAACATTTTTATGTGTCATTTTGGTGTTGAATCTTCTTATGATGTCATGTGAATTTTATAAAAATATTGCTTAAGGTTATATATACAAAGTTTTCATTTAAAATTATTAACATTCAAGAAATCATTCAATAAATAAATAACCAAATCATTTACAGTAATCCCTCAAAAATATATTCATGAAGGTCTTTAGTCCCTCAAAAATGAGATCCAGATTGGCCATTACAATTGCATTGATGACGACCACATAGCCCCTTAAAAATAATATTAATGAAGGCATTATCCCTTAAAAAATATATTCTCCACGACCATCAAGTCCCTCAAAAATATATTTATGAGAACTAAACATGCCCTCAAAAATGTATTCATGAAGGATAAATAGTCCCTCAAAAATGTATTTATGAAGGCTAAATAGTCCCTCAAAAATGTATTTATGAAGGATAAATAGTCCCTCAATATAACATTCTTGAGGGTCAGTTGGTCTGTGATAATTGTATTCGTGAGGGCCACTGGTATTTGTCACGTGAGTTCTCTTCACGGACCATTAGTGAGGGCCAGACTCACAACCGTCCCTATTTGTGAGGGCCTGTAGAGAGGGGTTTGTGACATGACTCACTCGTGAATAATGGCCCAATTTTTACTAGTGAAATGGCATAGTATTGATGTAGTTATTTTAGGTCTAAGCATCATAGTCATCATTGTTAGTCTGAGATATAATTGTGACTTCCATAGCATGGATTGAAGGTATCATTCTTCAAGTGGGTCTGTCCAGTACACAGACTCTAAAAAGTACACCAATATCATGACTAATGGCATGTATTCATCAGTCAGCACACATTAGTTTTTTGCATTATTGGTGTAAACAATTACCTCTGTAATAATATATAACTAGGGCACTATTCAAGAATGTATACTCTAAGTATATATATGATCACATGTTTAGGTTCTTAGCCCAAATCCATATGTCATCGAGTCAATGCTTCTTAGGATAATATTACATTCATTCATGTCTCATACTAAATCAAGCATAGTAAGTGAAATGCCTTTTGTTCATTGTCAAATCAAGTATAAAGTATCACATTACAATCATCATATGTATGGCTCTCAGGGCATAAAACCAACACTTAGACTTGTGCATGAGTTTTTAGATAAGGAGAGAAATTATTTAATGTATTTACAAAAGGATTTTCCCCTCAACCTCAAGATCCTCCTGCATCTCAGTCTGCCTCATGTAACCAAGACAATGCTTTTTCCTACATTATAGGTTTAATATACTAAATTGGGAATCATTTTGAGTACTATCACCAAGCAATGTTGTGCCTAAATAATAATATGAATGTTATTAGTCATATTCTTTTAGGCAAGTATTCTATAATTCATATCCCATAACAACTGAACCATATAGCCCATCCTACAATGATACTCAACCTCCACCCTATACATTTGTTAACCATGTTAACTACACCTAAACCCAACTACAAGATAAAGCTACAAACTTCCATTTTTATTGTGCTCCTCTTTATTGGAGATTTATGTGCTTCATACTGGTGGTCTCTTCTCTTAGGATAGAATTATATCATTCCATAGGTTGGAATTATTTTTGGAGTTGATCATCAACTTGATGAGAAATGTGTAGTCTTTAGATGGTGGAGTTATATTTATCTGGTGCATTTTTTTTGCTTGAAAACATAGCTTTGATATATTGTTGAATTAACTTGTTATACTTTTGTCATATATTATGTAGTGTAAACCATGAGTGTTATAAGTAGAAAAACGCTTAACCCTCTACATTTTATCTTTTTAATGGGTGTTTGTTATGATATATGTTTATGATGTCTTTTAAAATTTTTTCATTGATTTATTTCACTCATATCTTTACTTCTTTAATCAAGTGGGAGTCTCACATAAAGGGGGGGTCTATCTACATTCTTCCCTTATTTTTTATTTTTATGTAGGGGGGAAGGAAAGAATAACTTTCATGAGCTTTCATATATCATTTACTTTACGTTGTTGTTTTTATAGATTGGATCCATCACTTGCATATAACAAAAATTTTCACTCAACAAAAGTATATGAAAAATTATCTCAACTCATATATAATGTGTTTGGTTCTTTTTTTCTTATGTAAAAGATTTTAGTTGTCATAATTGGAATATTTTTGGACCAAGGGATCAAGGCATGCATGAATTATAATGACTAAATTATTTCTCATATTATAGATCTGACATGGATATTAAGAGTTTTTTTTTAAATCAATACAAGTGAATATTAGACTTTGTATATCTAATTGTTTGATTTTATATTATTCTAAAACATAATTGGTGAGAAATCATCAAGTATTTTAGTTAAAGAAAAAAATATGATGCTTGATGATCCTAGAATTATTTGTAAATGTTGATGGGCACCTCTTAGACCAACATTCAGGCTACCAAAATTTTTGTGTATAGTTTCCCAAATTTTTCATTATTGATATCTTGAAACATTTACAAGCTGACTCTCACTTTGATTGAGAGCTGATCAGTTAGCTCCAGTTCAGCTAAGAAATACTCATAATATTTATGAATAATACTCCATGGTCATTCTCTTCCAAACTATAAGTTTATTTGAGAAATATTTGGTCTGACTTTGCTCAATGGAGCAAAGAGTTGATAGGTTTATAGTTTTATAACCCACCCCTTAGTCAAACAAAAAGTTTGTCTAAGAGAAAGTCAGTTGAACTCATGGTTTGACCAACCGAGTACATGAAACGTCCAATTAGTCACGTAAATGAGTTTGATTAATTCTGTTTGCTTGTACATTGCCTATTAGATTTCATGTCCCTACCCTTTTTTTGCAAATGGAGGCCCTCAAGGAACACACAGCCAAAAAAAAACACTTGAGCACTAATGATTCCTACTTTAAATTTAGAGATTGAGTTTTAATTTGCAATTTCATAGAACAACATAGTACCTAAAGTAGAGCTCATGCACCCACACAAAATTGCCCAATTCCTTGAAGAATGTTATAACTTCATATTTTAGGGTTTGCATACCCAAAAAGATAAGTGAACTCCTTGAAGTTGAGGAAGGTGTGTTAAGATGAAATGTACAGCTTAACAAATCATCATTATGATCTTAGATAGGGCGTGAGACCTCATGTTGAGAGTTGAAAAACCAAATGGGATTATGTTTGTGTACGTTCATATCTTCATGTATTTTTGAAGTTAAATAAGATATTGAAGGTTTACATTTATGTCTATGACCTAATGGATGTCCTTGAGATTTGTTATGATCAAACGTAATATATCTCAAACATTAGATAATAGTTGGAAGATTATTTATATATATATTTCAATTTAGTATCCATTATTTTGTGCCACTTTTGACTAGTAAGTTAAGTGGTTTGAAGGTGGATTTTATTGCCAAATTTGGTTATATGTTATATTACTTTATGAGGAACATGTGGCTAGATTGCGTGAAGTTATGATTACGTAAAGCAGCATTACATGAAGTAAAGATTACATAAAGCAGGGACGTCGGTATTATAGGAGGCCTCCTATGGAATAATTATAGGACACCAATTAGTATTTGACACTTGACCACTTTCTATCCCACCGTCTTAGAGTTTGACAAAACTGAAGAGTCACCTACGTGAGACTTCCTACGGAGATATGCCACACGCCAGAAAACAGGTAATTTAGTGAGGCATGAATATTTTCCTCCAATGAGCAACGCAATATCAACTGTAACAAATTGTTATCTCTTAATTTACTTTGGTGTTTATTGGTGAGACAGTGCGGTGAGATGGATTACCGTAAGTTTTTTGTTTGGTGAGAAAAGATAATACACTACTCAATATTAAAAACAATACAAGTTTTTTTATGTATACATATGTACAGGTGAGGTATCATAGTCGAACTATATAATACTGTAAAAAATCATTTTCTATTTACCGTATCTGTGTAATATTTTTATGTAACATTTTTATTTATCTTATCTAATTGTAATATTTTTTTCTATATATAGTACATGTAAGGTATCATAATTGAACTGCATATCAATGTACATAAAAAGAATTTATTTACGTATCTAACTATAATATTTTTATGTAACAGTTTTATTTACATGGTAAGTAACATTTAATTTTTCCCTCTATACATACGTACAGGAGAGTTATAAAAATCGAATGAAATAACAATATACAATTGTGTCAACTGTAATAACAATGCACATATAAATTTTTCTAGGTCCTATCATAAAGAGTTTATGTACATTGGTATGTAGTTCTAATATATGGTATCTCACTTGTAAATACGTATAAGAAAAAAATTCAACTAGATATAGTAAATAAAAATTTTATACATAGCCAGATACAATATGGTATGAAAACTAAAATAAGTAATTAGATATCTATAAGAAAGCAACATGATTATGCATAAACAAATACTCAGATATACTTATATTCATTTAATTATATCATATTTCACTCATTTACATAAAAAATATGTGTGCACATATTTTAATACAGACATTGTACTTTATCTTACCACAAAAAACATAGCAAAGAACATAATTTGTTGTGGCAAAGAATAAGAAAAGAATATATTTTTATAAGAAGTCAGAGTGCAAATTGGTAGTAGGTATTGATGTTCCACACAAATTCTTTACCCGTAAAACTACGTATGGCATATTTCAACAATGAGGTATGACTCTTTGGTACCTTCTCTCTTTATAATGGTGGGGAAAGGAGTGGTAGGTGTCAAATTGTAATTAGTGTCCTATAATTTTTCTATAGGATGAACTTGCCTTCCTTCCTCTGCTCGTGCAGCTCCCGCTAATCACCATCAATAAAAATTAGTAAGTAAACATAACAATAATCAATATCGATCGATTTCTCTAAGAGTTGATTTTTACCATTTTTGCAGCCGCCTTAGTAGTTGCAGGCTTCGGTATGTCTCCCTTCTTGTTTTGCCTCCCAGTTATCCACATAGCATGGCGAGGTAGAGGTGTGGGAGCAGTAGTAGAGGACTCTGCAGTCTCATGAGTAGCAGCAGGCTGAGCAGACTCAGCCTTTAGTCTTTGGTGAATGCATTCATATCCTCTTGGACCCATTGTGTGGTTGTGTACATTCAGTGCACGCCTTGCTCGTTGAGCATCGCTGATAGCCTAGTTAGTTATCACATTGATTTGGTTAGTAACACTAAAGGTTAATCTTGAATAGGTGAATACATAAGAACGTATATTAATTGAATTGGGAATGGCGCTTAATACCTTGAATTCATTCATTTTTTCTTTGGGTAACAAACTCCTCCCAATCTTTGGGGTTCAGGTAGTTCCATTGCTTTGTGGCTTTCTTCTGCCTAAATTTATTTTTTAAAGAGAATACAAACAAAAATTATTAGTGTAGAGTTAGTCAAATAGTGATCAATGTCTAGAATTGGAAATCAATCAAAAATATGTTCTCAGCATCGCGTATGTAATCTCGGGTGAAATTGGTCATATAGTTCCTTAGGACCCTCCCACAGCGTTGCATCACACATTTATGATGCAGCTTTTCATCCAGATCAAATATGCTCTGCAAATTAAATAGAATTGTTATTAACTAGTATCCTAAAAATTAGTAATCTACACAAATAGAATTACAAATAATAATAACTCACGCATAGTTCCTTCCATATTTGGTCTTTCTTTCCCGTAGGAACTTTATGCCAGGATTCTAGGTTAGGATTGCAATGGCTGCGGGTAAGAACTCCAAGATATGAAATAAATGAGTTGCGGTTCACTCCATATAGATTTCCTGCATGATCGAAATCCACATCCAATTTGGGTCCATTGCCCCTTTGCTGTAGTAAGTTGTTCATCATTGTGATGCACCTCACTTTCTCAATTTTCTTTTGTTGCTCATCAAGTGATTTAATTTCTTCAGGGGGTACATCACCAATCTAAAATTTGATAAAAAAAACACTTAGATGATATAATTATAAATGAACATATAGATAGAAACCTCATGGATATATTCTTAAAACTTACATTGTCAGGCGGCGTAGGCACGTCCTGACCCTCACGGTGATCATCAACATGATCATCATGAGAATGCTCAGTCATCTGAAAGTTCACATTCATATTATAAATTTCACATTGTAAAGTTCACATTGTAAAGTACACATTCACATTGTAAAGTAATTCACATTATAAAGTTCACATTCACATTGTAAAGTTCACATTCACATTGTAAAGTTCACATTCACATTGTAAAGTCTACATTCACATTGTAAAGTTCATGTTGTAAAGTTTACATTGTAAAGTTTACATTTAGAAAAATAAAACATATAAAAAATATAAACATGCATGCCACTAATATTGTGATCTTTTATCAATTAACAATCCTTCATTGTGATTCCCGCGGACATACAAGTCATTGTGATCTCCAGCTTCAATGTTTGGTGGTATTGGCAACCCAACTGAGAATGGACTGGAGTCATCATACTTATCATAGTACTCTTCTTCATCTATAGGATCTTCAATGAACTGTCTTTTACCATGAAGAACAACTGACCATTTATCATTTGTAGGATCATCGATATAAAATACTTATTTTGCCTGTGATGCCAATATGAATGGTTCACCATTCTCGCCAATCTTTTCAAAGTTCACTAACGTGAAACTCAATTCATCCACTATAATTCCTTTGTTGTTGTCAACCCAATTACATTTAAAGAGGGGAATTCTGAAATCTACATAGTCAAACTCTCAAATGTCTTCAATGACACTATAATATGACATTTTAGCTTCATGTGGACTCTTATCCTTTGCACTTGCAAAAAATAATGAATACGCTTGAAGGGTGACCCCACTGTTTTAGACGACACTCTTATCATCTTGACGCTTTGTGTAATACGAGAATCCATTTATGTCAAACCCTTCATAACATATAACATTCAATTTTGGTTTAAAGACAAGGCATTTGATGGTTTCAGTAAGATTATCTGGTGTTTGAGATAGTTGATGTAAGACTTTATCTTCAAACTACTTAATAAATGTCTTATTATACTCTCTAGCAAGCCACATTAAATTGGATCTAGGATATTGTCTCTTGATGAAATTGGTATGTTCCTTGATATAAACACTCACTTCGTCGATGTTGTGTAAAATATACAAGTGATCTTGCTCCAACTGCTCACGGCTGATTACTTTCACCCGTGATCCCAAAATTCCTTTACCAAAATACTCCTCAATATTCTTGTCATTCACAGGAGCGTCTTACCACTCAGAAAGTCATTATAAAAATCCATAACCTCTCTCGCCACATAACCCTCAATAATACTCCCTTTAGGACGATAACAGTTTCGAACATCACCTTTAAAAATGTTCATGTCTTGTTCAAAGGGATACATCCAATGCAAGAAAATTGGTCCCAACATTTTCACTTCCCTAGTCAAGTGGACAACAAGATGTACCATGATATCAAAGAACAAAGGAGGAAAATACATCTCAAGCTAACATAGGGTAACAACCACTTCTCTTTGCAATTTATCGAGAGTATCAAGGTCAATAACTTTGTTGCACAGAGTGTTGAAAAAGAAACAAAGTATGGTGATTGCAAACCGTACATGCTTCGGCAATATAGATTCTAATTGTCACAGGCAATATTTGTTGCATTAGAGTGTGACAATCATGAGATTTAAGACCTATCAACTTCAGATATCAATGTACGGATGTTGGATGAGTAACCATGTGGCACCTTAACATTTACCAAGCATTCACAAAAAGCTTTCTTCTCCTTTCTAGACAACGTGTAACAAGTGGGAGGTAAGTATGTTCTCCGATCACTACTAACTACTTTTATTAATTCTGTCCTTATTCCCATTTCACGTAGGTCCATTCTGGATTTTATCCCATCTTTAGTCTTACATGGTATATTCAACAAAGTACCGATGATGCTATCACATACATTTTTCTCAACATGCATGACATCAATACAATGCCTGACTGTCAAAGAACTCTAATAAGGAAGATCCCAAAATATTGACTTCTTCTTGAATAAAGACTTGTCACTCCGTGTGGACATCGTACATTTTGATCTCTTACCAAATTCATTGGTGATGTCTTTTACTCTTTCATAAACATCCTCCTCTGATATAGGTTTAAGTGCACTCTATTCCTCATTTGGTCCATTGAATGTTTTGCGCAACCTAAGATACAGATGAAATTTTAAAAGAAACCTTCGATGACCAAGATATACAGTCTTGCCGCCGTGTTTTAGTCGTATTGAATCAGTGTTCTCTTCACATATAGGACGCGCTTTAGATCCTTTGACACTATATCCAGACAAATTCCCATACGCTGGAAAGTCATTCACAATGCAAAACAATATAGTGTGCAAACGAAATGTCTCTCTTCATGAAGCATCATAGGTCATCACACCTTCACCCCATAGCTTCTTCAAGTCATCAATCATAGGTTCAAGATAAATGTCGATATCATTGCCAGGTTGTTTAGGGCCCGATATCAAAAATGACAACATAACGTACTTATTTTTCATACACAACTAGGGAGGAAGATTGTATATAACAAGCATAACTGGTCAAGTGCTATGTTGTCTGCTCAATGTCATGCACGGATTCATCCCATATGTACAAAGCCCAAGTCTTAGATTCCTATCTTCTTCATTGAATTCAGGGTACAATAAATCAATCTTCTTCCACTATGGGGAATCAGACGCATGTCGTAGGATCTCATCATTATTTTTCTTAACATATGCATGCTACCTCAAATTCTTCGCATCTATAGGATTGGAAAACAAGCATTGAAACCGTGGTATTATAGGTAGATACCACATCACCTTGGCAGGAGAACCAGTTTTGGACTCCCCCGAAGTCGTCAATTTATACCTTGATGCACCACATTTTGGACAATCTTTTAAATCCACATAGTCCTTTTGAAATAATACACAATCATTTGGGCATGCGTGTATCTTCTTGCCCTCCATTCCCATTGGGAACAACAATTTCTTTAACCGGTATGTTGAGATTGGCAGCTCGTTTCCTTCAGGAAGAATTTCTTTCAACAAAGACAACCATGATGTGAAGCTTTTGTCGCTCCATCGATTGTTAGCTTTCAGTTTATACAATCTCAACACAGTGCTAAGCTTTGTAAACTTACAACATGTGTATAATGGTATCTCAGCATCATGCAATGTTTCTAAACATGGGAGGTGGATCGGTGTGCTCTACCCCACAACTATCCAGTATTACATCAATGATGTCTACTGGAATTGGTTCGTTCACATCTACATCATCGGAGGTAATTTCTTCTTCCACACAAGAACTGCTATCGACATCCACTGATTTCAGGTTTGAAATCTCTCCATGCCAGTGTCATTCTGTATAGCCTTGTACAATCTCATTGTACATGACATGACTTTTGATTTCGTCACTAGTGCTGACTTTCAAGTTGTTACCGCAATGCCTATAAGGACAGTAGAACCTATCTCTAGGTTGTTTCCTATGTTCCTCGGCAAATCTAATAAACTGATCAAGACCAGAAATAAACTTTGGGGTGCAGCGATTTGGAATGGACATCCATGATCTGTCCATTCTATGATCAAAGAGAAAACAAGTATATATTAGAACAAGATTAGGGTCTAGGGTTAATAGATTAGGGTTTATGGTTAAAACTTTAGGGTTTAAGGTCTTATATATAATAAATGTGTACCACCTATACCATTCTTGAACACCTAATCTCACTAGTAAGTGTATAATGTGTATTGGGTTTTCAAATGGGGAAATGCTACCAAAATTTTCTTGAAAACCAAATACACATTATACACTTACATTCTAAGTGAGATTAGGTGTTCAAGAATAGTCCCAAACTGGGGACTATCCAAGATTTACTCCTAATGAGTAAATTTTAGACTGGTTTCTAGGCCAACAAATACATGTGTTGTCATTCTTATATATAATAAATGTGTACCACCTATCCCATTCTTAAACACCTAATCTCACTAGTAAGTGTATAATGTGTATTGGGTTTTCAAGAAAATTTTAGTAGCATTTTCCTACTGTTCTCCAAGTACATATGTACTTAGAGAACAAACGGGGAAAAGCTACCGAAGTTTTCTTGAAAACCCAATACACATTATACACTTACATCCTAAGTGAGATTAGGTGTTCAAGAACAGTCCCAAACCGGGGACTATCCAAGATTTACTCCTAATGAGTAAATCATGGATGGGTTTCTAGGCCAATAAAATCATATCATTAAGAGCATGGTTTCATGTTAGGTCATCATAGGTCATAATAATCCACTAGAATGAGCAAAAGATGTCTCATGGTGTTAAAATAGCATAAGAGTATTAGATCTTGATTCTAGAGTGTACAAGACATAATAGTGACTACTGATTTTGTGGGGTGATATCATTTCATGGGATTTATAATTCAAACTTAACAAGTGTACAAGTTGCATCATTTTAATACTCTAAAGGTGACTAGTGGGTCATAGCACATAAAAGATGGCATTAGAAGGAAAGTAAGCAAGCTAGATCAATTAACACTCATCTCAAGGGAACATTAATTACTGAACTACTAGGAAAGAGTGCTTTTAATCACTAGGATCATACAAGTAGCAATGTTGATTAAGTCTATGTGATTAAAGATCAAGCAATGTAATAAAATAGGAATTCAGAGAAGATATGAACACGATTAGGGAAATAGACATCATCATTGGAAAGTTGAGGGTTTTTCTATCATTTTGGTATATAAAAATTTATTATTTGGGCCCAGCTGAGCGTCTTGCTCTGGAGCAGGGAGAGAGGGAGAGACAGAGACAGAGGGTTTTTGGGGATGTTTACCTCTGTTTGAGCCCAGTCAGGCGTCTTACTCTGGAGCAGGGAGAGAGGGCGAGACGGAGGGGTGCACGTGGAAGCGAGCGGGCAGGCGAGCACGGAAGAGCGGCGAGCAGGCAGCCGGCGAGCGAGCAAGGAGAGAAGGGCGGTGGTGAGCAGGCAGCCGGCGAGCATAGAAAGAATAGAAGCGGCGGCGGCGGCGAGCAAAGAGAATGACTGGCGTAGCGGCGGTGAGTAGAGAGCAGCAGGGAGCAGTCAGCGGCGGCGCGCAAGGAGGAGGGAGCAGGGGCGGAATCGCCAGACCCTAAAATCGGCGTTCGATTGCAATGAAATAGAAAGAGGGAAAGAGTCTGCTTTGCGTGGGTGCTATTAAGTTAACAATCGACGTCGGTTATTAAAACCAACCGACGCTTATAAAAATAGGCGTCGGTTACCATAAAAAAACGGACATCTATGCTCAATTATAGTCGTCGGTTTCTACTAGAAAAATCGACGTCTATCTACATATGCTGACAAAAACAAAATGTTCTCGAATTCTGACTATAGTCTTCGGTTGCCGTAGAAAACTGACGCCAAAGGGGGTGAAAATTATCGTGGGGACAACGCGTGAAAATACATCGGTGTCGGTTATTGCAAGAAAACCGACGATAAAAATGGTCACAATTTCTCTCGTGAAAAACCTTTAGTCGTCGGTTATTTTGTTAACAACCAACGTCGTATGTTAAATTTTGGAGGCAATTTTTTTCCATTAGAAATTTTAGATTTGGCGGTCGATTTTAGGCGTCGGTTACTTATTAAGGAACCGACGCTAAATAAAAAGTGATACATATGTATGGCCGTTCTTCACAGATAGATGTCGGTTTTTGTAATAAACCGACGTTGTAGGGTTTAGGCGTCGATTTCTTGTATACAACCGACGCCTGTAAATGTGACGTTAGAAGTCATTTCTGTAGTAGTGGGCATATCTCTGTAGGAAGTCTCACATGGGAGAGAGAGTGGCCAAGTGTCAAATCTACTATTCTACCAATCTAAACACCACTACTCGTCTCCATCCTCTTTCAATCTTAAAATTGTTGTACTTATCATTAAACCATTGTCTCCTTCCTACCCTCCATCAGTCTCTTCTCTCCCGTGTTGTTATCCTATAAATTACATACTCTTCTTTACGCCTATGTACTCATTGTGTCTTAAATATGTTGGACTCGTAACAAACATGATGTCCTCTCTTTATAAACCACATGTCCCCTCCCCCATAACCATAATTCAAGGTCTCCTCCATTTCCCTCAAAAGTATATCATTATGTTTGTTCCATCTCCGGGCAGGCGGACACCATATCTATCTACCGTTTTAGATCTGCTTGACTACGTGTTTTCTCGCCAAAACCCACTTTTATGTGCCGCTAGGTCATTGCAATCAATAAAAAAGGTTTAGTAGTTTATCCATCTGATCTAGCTTCTCTTTAAGTGGATTCCATCTTTTTTTTTTATAAAGGGCGTCTGCCATTTTATTAAGTGATCAAATCATTTACAACAAGTGCAAGGATCTGATCCTCGAACCCCTCTCCACGAGAGATGGGGTTTACAAAATGACAAGCGGGTGAGGCCAAGGCATGGGCCACCCTATTGCCTTGCCTCCTAACAGAACAGAGATTGAAAGACAAAAAACGAGAAGAGAGCTCGGAGATATCCCTGACGATAAAGTGCTCATAACCACGTCCACCATATCCCTTCTTCACAGCCTCTACCAGTAGTAGACAATCGGTTTCCACAATGACGTCCGCAAAACCCTTCCCAAGTGCGAGTTGCATGCCTTTCAGAACAGCCACACCCTCCGCACTAAGCACCGGGTATGGCTGTTCTAATCGACACTGGGAAGTCCACGACGGTCATCCCGTATGGCTGAACCACAACCACTGTTACCTGTCAAAGAGATGGAGGCATCCGTGTTGATCTTGACGCTACCCGGTGGAGGACGGCGCCAAGCTACACTGTCTGAAGAAGGGAGGGAAACCGCTACACTGCTCACGGCTGCATGGTAGTGTGCATATCTCCTAACAATGTCGATGAAGCTCGCTGCTAGGCCCGGAAGGAATGGAGGATGCTCGTCAAAGATGTATTTGTTCCTTGTTGTCCACGTAACCCAGAGAAGCGTCGCACCCTCTTCCTTACATCTATCGTCCTCCTCATCCAGAAGGCTGTCCACAAAACTCCCTATGTCGTGGAGGTCCGTCTGTCCCAACCAATCGAACTCGCCGGTGGCCCAGATCCTCCTTACTATCTCGCACTGGAGTAAAACATGCGTCGAGTCCTCACGCTGTCCGCAATGATGGCAGCCCTCATCCGGTGTCACCTACTTTTTCTGTAGCTCCGTCATAGTAGGAAGGATATTTCGCAATGCTCTCCAGATAAAGTGTTTCAATTTCGGTGGCCATCGTTCTTTCCACAGCCTTTTCCATGTCTCCCCTTCCTCCCCTTCCCTCAAATCCTCCCCCGCCCTTAAGAACTGGTAAGCACTCTTGACAGAGAAAATCTCATTGCTTTCCTTATCCCAGAAAATACTATCTTCCACACGCCACCGTGGAAGTGGAATGTTTAGGACAGCCCTCACAAGGTGACTGGGAAAACACTCCTCCACCGCCTCCCTCCACTTTTTCGTCACAGGACAAATCAAATCACTCACCCAGTTATACTCCTCTGGGCCACTCACCAAGTATCTATGTACTATGCCACCCAGGTGAGGGATCCACCTATCTCTGTAAATGTGAATGTCCTTCTCATCACCCACCCTCCATCTAAGACCTTCATTGACCAGCTGCAGCGCCCCCCATATGCTCCTCCATGTGTAACTGGGACTACCCCCCATCCTTGCATGCAAGACAGTCGAGGACCTATAGTATTTATCCTTCAAAATCCGGGCAGCCAAGGACTCACCATGAATCGCCAATCTCCATCCCTGTTTGGCAAGCAAGGCCTGGTTGAACACCTTCATATCTCTAAATCCCATCCCACCACTCTCCTTGGGCTTGCATAACCTTTCCCAACTCATCCAGTGTATCTTCCTCTCCCCTTCCTTCGACCCCCACCAAAACCGAGCCATCATCGCC
Source organism: Alisma plantago-aquatica (assembly GCA_963693085.1). Lineage (NCBI taxonomy): Eukaryota > Viridiplantae > Streptophyta > Magnoliopsida > Alismatales > Alismataceae > Alisma > Alisma plantago-aquatica. The sequence continues at coordinate 765,620,543 of OY856413.1, read as the reverse complement.
TGGATCTCATCAATCAGTCCATCCGGTATCTTAAAAATACTCATGAGATATGTGAGAATAGCTTGGATGACCGCCTTAATCAGCACCTCCTTTCCAGGCCTTGAAAGGAACTTCTCTTTCCACCCCTTAACCTTCTTCCACACTTTATCCTTTATCGCAGCAAAGACAACTTTCTTGGATCTCCCAATGATCGTAGGGAGTCCAAGATACTTCTCATGCCTATCCACCTCTCTAACCTGCAGTCGGTCCTTAATCAGCTCCCGTCTCTCCGCAGAAACATTCTCACTAAAGGAAACATATGTCTTCTCATAGTTAATTTTCTGTCCGGATGCCCTCTCGTATTGGCTGAAAATATCAGCTAAAGCGGAGCATTCTTCTGAGGTTGCCCTTGTGAAAATAATATTGTCGTCTGCAAAGAAAAGGTGAGTGACCCTCGGTGCCCTTCTGCAAAATTCTCGTGCCATGGATTTTATTCTCCTGTGCTGCTTTGGAAAGGGAAAAAGAGAGAGCTTCAGCACAAAAAAGAAAGAGATAGGGAGAGATGGGATCACCTTGGCGAAGACCTCTAGCGGGGGTTGCAGTACCTCTCCTTTTGCCATTGACAAGTGGATTCCATCTATTTATATGTCATAATGTTTTCCTCCGTTCCGTTCATTCGATTATATTTAGATCTAACTACAACCTGCAGGCTGCAGTTAAATCATGTTTCGCATGGCCATCGGCATCGTTATATTACCAATGAATTGTCGTGTTGCAAGGCAACCACATGCTTCAATACTCTATAGAACTCCTTATCGGGTGCAAGAGGATTTTGTCTTCGCATTTTACTCATCCACCGTAAGTTGTTCTATGTTAGTGAATATGTAGCGTGATTCCCCTCTTAGCCCACGTCTGGCACTCTAGCAGGACCAGGCATGTCAAGGAGGAAGAAGAAAAGGTTGATCGCCCACTGATGATGTGTATTTAGTCATCAAGTACAGATTGGCCTCTACGGAGAGATCATCAAGCGTTCCCAGAAGAGATGGTTTTCTAATTTGATAGACTTCTTCCATGAACACGCTCACTGCATGATCGGTTAAACTCATGGTTAGCTCTATACTGTCTATGAAGGCAATGTGATGTTTTCATCGTAGTAAGTATATCGGTTGATTCAATTATACGACCTTATTCAACATCATTGATGTTGTCTCCAGTATCTATCACTTAGTTCTTATTCACTAGATGTGTGTACTTATGAACTTATAATTTCAGATTTCACGAATTAAAAATGTTGGCTTCATCACTCAACGGAATCATAACCTTCTTCTGTTTCAAAAACCTATATTGCAGGGCATACTACAAGAGTTGCATTGGACACATCACCAGGCAAGTTTTCTTAAACAACTTGACATGCCAATTCGTTGTATTTTGTTATACACAACAAATGTTTTTCAATATAAATTTATTTCATTACATGCTTATTTTATATTTCCAATTCAGTTCTATTTTAATGTTGTCCCTTTCTATACTTAAAACTTGTACTAACTCAAACTTATATTTGTAGACTCTCTGATTTCATTGTGTACAACTCCATTTATTAGGTGTTCAGCGACTCCTTCATTGTCAGTGTAAAACATAGCATATTTAGTACAGTCGTGTCGTACTTTTAGTGGAAAAAGCCATTGTTTTCTTCCTCATTTATAGCCTACTGTTCTTGTTCATCAAAATAAGTATATATTTCGTACAATTGTCTCGAACTTTTAGTAGAAAAAGCCATTATTTTTTTCCTCATTTACAGCCTAATGTTTTTGTTCATCAAAATAAGTATGATGTACTATATTGAAATTTATATATAATAGAATGAATCATCTAGATAAACAATTTATGACAAGAAATAAGATGAATGATATGTTTTCGGCCATAAATTTAGGTTTGGTGTTAGATGTACATCACATGTAGTGTTGCATTACAAAGGAATTTAAGAAATTAATATTGTTTGAGGAAATCATGTTCGTATGATGTAAACGATGAGGCTAGGGACTGTCTATGTGATTTAGATCCTCAGAATATTGAGAGACATCTATATACACAAAGGTCATCATTTTAGTTACCAAAATATCATTCATTTAATCTATAAATTTTGCTACTTCTAAAATGATAAGTCCTGCATTTGAGACGATAGGAAAACCTGAAGAGATCATCTAATATACTAGGACAGGTATATGCCTTAACTCAAAGAAGACATGATGGTGTATCACCACTTCGATTCACATTAGTTTGACTATAAAAATCAGTATGAGTTTTAATAGCTCTAATTTCATATATCTTATATTAAATACACAAAATGAACTAATTGTAATATAACACAAGTATCCAGCCATGCATTTCAGTAAATTTAGAAATATTGTACCAAGTTGTTGAATTTATACGGTTACTATTCCTATCTCTTAAACATGTGATATAATATGAGTATCCAAAATATTCTATCCATACACTAATGATACATACTTCCATTTGGTATGGTTAGAAATTTGACATATCGTATCCACTTTTAGAATCTATGTATTAATTGTTAAAATAGCTTTTATCAAGTTAGGTGATGAAGAGTGTTGTTACTTTTATTTTGATTTATCTCAAAAAAATTATATTAAAAAATCAAGTATTGTTAAATATATTGTATCTGTGTAGCTCATGACTTTAAGCGTAAATGGCTTTACATTATGATCAATGGGAAATTGTTGATGACGGAGTTGTATAACTTAGGTTACACTTATAAATAAATGATTTTAGCAAAGAGTATGTATGCCTTTAAAACAATGAAACATGTTATCATTCTTTGTGTGTGGAAAGTTTTCTAATGGAATAGCGGTCCCAAACTCTTTTAATATTGAAATGTCTCATGTTGTGTAACTTAATATTAGATACATAACCTTTTCTACTAAAATTCTCTTGACTGTTTAAAATCCTAAACATCTTAGAACTTAGATAAATTAGTTATTTCCATTTATCACATAATATGATCAACGGTGACATTTTTAAGTAAAATTTCATGTTGATGAATTTTTTATTCATTTAGTTGACAATTACATCTAGCACACGCTAATATACATCCAATAACCAATTAGGTTTTCTCAAAATATTCGTAAAATATTTTGATTATCAAAAGGGTTCAAAATTTAAAATAATATTTTTCCCTTTAGTATTAGTAATGTAACCTATGTATAAAACCTATCTCTAAGGGATATAAATATTGATTTAATTACTATCTATCTAAAACTTTGGGTAATGTTATCATGATGAGGGGCAGTGATAATGTCGTCTCCACTATATTGTATCCATGCAACTTTTTATGTTGTTATATGTTCATCATCAGAAGTGTGGTAAAAACTTTGTCACCACAATTAGTTAACAACTTCCATAGTATGCTTAAGTGATCCCATCATAGGAGATGCATGCATGTAACTTTTCCCAGGATCATCTAATTCAAAGTTTATTGAGAAAATTGAGAAATAAATAGATGTGATTTGATCCACTTCAAACACAAAGAATGACCATCAGTTATTAGTATATAGCTAGCTACAATAAATAGGGTGCTCGGTACACCACATCATTTTACCTAGAACGAGGCTGAGTCCTCAACAAATGTTAGCCAAGAAGATCCGTTTCTATGTGTTGTCTAACTACCCACCCGAGATCAATAAAATAATTTTATTCATCGGGAGGCAATCTATTTAGCCCACCCTCATGCAGGGATTAAAAATCTGATGTGATACACAGTGGTCAGATGGGATATGTATGGTAGGACTCCTACCATTACAGAGTGAGAAAGGGGTAGAGTGACCCACAGGGTCGAGGGGATGGGCCGTGTAAATACGTCCATCCTGGAAGTTTTTTAGGTGAACCTTTGCCAGGGAGTCCGCCAACATAGTTCTTTGTCTTGGTTGGTAGATGATCTTAATATCTGCAGGTTCGTCAATGAAAGCTTTGATGGGATCTAGCCATGGGGTGTAAGCCGGATAATCTGTTATTGTTCCATTAATAGCAGTCACCGCTTTAGAGCTGTCTGTTATAATCGTCACTGGCTCCCTTGAGCTTGATATAAACGATGTGATGCCTAACATAATAGCCCTCATTTCAGCTTCTGTAACTGACCCCGTTGTGATGGTATCGGCGATCCCTCCCAAGAAATGGCCTTCTTTATCAACTTTTATCGCAGCAATGGCTGCTGTTTTGTGCTTAACAGCAGCATCCACTAAGATTACCATGCGCCCATCTAGGTCCGAGAGGGATATTTGTGTAGTGTCCCGAACCTCTGAATGTGTGACCTTCTTCCTGTTTCTTCGGATTTTCATAGCCTGGAAGAGCTTCTGTATTTGGTTTAGTTGTTGTGCGGCGTCCTGACTGACCCCCTCGAACACGAAGGCGTTTCGAGCTCGCCAAATAATCCAACAGTAAGCTGCAAACTGCATCGTCTCTTCCGTTCTTCCTTTAAGATACTTGCTGAGCCAAAGCTGAACTTGAGATACTTGCTGGTCATTAGAATCTAAAGGCACCTTTACCTTTGTCCAAATCTCTCTAGCAGCTGGACAAAGCCAGATCAATAAAATAATATATCAACATGTATGCACCATTTTAGAATATGTTGGATAGTTTTCAAACAAAAATTTAATTTCTTTGCCAAATCCTTCCAATAACAAGTGAGTACATATGTGTTGTTATTCATGAGTGGTGTCTACACCTCATTGTGTCCTCATCTATAAACATCAATGCAAATATAAAGTGGAATCATATGAGACAATTTAGTTTCTTTTCCGTATGTTAGGTAAGTTCCATTCTGTAATTGCACCAAACTTTAACGAAAGTTTTAAGTAGTCCCCTATAGTTGCACGACCTAAATCTTCCTAAATTAAGGTTATTTTATTTATTTTTACATACAATCTAGAAAGTTGATGGTAGAATCCCTAACAAACTCAAGAGTTGAGCTTACATAATACATTACAATAGGTTGTCCAATTCAAATTCAAATTAATGGTGGAATGAAATTCTCCTTGTATAACGTGAACTATTCTCTCTTCTTTCCATATTATGCTATAACCAAACACCCCTTTTACTTGAACATAATGTTTATCTTGAAGGTCCTATATTTTTACTAGATAATTTATTATGATCCACCCACAAAAGGCATGCTTTTCTTGAGTTAAATTACTTGATATACCGGCGAAATCCCAACTATAAACTTAGTCTAAAATAATTCTCCTGGGGAAAGATTAGGTGCCAGACTTCATATTTCCCCACACCACCCTGGTGGTCGAATAAGACAGCTAGGGATCTTCCTTCTCAATCACATATAGATGACCCTACCCTCTTTAAGGATACTAAAGGCTATATTAGTGCATGTGATGTGTTGTATTTAAAAAATCATTTTCTTAGTCAAAATTCATTAAGAAGTTAATATGATGTACAAAACATATTTTAGAAAAAAAACATAACCTATTACTGATTAATTATATATATTTATATTTTATTAGGGATTACTTTTCAGATACGGAAAATGTTGGAATCGATCAATCATTACGTGTATGGTAAAAATAAAGGCAACAACCTCGTATATAGTTAAATGTAGAATTGAATAGAAGGCGTGCAAAGCACGTGCATAAACTAGTACTAATTGGTGTCTTATACGTGAAAGTAAAGATTGCCTAAAGCAGCATTTTAAAACGCGTCTCGTCTAGTGGCGGAGCCACTCTTAGGTAAAAGTAGACACATGCCCTACATGTACTTGTCCAGAAATAATAATTACTAGGTGATTATAAAGCATGGTCCATGGAATTTACGATATTTTGTGATTGTTGATTTGGCAGTGTACTACCCGCTAATTCGAGTCTTATACTGAGGTTATCTATGTTCTGCGGCCGTCTCTGTATAAATAATTAAAGCTAACCTACCATTTTTGGCAAAGATTTAAATTAATATGTTAGCATAGCATCTGACGAAGCATATAAACATGATATATTTCGTTTCACTCCTTTGAGATTGACGAGACTTTCCCAAGCTACTAGCTATTGACCCAACAAACTCCCAAGACAACTAGTCACAAATCGTATTCTTGCAAAGCTATTTCCGCAAGGAGCATTGTATTATTACCCACTTGTAATTGGTATTCCCTTCAATGCAATTCGTACGGAATACAACAAGAGTAACTTTGTTTTACCAAAGTAGCACAATGCATAAAAGGCTGATTAAATTTCTCGCATCAGATCCAGAACTAAGTCGGACCCTGATTTCAGTTACTCTGTCCAAACTCAGAACAAGCATGGATTGTTAAACGTAAATCCGAAATTATTGTCCCGAGCTTATATTTCTATCAACTCAGAACTAAACTAGACTTGTAATAATTAGAACATTAGAACTACGTGTGTCAAAATTTCAATTCATCATAGAATGAAGTGTAAGAACATATTTATTTACATCGGTAGCCATATTGACAACATATTGCATGTGAATTTTGATTATTTTCACATACTTTATATCCTACTACGCTTTCCTAAATTATATGAACATTGTCATAAACTACACTTTTATCTATATATAAGAAATAATTGTAGTAATTTTTTACATCAAGATGAAAGTTAGACAGACAACAAGGTGTGCCACCATTCTTTATTGGACAGGTAAATTAATTCTCTAAAACAATACATGCATAGACTTTGGAGTCGTACTTTACAATCCATAAATTTGTATACTCTCTCGAAAACTCCATACTCACTAAAACTCTAAAGTATAATAATAATAACGTTCATTTATTTCAAACTTTGCAAAAAATTAGTTTAAATAGGTTGGACACTTATAATTATAATCTAAAAAGGCCGCACGTATCAAAGCACCATTCATCACACAACATTATGCAATCACATGTTACATGATAATCAAAAGTTGTCTAATATATACATTTTCCTATTGATCACAAATTTATGATAATGACTAGCATTCTAAATTTATCTATTTTTGTACCCTAGTTGCTTAAATATTTATAGATAACTTTAGTATAAGTATCGTCATTTTTGTATGTTCACCTGTATTGTATGCATCAAAAACATGCATTACTTTTTCCTCTCTATATCACTTTTGGCATTATCATATATTTCATATCATCATCATCATCATCATCATCTAAGCCTCAATCCCAACTATGTCGGGGTCAGCTACATGGATCCTTCGTTTCCATTCAGCTCTATCATGGGCAATATTCTGATTGAGATGTGGAGATTCAAAATCTCTCTTTATAAGCTCATCCCATGTTAATTTAGACTTTCCTCTTCTTCTATTTATAGTGTTTGGCTCAATAGCATTGCTTCGTATAGGCGCACTAGTAGGTCTGTGTTGCACGTCTGTACCATCTGAGTCGGCCCTCGCGCAACTTGTCCTCAATGCTCGCCACCCCCACTTTATTCCTGATATAGTCATTTCTCAAGCGATCTTTTCTTGTCTTCCCACACATCCATCTCAGCATACGCATTTCAGCCACGTTCATCTTGTTGAGACCTTGTTTCTTCACCGCCCAACATCACTCCCATAGAGCATGGTTGGTCGTATAGTTGTTCTATAAAACTTACTTTTTAACCTGAGACGGATCTTCTGATCGCATAATACTCCAGTTGCACTCCTCCATTTCAACCATCCTACTGTGATCCAGTGACAAACATCATTTTGGACATCCCCGTCTATTTGAATAATAGAACCCAAGTAACGGAATTTATCACATTTTGGTATATCTACTTCGTCCAACTTGGCTCCATCATTCACACTACGAGATTGACTGAAATTGCAATGCATATACTCAGTTTTGCTCATGCTAATCATCAATCTATTTGATTCCAATGCATTTCTCCAACGTTCAACTTTATCATTCAATCCATCTTTAGTTTCGTCAATCAAAACAATATCATCAGCAATGGAAAAAACAACATTATCATATATTTCATAATGGAAAAAAAAATAAGTTTGAAGCTTTATTTTGTGTGGTGCCCCTGTTGAAATGTCTGACTTTGCCACTGGTCTCGACTGGTTGCTTATGAGGTTCAGCCCAATGATCACACCACATATGTGCAACAAGCCTAGTATGTGGCCAGTAGGTGCATATGTGGCCTTGTGCGGGTATGTGCAGGGCATATGTGGCCATTTTTATAAGTAAGTTTTTCATGAAATAATTTTAATATATTGTTTATTTATTTTAAAATATGTATTCACCCACACATCCACATGTGTGTATAAATATAAATATATATATAAGTAATGCATCTTAATAAGCATATAAATGAACATATTCGAACACATACTAGTCTATTTTATGTATATACATATTAATATATATGTGCCTGTAATTGTGATATATATTAGCATCTACATATACACATTATTACATATCTACTCATGAAGTTATACATTTGTATTTCTATATGTATATTATTCTTACACTGCACATACACATTTAACTATGCTAATTATATGTATACATTTATAATCATGTCAATATATCATACATCTATAGTCATATGGACACTTTTAAATATATATAATTTTAGATTTTAAAATGAATTATGTTTATATGTATGCTTAATATATATTGTCATACTATGTATAAATATGTTATTTTCAAAATTTGAAACCACACATACTCTATCGGTACCAACTTTGCATGTGCACCTCATATTACTTTCGAAAACCATGACTAGAAGATAGATATTTAGGTTTAAAAAATAGTCAAATAATAGATATCTTGGTGATTGTCAAGCAAAGTTAATTATATGTCACATAGGTTTTGATCAATATCATGTTCCACTCAGCTTTGTTTCCAAGCAGGCAACATGGTCCATCTCTATGCCTTGGATTATTGATTGTGTGGCCACACTACTACAGAAACAGCCTTTGGCATCGGTTGTTTAACCCCCTTTGGCGTCGGTTTCCGAGCGACGCCTATGTGGGCGCCGCTAAAGGTCAAACACTTCGGCGTCGGTTTTTTAACCGACGCCTATTTAACATACAGGCGTCGGTTATTTATAGAATACTGACGCCAAAAAGGTTCGCGCCACAGAAAATGGCGTCATCTAGGACACATTCTGCGTCGGTTATCTACTAAAAGACCGACGCCTATATGGAATATAGCGTCGGTGTTTAATTGGCAACCGACGCAGAAAGTGTCCTAGATGACGTTGTTTTCTATGGCGCGAACCCGTTTGGCGTCGGTTATCTACTAAAAGACCGACGCCTATATGTATTATAGGCGCGGTTTGACACGAACAGCCGACGCCATTTCCAGTACGGCTGTGGCCACATTAGGCGTCGGTTTTGTTCAAAAACTCGACGCTGTAGGTCTTTGCTGACGGTTTTCTGTAAATAACTGATGCCTATATCTATTTTTTTTTCATATCAGTTTGCAGGCCTGCTGTGGCTGGTCAGCATGATGAGAACCTGCAGTTCAGTTTTCTGAACTGCAGGTTTACGACATCCATTGATATCAGCCTACAAACAGGCACAAACCTGCAAAAGTCCCAAGGAAAATTTCACACAAGTAGATACATTCAGACATCAATTCAATTATCACATTCACACATATAGAAACATTCAAATACATGTATTAACATTCAGAAATATTCATTTACAAAGTATCATTCATTATCGCTATCAACATCCCAATTATATCTTACAGTTGCCACTGCTTGTATGGCTTTTGTCCATTCTTCTCTTATTTCATTTAATGCTTCCATCGTATATGGAGCATGTATATTTTTTAAGCATTTACCTATAGTGTTGTCAGTTTTAAACACCTACAAAGAGAATGATGTATATATATAAGTAATAATATAAAAATAAGATTGATATATTTCATACTAACTAATGAGACTATATATAATACCTCATGTATGGTATCGATATCCAATGCGGCATGTTTGATAATCATCTGCATAAATCGCATCACATAGTATGTGCATGCCCAGCCATTGTCTTGTGTAGCGCACTATAAATTGAAACATACAAAATAATACAACTAAGCACAATTCACATCAATAATATATACATTGGAGTCGGGAACTTACTTGTACGTTCTGCCAATTTATTGGCTGGTTCTTTTTCCTTGGGACCGTTCCTCCAGCCTTTTTGAATGCATCTAAACCCCTACATGTTAATATAACACAGTAAATTGCATAAGTAAATAGTAATGTAATAACAGATGTTAACAGATACAAAAATGAAATATTTCTCACTAGAATAATGGCATTCTCATTACGTGTCCAATTTTAGTGTTTAATGTACTTTCCGCGGGATCTAGATAATAAATAGTGAACGTCCCGGGGACAATAACTAGTAACTCCCAATGTCTACCACTAGAGGTAAAAAGTTAACAATTAATAACTCAAAATGCACAATAAAAATGGAATTTTCTTAAGTCCAAATTATAAATAAAGTAAACTTACTTGACATTGAATGGAGCTATTATTATCGTCTTCTTTTGCTGACCAAAAATTGTAAAAGCATCTATACAGTATTGTTGAACACTATCAGGGTCTTTAGCTACCATACTAATCAATGATGGAATCAAAAATCTCACATGATCAAATGCAAATTGTTTGCAATGATCTTCGACTAAGTAGCTGCAAAACATGTATTACGTATGCATTAATATATAAGAAATCAGATCACCGGATCTTATACAAGGTATATAGATGTATAAACAAGATCTCACCTTATCCATGTCTCTATCATTGATGTATTCAGCCAATCATACATAAACAGCTCAATAATATCTTGTATAAATAAAGAGTTATCGTATGATTGACCTGCATAATCTACATCTAAAGAAACAATTATCGGGCAATGTATATTATGTGTCCGTAGCCAACATGCCATTCCCCTACAAGCAGGACCTAACGGGTATGTTAGGTCAATTGGAACCCAAGTTGGTAATGCGGGAAGTGGAGGTGGAGGCCTAGGTGCTCCTGGTGTCTTCTTTTTAACCTGTATATATAATTTCAGATCAGTTGACATTATATATACACATTAACAGTCTAAATCAATGTAAATTTATCTTACAATTTCAGTAGTGTAGACGACATCTGCTTTGGGCCACAATATGACCCCACCTTCTGCCTCAGCAAGTGTATCAATATCCGGGTGGGGATATGGCAATGTAGCTTCCCTCCAATCGGGTAACACACGTAATGGGCCCACACGAACGTAGTCTTGTGGCATTGGAGTCCCGTGAAACCTTTCCCCAGGAAGGGACGGGTAAGCATGCACCTCTGCAACAACATAGTCTTGTATTCTTAAGCGGCATGGCTTCAATGCCTACAAATTTACGTAAAGAATGTTATACATATATACATATCATCTTGAAAACATATCATCTTGAAAAGACTAGCTACAATGTCATAAACAATACTTACATCAGACGTGTTAGGCGATGGGTCTCCAGGATTACTCGCAGTCTGTGCATCAGGAGAAGAGTGGGTCGCCATAGGCTGATTGGAAGCCTGAGATGCCTGCCACCGCAGCAATTCTTCCTTGACCTTCTCAGCAACTACATCATTGACCTTCTTAGCAACTATATCCTCGACTCTCTTATTCTCCTATACATGGATAAAAGAAACATTAGCTTCTTATTATTGAATTTCCTTTTGCAGTAACATTCTAAAAATAGAATAGGTTACCTCTTCTTGAGAAAGTCCCGCTCTGGGTTTACGCTGGGATGGCCCAAAGAATGCTTTGATGCCAACACCAGCGCCTGCACCCCTAACACGTCCAGGATGCTCTGGGTTACCCAGAGCAACTGTCAATTCATCCCTTGTGCCCTGAGGGATGAACGTGCCTTGTTTCCTCTACTCGTGCAGCTCCCCCTAATCACCATCAACAGAAATTGGTAAGTTAACACCATAAATAATCAATATTCAAACGATTGCTCTAAGAGTTGTATTTTACCATTTTCGCAGCTGCCTCAGCAGTTACGGGCTTCTTTATTTCACCCTTCTTGTTTTGCCTCCCAGCTATCCAGATATCATGGCGAGGCATGGGTGTGGCAGACTCCTGAGTAGGAGCAGACTCATGAGTAGCCGCAGACTCTGCATGTAGTCTTTGGCGAACGCTTGCATAGCCTTTTGGACCCATAGTGTGGTCATGCACATTCAGTGCACGCCTTGCTTTTTGTGCGTCACTGAGGGCCTAGTTAGTATGCACATTAATGATTTGGTTAGTATCACTAAATGTTAATCTTGAATAGGTGAATACAATGTATATTAATTAAATTGGGAGTGACGCCTAATACCTTGAATTCTTCATATTTTCTTGAAGCAACAAAATTGTCCCAATCTTCTTTGTTCAAGAAGTTCCATTGTTCAAGGGCTGACTTCTTCTTCTTATCACCCTCTTTTATGTATTCTCTGTTCAGATTTGTCCTATAATTCCTAAGCATCTTTCCAGCGTGTTGCATCACACTTTTATGATGCAACTTCTCATCCAATGCAAACAGATTCTGTAAAATAGAAATGTTATTAACTAGTATCCAAAATAGAATTGCAAATAATAGAATTTGTAATCTACAAAATAGAATTGCAAATAATAATAACTCACGCATAAATCCTTCCATATCAAGTCTTTTTTCCCCTAAGGAACTTTATGCCAATTATCATACTTAACACCACAATGGCTCCGAGTGGTACATCCAAGATAGTTTACAAAATTATTGCGGTTCACTCCAATTGCATTTCTTCCATTATCAAACTCCACAACCAATTTGGATCCACTGCCACTTAGCGCTATTAACTTCTTCAACATAGTGATGCCCCTTTTCTTGTTAAGTGTTTGGTGCTGCGCATCAAGTTGCTCCAGTGCTTCAGTGGGTACATGTGCATCATCAACCTAAAATTTGACAAAAATAAACACACTGAATTAGCCCAATGTAGAAATATAGGATATATGACATAACTAGAAGATAATGAATTTTATAGAAATACAGGATATGTTTTTAGAACTTACATTGGTATCCTCGCCATGCTCGTCATGGACAGCATGCTCATCATGGACTTCATGCTCATCATGGACATCATGCTCATCATGGTCAGCCATCTGAAAATGTCATTAAAAAGGCAAACATTTAGCATTTGTATTAACTAGAAAAAGGCAAACATTTAGCATTTGTATTAACTAGAAAAAGGCAAACATTTAGCATTTGTATTAACTAGAAAAAGACAAACATTTAGCATTTGTATAAACATACATGTCTCTAAAATTGTGATCTTTTATCAATTAACAATCCTTCATTGTGATCTCCGCGCACATATAAGTCATCATTAGTTTCAATATTTTGTGGAGTTGGCAACCCAACTGAGAATGGACTGGAGTCATCATACTTATCGTAGTACTCTTCTTCATCTATAGGATCTTCAATGAACTGTCTTTTACCATGAAGAACAACTGACCATTTATCATTTGCAGGATCATCGATATAGAATATTTGTTTCGCCTGTGATGCCAATATGAATGGTTCACCCTTCTCGCCAATCTTTTCAAATTTCACCAAAGTGAAACCCTATTCATCCACTATAACTCCTTTGGTGTTATCAACCCAATTACATTTAAAGAGCGGAATTTTGAAATCTATGTAGTCAAACTCCCAAATGTCTTCAATGACACCGTAATATGACATTTTAGCTTCACGTGGACTCTTATCCTTTGCACTTGCAAAGTACATAGTCGACGCTTGAAGAGTGACCCCACTATTTTGGACGACACTCTTATCATCTTGGCGCTTTGTGTAATATGTGAATCCATTAATGTCAAACCCTTCATAAGACATAACATTCGGTTTTGGTTTAAAGGCGAGGCATTTGATAGTTTCTGTAATATCATTTGGTGTTTGAGATAGTTGATGTAAGACTTTATCTTCAAACCACTTAGTAAAAGTCTTATTATGCTCTCTAGCAAGCCACATTGAATTTGCTTGAGGATGTTGTCTCTTTATGAAATTGGTATGTTCCTCGGTATAAACACTCACTTCGTCCATATTGTGTAAAATATACAAGTGAGCTTGTTCCAACTGCTCACGGCTGATTACTTTCACCCGTGATCCCAAAATTCCTTTGCCCTCCTCAATTTTCTTGTCATTATCAGGAGTGTCATTACCACTGAGAAAGTCATTGCAAAAATCCATAACCTCTCTCACCACATAACCTTCAATAATACTCCCTTCAGGCCGATAACGGTTTCGAACATCACCTTTAAAAACGTTCATGTATCGTTCAAAGGGATACATCCAATGCAAGAAAACTGGTCCCAACATTTTCACTTCCCTAGTCAAGTGGACAACAAGATGTACCATGATATCAAAGAACGAAGGAGGGAAATACATCTCAAGCTGACATAGGGTAACAACCACTTCTCTTTGCAAATTATCGAGAGTATCAGGGTCAATAACTTTGCTGCATAGACTGTTGAAAAAGAAACAAAGTCTGGTAATTGCAAACCTTACATGCTTCGGCAATATAGATCGAATTGCCACGGGCAATATTTGTTGCATTAGAGTGTGACAATCATGAGATTTAAGACCTATCAACTTCAGATCTTTCATTGATGCCAATCTACGGATGTTGGATGAGTAACCATGTGGCACCTTAACATTTACCAAGCATTCACAAAAAGTTTTCTTCTCCTTTCTAGACAACGTGTAACAAGCGGGAGGTAAGTATGTTCTTTTATTACCCATTTCACGTAATTCTGTTAATTCTGACCTTATTCCCATTTCACGTAGGTCCAGTCTAGATTTTATCCCATCTTTAGTCTTACCTGGTATATTTAACAGAGTACCAATGATGCTATCACAGACATTTTTCTCAACGTGCATTACATCGATACAATGCCTGACTGTCAAAGAACTCCAATAAGGAAGATCCCAAAATATTGACTTCTTCTTGAATGAAGAATTGTCACTCCGTGTGGCCATACTACATTGTGATTTCTTACCAAATTCATTGACAATGTCTTTTACTCTTTCATAAACAACATCCCCTGGTATAGGTTTAGGTACACTCTGTTCATCATTCCATCCATTGAATGCTTTGCGCTTCCTACGATACGGATGGAATTTTGAAAGAAACCTTCAATGACCAAGATATACAGTGTTGCCGCCATGTTTTAGTCTTATTGAATCAGTGTTTTCTTCACATATAGGACACGCTTTAGCTCCTTTGACACTATATCCAGACAAATTCCCATATGCTGGAAAGTCATTAACAGTGCAAAACAACATAGCGTGCAAACGAAATGTCTCTCTTGCTGAAGCATCATAGGTCATCACACCTTTAGCCCAAAGTTTCTTTAAGTCATCAATCAAAGGTTCAAGATAAACATCGATATCATTTCTGGGTTGTTTAGGGCCCGATACCAACAACGACAACATAATGTACTTATTTTTCATACACATCCAGGGAGGAAGATTTATATAACAAGCATGACTGGCCAAGTGCTATGTTGGCTGCTCAATGTCCCGTACGGATTCATCCCATCTGTACAAAGCCCAAGTCTTAGATTCCTATCTTCTTCACCAAATTTGGGGTACAATAGATCAATCTTCTTCCACTGTGGGGAATCAGACGCATGTCGTAGGATCCCATCATTATTTTTCTTAACATCTGCATGCCACCTCAAATTCTCCGCATCTTTCGGATTTGCAAACAAGTGTTGAAACCGTGATATTATAGGTAGATACCACAACACCTTGGCAGGAGAACCAGTTTTGGACTCCCCCGAAGTCGTCAATTTATACCGTGACGCACCACATTTTGGACAATCTTTCAAATCTACATAGTCCTTTTGAAATAATACATAATCATTCGGGCATGTGTGTATCTTCTTGGCCTCCATTCCCATTAGGCACAACATTTTCTTTACCTGGTATGTTGACATTGGTAGCTCGTTTCCTTCAGGAAGCATTTCTTTCAACAAAGTCAACAATGAAGTGAAGCTTTTGTCGCTCCATCTATTGTTAGCTTTCAACTTATACAATCTCAATACAGCGTTAAGCTTCGTAAACTTAGCACAGCCTGTGTATAACTGTATCTCAGCATCATGCACAATGTTTCTAAAGATAGGAGGTGGATCGGTGTGCTCTACCTTACATCTATCCAGCATCGCATCAACGATGTCTGCTGGAACTGGTTCGTTCACATTTACGTCATCGGAGGCAATTTCTTCTTCCACCCAAGCACTACTATCGACATCTACTGGTTTCGATTTTGAAATCTCTCCATGCCAGTGCCATTCTGTATAGCCTTGTACAATCCCGTTGCACATGACATGACTTTTGATTTCCTCACCAGTGTTGACTTTCAAGTTGTTACCGCAATGCCTACATGGACAGTAGAACCTATCTGTAGGTTTTTTCCTATGTTCCTCGGCAAATCTAATAAACTGATCAAGACCAGATATAAACTCTGGGGTGCAACGATTACGAATGGACATCCATGATCTATCCATTCTATGATCAGAGAAAACAAGTATATATTAGGAAACAAGTATATATTAGGAAAATATTAGGGTATACACTTACATCCTAAGTGTATAATGTGATGTCATTCTTATATATAATAAATGTGTACCACCTATCTCATCCTTGAACACCTAATCTCACTAGTAAGTGTATAATGTGTATTGGGTTTTCAAGAAAATTTCGGCAGCATTTCTCCGCTGTTCTCTAAGTACATATGTACTTAGAGAACAAATGGGGAAATGCTACTAAAATTTTCTCGAAAACCCAATACACATTATACACTTACATCCTAAGTGAGATTAGGTGTTCAAGAACAGTCCCAAACCGGGGACTATCCAAGATTTACTCCTAATGAGTCAATCTTGGACGGGTTTCTAGGCCAACAAACACATTTGATATCATTCTTATATATAATAAATGTGTACCACCTATCCCATCCTTGAACACCTAATCTCACTAGTAAGTGTATAATGTGTATTGGGTTTTCAAGAAAATTTCAGCAGCATTTTCCCGCTGTTCTCTAAGTACATATGTACTTAGAGAACAAACGGGGAAATGCTACCGAAATTTTATCGAAAACCCAATACACATTATACACTTACATCCTAAGTAAGATTAGGTGTTCAAGAACAGTCCCAAACCGGGGACTATCCAAGATTTACTCCTAATGAGTCAATCTTGGACGGGTTTCTAGGCCAACAAACACAATAATAGATATGTACATGTTAGGGTTTCATCACGATTAATGTTAGGGTTTCATCACAATTGATGTTAGGGTTTAATCAAATCAAATTAGGATGCTACAATTGACAAGTTTAAATCTTATTTCAACATGCATCAAAATCTAGGTTGTGCAAACCATTATATGACAAATATATGCAAGCAACAAACCATTATATGGAACGAATCCTACATTATACACATACTTTTCCTGAGTAAGATAATGTGCACTTCATGGAATTATTAATATCTGAATATATATAAGTTGTTTCTACCTACTTTGATGGGATTTTATAACATTTGAGTCTTCCATTTAAGGCATTAGATGCATATATTGCAGTCCATTATGTTGAGATAAGAATCCCATGTGATACACACGATTGAAAATCTTTCACCATACTAGGAAAATACTATAGCATGTCCTCTCTAAATCTAGGTTCAGCATATACATCCAAATTAAATACACAACTCGTGGATGTGGAAGCATTTGTGGAAGCATTTCAGAATCTAATCTGGTCCTATAAAGTTAAATCTAACAGCTCGTGGATGTGGAAGCATTTGTGCAGCCTTAGAAGCACTATATTGCCTTTGATTAAGCTGCATATTGGGGATGGGTCTAGTTTTAGAATTTGGAAAGATTCGTGGATGCCTGGAAATAAATTTCTGGATGAGTATATTGATACTAAAAATGTGCTAAGGATTGGGTGTGGTTGGAATGGCTTCCTTAGCAAGTTCATATGTGAGAAAAAATGGATCATTCCGGATAGAAGATGTTTCAAGGAGTTTAAGAAGTGCGTTGAAGAGGCTGATATCAGTCTTTATGATGATGATACTATTAGTATTCAAGGGTTTCTTTCTCTGAAAATTAAAGATGCTTGGAACATCCTCAGAGGACCTAGAACTAAATCTGAATGGGCATGTTGGATCTGGAGGTTTGACCATCCCAGAGTTTTGATCATTAATGCGTGGAAAATCTTCTTAGCTAAACTACCTACGCTGGATTATCTTAAGAAGATGGGATTCCAGTTTGTCTACTCTTTTCATCATCTGGAAAGAGAGAAACTGCAGAACTTTCAGAAATTTATCTTCTGACAATAACAAATGCTGGAACAGCATCAGGGATCTAGTATCCCTATATGATTGAGCTGGTTTTTCTTTTATAGATCGGATGTATAGGTGGTTTGCAGTTTTCTTTTAAACCTTACTTGTACATAAACTCTGTTTTGTTGTCTAATAAAGAGGAAGGCGCTTACTGAGCGAGCAACAACAACTGACCTCCCAGCAGTGGTGGTGGTGACCGGCGAGCTCCAGGCGGCAGGGCAGGCAGGTGCAGCGGTGGCCGGCGAGCTCCAGGCGGTAGGGCAGACAGACCAAGGAGCAGCGGCGTCGGCGGCAAGGAGCAGCGGCGTCGGCGGCAAGGAGCAGCGGTGTCGGCGGGCGGCAGCAAGGAGGAAGGCGGCGCGGCGGTGAGCTCCAGGCGTCAGGCAGGCAGACCAAGGAGTAGCGGCGTCGGCGGCAAGGAGCAGCAGTGGTGGCGGAGAAGGGGGCGCGGCGGAGAAGGGGGCGCGGAGAAGGGGAATAAGGCAGCAGCAGTGGCGGAGGAGAAGGGGGCACGGCGGTACTGTTGTGGGGGAAGAAGGAGCTTTCATGGAGGAGAAATCGGCGGCGTGGTCGGGCGACAGCAGAGAAGAAAAGGGAAATCGGCTCACAATGAAACAGAAGAAAGGGGAAGAGTCGGGCGATCGCGGGATATTAAGTTCCCAAATAGCGTCGGTTGTTTCAAACAACCGACGCCGAAACCTCTTTAGCGTCGGTCGTTTGAAACCACCGACGTCCAATTGGACGATATTTTCACGAAATTGTTTGGCGGGAACCACTTTCAGCGTCGGTTATAAAAGGATAACTGACGCTGAAAGTGACACTTTTCGCGCAAATATTCATCACACATAGGCGTCGGTTTCTATCTACATAACCGACGCTGAAAGTGACACTATTTATTTTGCTCAAAAATTGGATTTCGCGGGCGACTTTAAGCGTCGGTTTGTTATTAACAACCGACGCTGTATTCAAAGTGGTACCCGTGTCTGGCTGGTCTTCGAATATAGACGTCAGTTTGCCTAAATAACCGACGTCTAATATTGTAGGCGTCGGTTTTCCTAAAGAACCGACGCCCAGAAAAGCGACATTGAATGTTGTTTCTGTACTAGTGCCATGTCCATCATAAGATGGCAATGTAGAGAGTGTTTAATTAAGTTTGAATTTTATCTCTGCCTTTGGTTGGGATGGAATAGAGGTGAAATCTTCATCTATCTCTCATTAAAATGGATATATAGGACCAGGTAATAACCCTCCTCATGATGCCACAAGCAGTATGGCATGGATCGAAAGCCATTTTTTACCAAGGGGTTTTGTTAACCCCCTTGTGGTCGATCTGTAGACCCCTCATTTAGATTGTGAGAGAATGATATGAGCGATAATAATCTCACCTGTCTCCCAATCTTATTTTGAAATTTATGAGACAATGAAGAATAATCTTTTTATGTTGGGAGACAAAAGCCTTTTTAATTGGAGAAGAAGTCAAATCTCAGAGGTGGTCCGTCATGTTAAGAAGGTGCAGTGAATTTCTAGAGGTGTCTTGAACCTCATAAGTCTCAGATATCAGTAGGAGCATGAGGATCATATTTCACTCTTTTCATCTATTGTGTGTATGGAGAACTTCAACAAGGATGGATGAAATAAGAGGAGAGGACCAGCATGACATTGATACCTCAAGTCTACAACATGTCATGACGATGATGGTAGCAATGAAACTAGAAATGGAGAACTAGACTACAATCATTCTCTTGCCAAATCTTAGATGTGGCAACATAGAGATGGAATTGAAGAATAAAATATAAGATTAAGGGGAGGAGAGATGGACTTGATGTCCACTTGTACTAGTGAGAAAACACCATGGTAATTGGTGTGGGCCCAAGATCAAGTCAGATGAAGGTAGAGGAGCTTGAAACTGTGATGTGCATCTAGGGTTCAACTAAAGTTATACAACAGATAATGCTTTTCCCTAAAAGGTAAATCTATCTAAAAATCTTAAGAAATATCATTATCTAGTAGGTTACATATCAAATAGCTCTAATTCCCAAATCATTTCCAAATATATATATAACCTCAAAAAATATATATAACATTATGGAACCCTAAAATTAGACTTTATATGCATAATTATGATAAAGATCATGTTCAAAGTATGTTTCTCTTTTATTGTTTAATAATGATAACTAATAAGAGGTAATATTCATGTGTTATAATAACATTCCAATAGCTCCTTAATCAAGTGTAGAATCCATTTTATGGATAAACTAATAGTGTTTATACACACATATAATTTGTCTTTTGTAGCTTAGTTAGTATAGAACCCTAATTAAAATGTCAATAATAGATTGAAGATTAGTAAATGTTGGAAAAATCATGACAACCTCAAATTGTTAACTCGAATCTATGTTTGAACTCTAAGAAGTTGATATAATATGTTTTGAGCCCTACAATCTATTCAAACCCTAATTGGATTTATGAGATCTCTTTTAGTGTTGACATAAATGCAGTGGCTTTGAGATTAGAGTTTTACTTTATACATCGCAACCTCAATTCAATTAGTAACATAACCTCAAGAGGATGGTAACTAAGTTAGTCCTTAAAAGATATATAACTAGAGATAATAAATAATCTAATGATATATGTGATCCAATATCACATCATGCATAGTTGACTTCAAGGTGATAATTTAGGATAACTTTAAAAAAAATGGTGTGTGGTTTATCATCATGTGTATAAGTGGTTAATTTGGACTAGTTTATGACTGTAACTCTTCAATTGGTTAGTTTGTATTTGTTATCCTAATATTTCTTAATATATGGTAATGATTTTTTTTTATTTAAATCAAGTGTACACTAGGGCTTTATGAAACAAAATAATCTTATTGTAACTCAGTCTTTTTTCCAGTCCTGTAAAGTGTGCTACCCCTTTTTTTTAAAGAAAGTATGATGCATGGAAGAAAAAGAAAAGATGGATCTGCAAGTAGCAAAATCCTCAATAAGAACCAAAAATGTAAATAAAGATAAATTTTGCAATCAAGCTTCACATCTAGCCACCACTTGTCAAAATTTCTCATATTGTCTCCAAAAACCCTTTGGTTTCTCTCCATGCAAACCTAGTAGATAGCCAAGAGAGAATTGATCCTCTCATTCTTATTACTAATTTTGAGAAATCCACAAATAGACAAAGGAGTATGTTGTATGTATCTATACTCCTAAAATCTAAACCAAGACAAAGTAGCATATGCATATGTTAAAAAAATATGACTAATGTCCTCCACGTAGCATTTACAAAACGCACACATAGAGGAGAACTTGAACCCTCTATTGTTCAAGTGATCTTGCCTTGTTAAGAAAAATCCTCTAGCAGAGCATCTTATATCTATTGGGGAACACCAAATTTCTAGATCCAATTGTCCCCATTCAACAATTAATTTCTTTTCCTTCACAACCTCACATAAATCCTTAGTTTTAGTTCTCTCTTGAGCTTATAACATAAGTGAATCATTTCTAGGACTCAAGTCCTTTGAAAAATCTATAAAAGTATTTAGAATCCTCAAACAGTTCCTTGAGTTAGAAATAGTCCACATTTGATTTTAGATAATATCAGTCCAAGAAAAAAATCTACCCTTGCCTAACTTGAAAATATCTTCAGTCCAAGCAGCAAATCTACCCTTGCCTAACTTGAAAATATCTATGTCACACAAAACATTGTCAAGAAAAGTAATTGAACTAATACAGGGGTCTCTTCAAAGAAGAGCATTATCCCCATTCTTGATCACAGCTTGTGTTAGAGGAACAATAAAAGGTCATTCTAAATCCACGAGGAGTTAAAATTGATTTTAACCCTCCAAATAGAATAACCTTTCAAGTATCATTTATGAACCCATTTAACCCATAAATTATCCTTCCAAAGCAATGTTCCAAACATTCCTAGCCACACAAGATTTGTTAATATCATTCATTCTTCTAATAGAAATCCCACCTTCTTTCTTAGACCGACGCACCTCTTTCCAAGGTACAAGATGAATAGAATTATTAAAATGAGGACCATCCTGGAGGAAGGTTCTAAAAAGTTGATCAATCTCCTCAACCAAATTGCAGGGAAGGGAAAACAATGAAGTCCAGTAAAGATGAAAAGATGAGAGGATATATATAATGAATTCCATTCTCCATGCATAAGATATATGACTAGCTTTCCATCCTTCTAGTCTCATCTTTATTTTATCAATAATAGAGGCACATAACTTCCTGGTCAATTTTTTGTTAAACAAAGGTAAACCCTAATATTTGATAGGGAGCTTGCCAATTTTAATGGTCATGGTATCTTAAATAGACATAACATTAGAAGCTTTGTTACATGAAACAATACTCTTTTCATCACTCATCGTCATCCCAGAAATATCACTGAATTATTAAAGCATCCTTGAAAGGGACTAAACAGAGCTCTCATCGGCATCAATGAACAATACCACATCATCCACAGAAAGAGTACGGGAGATAGAAAAATTATTCAAAGCCTTGATACCCGACAGACAATCTTTGTTGACAACATCATTCATAATAGTAGGGAACCCTTCCATAACCAATACAAAGAGATAAGGGGCTAGGGGGTGTCCCTGTCTAATGCATCTAGAAGGAAACATGGCAGTAGTGGGAACTCCATTAATCAAAATTTTAAGCTAATAGAATGAAAGATAACGATGATCCAACTCATCAAACATTAAGGAAAGTTCATCCAATGGACCACACTAATGATAAACCTTCAGTTCACATAATCATATGCATTTATAATTTCCATTTTTACACACACTTTAGGAGTAGCACTCTTCATTATAATATTGATCAAGTCATTGACAAGTAAAAGTAGACTCAGAGATGGACCTTCCTTTGATAAACTCACTTTTATCTTTCTCAATAATAAGAGGTATAATAAATTGGAGTATGTTAGCCAGAATCTTTGACATAATCTTGCATGAAACATTGCAAAGAGCAATTGGCCTCCAGTACTTCAAATTAATAGTCTCTTTGGATCTAGGAATCAGAGAGATAAAGGTACAATTAACTTCATTCAACGATATGCCATTAGAGGAAAAAAAATTATGGATAGTGCATATAATATCCTTCCCTATAATGTGCCAATTAAGCTTCTAAAAATGGTAGTTAAAGCCATCCTAGACCATGGGCCTTGTCCCCATTGGATTCCTTAGTGAAATTCTCAATCTCGTCAGTGGTAACAACTTTACAAAGATCATTAAATTGGAATACATAAGCTTGGTGAATTATAACTCATAACTGAGGTTAGAATGATCAGGCCTCTTTTCTTCAAAAAAGTCAGAGTGGTAATCATATATATGACTACCAATCATAGATTCATTCATATATTGAGAATCATTAATCATTACAGAGTCAATAGCATACCTTTGTCTTCTATATTTCAAGGGGGCGCAAAACAATTCCGAATTACAGTCACCCAATTTCAACCATTTGACTCTATAATTCTATTTCAAAAAAAGAATCTTCAATCTTGAAAGCCTCAAAGGCATCCTTTCATTTCCTGACAAACTCTTCCACGAGCGCACCATTATTAGGATTGTTGTCATTAAGATTTTTAGCAATGTTAGCTTCTGCTTCTTTAATCTTCCTAGTATAAGTAAAATTACCAAAGACTCTTTTATTCCACTTATATAAAGAAACCAAGACACTCTTAAGCTTTGTACAAACTCTATACATAGGGTTACCACCGATATCAATCTCCCAAGACTCCTTGACCACATCCAAGAACCCAAGAATGTATGTCCAAGCATTAACAAAAACGAAATAGATTTTTTATTAACTCACAATTATCAAGACTTATAGAGAGAACTTGGTGATCACTGTGAATGTTAGGAGAGATAACACCCCAAGACCTCGAAAAAAATTCAAGAAATATTGAATTATAGAAAGCTTTATCTATCTTAGACATAACTAGATTGACTACTCCTTACATGTCATCCCAAGTGTATTTAGAATCACCAAGACTCATATCCAACAAATTATTACTATAAACAAAGTCATTAAAGCATCTCATAGATTTAAAGAGGGTTTAGCAACTCCAAACATGTCCTCAGAAAAGTATACAGTATTAAGCCACCAATTAGAAACCATGGAAAATCACCTTGAGTCTTTAATTTGATTAAGCTGACTCCAGTGGTTCAGTTTTCATCTTCTTCAATATGACCATATATAATCAAGACAAAGAATATTTCATTAAGAGTAGTAACTTCAAGATGAATAAATTGTTCTTTATTCATAGATTTTCCTAACAAAAATAGTATTAGATTTCCAGATAACAACAATCATTCCAAGAGCATGTAGTTATGATTAGATACCAAACTGCCATCAGATTTGATATTATTAATAGCTTTAAGAAGCTTTCCTCTTCTAACTTTAGTTTTAAGAATACAAATAATATCAAATTTATTCCCATGATCAACTCTCTTACTACCTTTGACATCTTGGTTTGTTTAAACCACTGACCTTCCATGAAATAATGTTGAGATTTTTAACCATTTTGTTTGTATCAACTATTGCAGCCACATTGTCATCTACATCGAGGAATTGGAGTTTCTCAAATCTATTAGGAGATGATGAAATTGCCTTAGACATTTTGAAAGGTACCTTTGAGATAACTATAGGAGGGTTGAAGGAAGGAGACACACTGGTTTTCTTTGAGTTGTTCATCTTGCTATTGGTCACGTGATTCAAGTTATCTTCAATCACAATGGCTTCAGTATCTGAATTGATTTGAGCTTCTCAGTCCATAGAGTAAGCAAAGTATTGGTCAGGATTTGTTTTCTTAATCTTAGGAATCCATACTTCCTCCACAATCTTCCTCTTGACATGAGATCATGATTATGACCCAAAAAAATTGCAATCACTACATCTTGAAGGAATCCATTCATATTCCACTTTCATTACATCTACCACCCCATCTTCAGTGAGAAGACGTACTTTCTTTGGGAATTCTAAAGCCTCCAGAATAAAAACATGCATTCTAACAAACTCTAGTTGCTTGAACTTCTTCACAAGTATATTTGGTTTCAAAGGACTGCCTAAATAACTTCCAAGGATAATGAAAGTTCCATTGTCCCAAAGCTCCAAGGGAAGATCATAAAGCCTTACCTAGATCAATAGCTTCGTCAATTTTAGTTTCTCAAGGGGTTCTCTTTGTTCCCATTTCTTCAGAACCAGTGACTTCCCTACTACTAGCCATGGCCCTTTCTCAAGTGTAGTTTTCAAATCTTCAACATTGGTAAATATTATAGCAAAGAGATCATTACCCCAAGAAAGAATTTCAAAGTCTACTCTAGCCCTTCATATTGTTTTCAAATGAGTATACAAAGGTGGCCAGTGAAGCTTGAGACCTATGACATATGAGTGTGTTTCACCATTTTTCTACATTACACTCAGTAATAGCCTTTGATATCATAAGGCTCCATTTGCTAGTTCAACCTCAAAATACTTCAGTATTCCTCTTCTTCCTTGGAAGCAAACGGATATGGCCAAGTAGTAGGATTGGGAGCTACGAGAACCTTGTTCCTTCTAAAACCAACAAACTGTGGCTAGTCCAAAGGCTTCTTTTCCACCACCCTATCCTCCTTGTCACCCTTCACGCCTTTGGATGGCTCATGTATAGTCATGCATCCTCACCTTTCTTTGTTGGTATTGCAACTCGAGCTTAGTTCATTTATGGAAACATGTAAACATATATACTATTATGGCTTTTATATACTATTATGTTTTGAGTGTGTGATAAATGTGAGGAAAGGGTAATCTATTACTAAAATTAGTTATTTTATATAATAATAGCTACTCCGCACTTCTATGGGGAACACATGATTAACCTTACTTTGAGCCTCTCAATAACTCAAACACTAGTTTACCTGTAAGGTTTGGTACATCACCAAAATGGAGAGAGTAACTCAATTTGATACAGCCGGAAGTGTTGAGCATCATATACCTTACCCTAAGGCTTGTGACTAAGATGTCACATGGCCTTATCAAAAATCAACAGAGGACAATGAAAAGAAAACCATAGTAGGATATCCATTTGGGTTAGTCAAGTGGGTCAAGTAGAGTTGGGGTCTTTTATTTGATGAGTACAATTTATAACTTTACTAACACCACCAATAATAGATTCCTTGATGTCTAGAGTCCTCTTCAAAGGAGTAACTCATCATGTGTACATACTATCTAGTTGGTATCCCTTTCAAGTACTAGAGACATTAGGTCTAGTTGGTAGATTACGTGATGTATTGTCCTATAGAATCAAGTATGGCAACCATGTGGTAGATTTAAGGTACCCAAAAGTCTCTAAAGCATTGTAAGCCATAAGACTTGTGCAATGAGTCATCGACCCAAGTAGTTGTGGTTAGGTAGGTTAAACAGTTGAATGGCGTAAGTAAATAAGAAAGACATAAAGAACAAAAATTATAACTATATAAGAGATGTGTAATTAGAATATTCAACTATTCATAGTTCTATTATTGCAATATCAATCTCTTGTTTTCTACTACTATGTAGTTATGCATGATTTCATGTTAGTGTAAATTATATTTACTTAGGTGATCTTGTTTAATTATATCTATTGTGACATTACTTATATGACATTACTTGGATGACAATCTTCTCACTCACTAGGAATGTATGTTAGTGTGCAGGGACTTATATGTAAAGTATAGGGACTTACATGTTAAGGTCGAGGATCCATCTATAAATCTATGATTGTATTCTTCATATACATTTATACGTGAGACTGACTATAGATCAGGTCATCTCTTTCTCCTATATTGTTAGTTACATGGTATCAGAGCCCTAGGGAAAATTGTGGTAGAGAAGTCAACCTCTCCACCAAAAAGGGAACCCTAGGGAGACGTCCATCTACATGTTTCCTCTCCTTTTGGTCGACTGCTATAGTATGTTACTATAGAAGCGCCAGCTTTAGAGGAGCTACCATCCTTACATGTTGTTGTATCCATCCATTTCACCTTTAGATTTTTCTTCCCTTGGACCTTGATGGTCACCTAGGGGGTGAGGTTGTCTCTCTGCTCGACAGAGACATTGTGGTCCTCACTTTTTCTCCATATGAAACGTCAGCAGGTTCTGTCCCTTCATTCAAAAGGACCTACGTGGATATAGGGAAGCCTTTCCCCACCAATGGTGAGGTGTGCCCACATCTCTTCTACCTTGCTCCAGAAGGTCATGGGCATCGGAGCTTCGAGGAGGCTGTAGCAACATTTCCCCTCCTCTATTGTAGCCGCGGAACATTGTAGCAGGCACAGTGCAGCCCTGCTACATAGTCTGATTTGGGTGTGTTTTGAAGAATATTGTGGGGCATTGAAGTAGCATAATTTCTTACAAAATTATTTCTTCCTACAAAAGGGCATCTAAAACCATAATCATGTTGTTGCAAAGTCTGATTCCAAGCCGAAAAAGTTTAAAATTAAGTCAATAAAGTCTGATTTCAAGTCTGGAAAGTCTGATTTCAAGTTTGGAAAGTCTGACTTCAAGGTCCTTCATAATTGTTTTTTGTCTGATCTCAAGCACCTTTGGGTTGATTTAATATCTACTAATCAACATGGCTGATAAGAAGAATACTCAAAAGGAGGTTTTATATCAGGTATCCTTGTCTAAAGAAGAATATGTCCATTTGATGCATCTATGAGCTTCATGTCAAGCCATATATTTAGTTGTTTCCATTACTGAAAGGGCAAGTCCATCAACATGCATCTCTAAGGCTTCCGAGGAATCAATGTCCAAGTCAGATTGGGTTCTTGATTCAGGTGCAACTGATCGTATCACGGAGGTACCTGAGATATTCACCACATATGCTAGTAAGCCCGACCTACCCAATGTTACCCTTGCATATGGCTCTAGTGTGTCTATTAAGGGAACTAGAGTGGTGTCACCAAATCCAATATATCCCTTCCATCCACCTTGTTCATCCCACAATTCCCTTTTAATTAATAATTAAATCAATAGATTAACTCATCGTCTTCAAGCCTCTATCCCTTTCTGACCCGATACTTGTGTTATACAAAACTTGAAGATGAGGAAGACAATTGGAGAAGGGTATGAACTAGTTGGACTTTACTATTTGAGTAGGTCTCCCACAACTTGTGTCGCAGCATCCTCATCGATGGTACACATTCATCTTGGTCGTGCGTCGTTGGATAAGCTTAAAGTTTTGGTCCCAAGTCTATCACACCTAGAAGGGTTGCAGTGTGAGTCATACCAATTAGGGAAACATACAAGGTCTATTTTTAGGTCTAAAGAGAGTCAGAGAGCGGAGTCTTTGTTTGAGTTAGTTCACTCAGACGTTTCTGGTCTGAGTCGTGTATGTGATGACCCAACATCAAATCAAGCCAAATCGCCACCAGTAATAATTGCAAAATAATCATAAGCAGTCGATTAACAAAATCATTAAAAATTAAAACCATTTTGCAAAGAGATCCATTTCTAGGAAAACTCTTAAATAACTAAACTTTATATATTTCATGATTCACATTGTACATACTTTGTACCATCTCATCTCGAGGATAACATATAACAATTGTTTTTCCAAAACCTATACATAAGCAGCATAAAACCCTTGAGGCAATCAAGCCAAAATATCAGATCATTTACAAAACCATTTCATACTGACTCCAGGGACCTGAGAGTATAGAGACGACACATAGGACTTCTATCTACAAGACATGACAGACAAATTACTCAATCTGATCTGTTACTGTTGCCCCTGTTGTTGTTGTCCTTCCTCTGTAGAACGGTCTCTACCTCCTCATGCATGTACACCTAAAAATTATGGATCCCATAGGGTGAGACAATTGTCCCAGAGAGAGATATAACTCTCATCCAATAATGTTATTATCACATGTAAATAGTTTAAAACTGAGTAGAGGTTCTTTTATATTAATAAGCAAGATTAATCATTATTGATAAGCAGATTAGAATATTCTCATCTTTCAAAGCATTACAACTGTCTATGATAGAGAAATAAATCATCTATTTACTTTATAAGGAATATGAAAGACATGTGTAACGTTTGTCCCTCATATTATACCAACATCTCAAACTTATCTTGTGATAATATTATCATGGTATGATATCCATCAATCAATATCATTTCTAGTTGTTGGCCTCAGCCAATCTACTAGCCATATATTGGTTTCTTCCAATCTGGTGAATACACATCATTATGTTCCAGCCAGGTATTGGATTGTACCAATCATGTGAGAGTACAGCCAGGTATTAGATTATACCAATCCTGTGAGATTACAGCCAGGTATTAGATTGTACCAATCCTGTGAGATCATACCCAGGTATTGGATTGTACCAATCATGTGAGAGTACAACCAGGTATTAGATTGTACCAATCATGTGAGATTAAACCCAAGTATTGGATTGTACCAATCTTGTGAGATTACAGCCAGGTATTGGATTATACCAATCATGTGAGATCATGGCCATATTTCTAAGGATTCCATAATAGCTGGAATACCTTTTTGTTTCCCTTTCACTTTCATCATGGGATATCAATCCCTTAAACTCATCATTGAATACAACATCACATTTATTAGGCAATATGCCTCGGTCAAGCCATCATACCCATTCACGTCCTTTATGTGATACAAGTATTTCTCATATCTCAATTTAGCACATTCAAAACACTATAGCCCTCGTTTGGCTATAACCATAATGCATGTATGACCAATATTTCATTATTATCATTATAATCATTTATTATTATTATTATGTTACGGGGTTCCCATTTCCCTAGTTTATTTTGAACATTGCCATTTCTTACATCAATCTCTAGATCATGAGACTTTTATAAACATCTTGTCACCTCTCACTAGGCAACATCCATCTCTAGGTCATAAGACCTATATAAACATTATACTTGTTGTACAAGTATTTCACATGACTTATAAGACCCATATAATCTGTACTATATGAAACATCATAGCTCACATTTATCTATGCTCATTATTTCATGATCCCAACATGGTTAGTATTTCATGATAATAGCAATATCAAATACTTATCATCACCATGCAATACAAGAGAAATGCCACCTTCCCATTAGTAAGGTTAGGGTTTCCCTTTCAAACGGATTAGGGTTTCAAGTCATATCAACACCCTTCATTAGGGTTGGGATTTCCCTATTAGGGCGATAAGGGTTTCCAGTACGATCTTCAGGAATCAAAACCCTAATTCATATTCCATAAATATTAGGAGTATCAATGTATACTCATTACATGATTATTGTACAAGTATAAGTTTCTCTTTCACCCTTAATAGGATGTTGATTACATCGTACTCCATTAGGTTGGCTAAATCCTTCTCTCAAGGTGCATTGGCCCATATTTATCAAAATGCATTAACTCATTATGTCTTAATGTATCATTTGACATAATTCACTACATGTGTCACTCAATCGAGTGTATTAGATTGAGGTACTTCCTCCATATCGGGTATAGTGGTGTAGGTATGCTTCCATATCGGGTATAGAGGTGTAGGTATGATTCCATATCGGGTATAGAGGTGTATCCTCATGTGCATGAGATATATCCTTATCTCCATATCATGCATCCATATCGGGTTACTCAACCTTTAGGGTTTGCATATCGAGTTTGACCCTTATGCTCACATCCCATCAAGACCTTCATGGTATCGTCCTACCTTTCATCATGTGATGAGTGATAGGCTAGAACACTGATTAGTCTCAACTAACTCAAGTGTACAAATCGATAGGGGCGTGAGGTTCCAATGCATATCGGATTTCACAATACTATATTGGGTTTCAACATCATATCGGGTTAGGGTGTATACTCAACACCATATCGTGTATAAGGTGTGTGCTTGATCCCATATTGTGTATAAGATGTGTGTATGTATCACTCATATTGTCCATGAGGTATAAATATCACTATATCGTGCTAGTGGTGTATTCATAGCACCATATCGGGTTAGTCATCATCTAGGGTTTGTCATATCGAGTTTGAGTATATACTTGACTCCATGTCGTGCATAAGGTGTATACTTGACCTCATATCATGCACACGGTGTATGCTTGAATCCATATCATGCACAAGATGTATACTTCATTATCATATCCTGTATAAGGTGTATGCATCCTCATTGTATCATTTTAGTGATATGCTCACTTCGTCATATGGGGTTAGAGGTGGTTCAACCCAATATTGGGTTGAACCATGATGATGTCATCATAATCAACCACTAGACTCTTATTCTTATTATTCTAATTCATGGATAATAGTCCTATGTCACTAATAGAATTCATGGATTCATCAACTATGCAAGAAAATTTGAATTGAAAGTAGATCATCAACTATGGCAAGATTTGTGGTAAATAATAACATAATTGAGTTCAAGTTATATAACCCGCCTCAAGAACAAATTCAAAGCTCCAAGATACAAATACTCACGTTCCCAAGATTGAAGATGTTCTTATCAAAGGTCCAAGACTTGAGCTCCTTAGCACTATGCATGATACTTCACCACTTGTGGTCGATATCCCTCACTTGTGGCAGATATCCCTTCACTTGGCTGATATCACTTTGCTATGGTCGATACAAGGCTCTATGCACGATACCCCTCTTCCTATGCATGATACCAAGATACTATGCATGATATCTAAAATCAAGAATGTGGTAAATGTTGAAAAAATCTACTAATAGGTGAAAGAAATTGTATATATAGTTGAGGTTCATGAAAAGAGTGTATATGAGGTGTCATCATTTTAAGCTACTAGGTGCCACGTTTACATGCATGGTTGACATGTGTACATGCAAGCACTCTTATTTATCTTGTCATGTAAAACACTTGAGGATAATCTAGAGATGATATTTCGGCCATCACTTATCTTGTTGGATAAGATATTTCAACTCAATCACCACTTTATTCACAACCCAAAACAACTTTTCTAAGGAAATTGTAAACCGATACACTTCACCTCCTTGAGGTGCTTAGCCCATCATGGACAAGGCCAAGGGTTCACAAACTGATATGAGACTCCCTCTATGGCTCCTTGGCCGATAGGCACTCTCATATGGACTCTACAACCCGATACAACTCATGTAAGGGCTTCAACTATACATCATCTCTTGGTCTTTTCATCACCAAGAGTACCATCATTCAAATATGATTCAAACATGGTGTCTCGTTCTTTCTCCCTCCTCTAAATGATACATAGAGGGAGTAGGGACACTCTAGAGGTGTTAATTTGCATATCAATCCTACATTTTGAGTAAATTACAATTTGTACCAAAATTGGTACACAAGGCACTAGCATTCTTCAAACAAGTTCAAGCTTGGACTTTTAGGCTTTCCACAAGCCAATTTGCATTTTGATCCAAAACAAGAGAACATTACTCAAACATCATTGAAATAGGATCAAACTTGAAACATAAGTTTGTCACCTGATAATAAAACACTTTAGAGGATTATTTTAAAGTTCTAAGCAGCTTATTTAAGCCAAACAAATAGGGTTAGTCCTAAACCCAGGTTAGGGATGTTACAAGTTATAAACTCCTAACAAAGATTTCATCCCAAAAATCCCAGATGAAGGGAGATAATTGTTACCCATGCATAATACCATCAAGCCTATATATAACACCTTGATGTCATGGAGATTCCATAGAACTTTAACCAGCATAAAGTTCTTCCGTACAGGGTCATCATAGAATCTGTCCTATAGGACGCATACTCAACTGCCCTTTTCATTAATGAATGTAGTGTCAATCCTGTGTCAGGTAACATTTTCTTAGTCAGAGAAGTGATATACATACTTTGTATAACTCGGGTGTCAAACATTATTGCTTTATCACCTTTCCCAACTTAAATATTTTATGTAATAAGATTCTAGACCTTGGGAGTCTTCCATACCCCTCACTTAGTTTAGCATTTCACTTCTTACATTCTATCATCCATTTGAGACTACAAGTCTTATCATACTTCTATTGTGCCAGTCTAATCTGTTGACACAACACTAAACTTATTTATGACTAGAACCAACCATCATGTTAGCTATTTATTTTCTTGTCATAAGGAGAGGCTACTTATCAAGAAGAACTATCTCAGAGGTGACTCTATATGGCATATGTATAAGTTGCCTCAACTGATGTTGATAGGGATATTCTAAGGAATTATATTTATCTTGATAAGCTTTTCCCAAGATGATTCTACAATTGTTCGTTCAATTAATACATCCTTATTGATGTTATGTTTATGCAGAGCATAAACCCCTAACATATGATGTCCATACTATAGTATGTAACTAAACTAATCTCAAAGTTGGCCTTTCTAGGTAACCAACATTAATCATCTTATTAGGAGTCATGTCCTCACTATCTCATACCTTTAAAAATTCTTGGACACTAGAATTCCTTACCTTGGTATTCGTTATATATATCAAAAGCACATCACATCCTTATCATTTCCATTCTCTGTTGTTATTACCAAAGCCAAACATATAATAGGACCTTTCTTTCATCTTGAGACATTTAATTGTCACATATACTTTGTCTTGGAACCAAAACCCAAGACTAGTGATACTTTTCAAAGTACCCATCTATAGGTTACTTCTATCCCACGCACATCAAGTGTCATAAGACTTACTTGATTGTCATGTCCCTGAAAGGGAAGAACATAAGGAATCATATTCCTTTATATTGCCCCATCATTATCCAGGGTTGTTTATCAAAGAAAAGAGATTATCACATGCTTGATTATTGCATGAACTTTCAATTGTTCATGTATAATTCAATCTTGTTTCATCTTAGGTTCCTTGCCATCAGCATATGAATTATAATGATTACATGTCATCATTTCTTAACATTATCATCATCATGATTACTAGATCTAGGTATTTCAAACCCTTATATCATCACTGAACATTGCTACCATTTATCAGGTAACCATTACCTCTAGGTCCACAGACCAAGGTATACATTATACTAAACATCTTCTTTTGTTTATAAGTTGATCTGTGATTAACTCAGATTCCTTTGTATAACAATTAGGATGTGGTAGATATATATGTGTCACATCTCCTATTTCATTATGCTCTTTAGATTGTCTCAAAATGACTACTTGATCAGAGTAATCATAAAGATAGCAATCTAAGAGTCCCATACTTACCTTGCCTTCAATAGATGAATACATGATCAAGGTATTCAAGAACTAAAACTAGGTAGTATGCATTTTGTTTGATATTATGTTTCTTACTCTTATCATCTCTTTAGATTTTACTACTTACTATCTCTAATTTTCTCTAGGTGTTTCTTTTACATCTCTTCCCTTTCTGCATGAAGAGAGAAATTTTGAAACATATAAGAGAATATTGGACTGAATATAGGTTCTCATCCTTTTTATCTCTTCCTCATGTCCTCATAGGACTAATCAAAGGAATCTCAACAATAACTACCTTTCTTATAATCAGTAGGCAGAGAGAAGACAAAGGAAAGATAATTCAGAATGAAAAATTCTATCTGACATGTTACCTCTTATGGGTTATCTAGTGTCTTGGTTGTCGGGTCACCTTACTATTTCTTCTTGGACACTGCCACCTCAGATGTCCTATCTATCCACATTTATGGCAAGCTCGGACCCCACTTGGTGACCACTGCATTGGTGTACTATATTGTGGTTGAATCAGAGATACTGAAGATTTTGGTTGTTTAGTACCACCAATCAACTATTCATGGGACTATGTAGACCTCCTTTTGAGGTTTGCCTCATGTTTATTTGTCATAGACCTTTCTATCCTCCAGAAAAATTCCACAAATGTAGCGAATCTCTCCCTACTTTCTAACGTCACTGTCGAGATAGACACCTTAGCATTCAGTCCTTTCTCAAAACATCGAATCTTCTCCTACTCAGTAGCAGCCATTTGAGGACAAAACCGTAAAAGTTCCATAAACCCAGCCTCATATTCATTAATTGACATGGTTCCCTATCAAACATTCTCAAACTGTGAGATATTTTCGTCTAAGTATGTTTGTGGAAAATACTTATTGACGAATTCTCAACGAAATTCCTCCCAACTAACCTCTTCATCATTCTTTTTTACCTCTTCTATGGCCCACCAGTGGCCAGCACTACCTTTCAAAAGGTAAATGACATGTTTGACTTTGTCAGCAACTGGGATACTAGACCAGACCCATGTTCCTCATTGAGAACTGGTGCCCTAGTTGCTGGTGTTGGCATTCGGTCTTCCATATGCATTACTGTGGTCATGAATTTCCCAAAAAGGGCACGAAAGGCTGGGTTTTCTAGCATAGCTTCCTCAAAATGGGGATTCTCAGGTACTGATTCCTCTCTTGCCTGATCCCTTGCACCTCCTACTGGTGCAGCAACGTGTTCCTCATGTGCTCCAGACATCTTTAAGCTATATCCCTTCTTCTGCATAAGCAAAAGTCACTATAAGATATACTAGAGTACACTAGAACATACTCAATACCTTAGTCATATGTCTCAGTAGACTCAGCGAACATTAAACTCTGATACCAAAACTTTGTGATAACCCGACATCAAATCAAGCCAAATCACCACCAGTAATAATTGTGGAATAATCATAAGCAGCGGATTAACAAAATTACTAAAAATTAAAATCATTTTGCAAAGAGATCTATTTTCAGGAAAACACTTAAAGAACCAAACTTTATATATATCATGATTCACATTGTACATACTTTGTACCATCTCATCTCGAGGATAACATATAACAGTTGCTTTGCCAAATCCTATACATAAGTAACATAAAACCCTCAAGGCAATCAAGCCAAAATCTCATATCATTTACAATACAATTACGTACTGACTCCACGGACCTGAGAGTATAGAGACGACACATAGGACTTCTATCTATAAGACACGACAGACAGTACACTCAACCTGAGTTGTTACTGTTGCCCCTGCTGTTGTTGTCCTTCCTCTATAGAATGGTCTCTACCTCCTCGTGCATGTACACCTAAAAATTGTGGATCCCATGGGGTGAGACAATTATTCCTGTGAGAGATATAACTCTCCGCCAACAATGTTATTATCACATGTAAATAGTGTAAAACTGAGCAGAGGTTCTTTTATATTAATAAGCAAGATTAATCACTATTGATAAGTAGATTAGAATATTCTCATCTTTCAAAGCATTGCAACTATCTATGATAGAGTAGTAAATCATCTATTGACTTTATAAGGAATATGAAAGACGTGTAACATTTACCCCTCATATTATACCAAAATCTCAAACTTATCTTGTGATCATATTATCATGGTATGATATCCATCAGTCAATCTCATTTCTAGTTGTTGGCCTCAGCCAATCTTCTAGACAGATATTGGTTTCTGTCAATCCGGTGAATATATATCATTATGTTCCAGCCAGGTATTGGATTGTACCAATCCTGTGAGAGTACATCTAGGTATTGGATTGTACCAATCTTGTGAGATTACAGTCAGGTATTGGATTGTACCAATCATGTGAGGTTACAGTCAGGTATTGGATTGTACCAATCCTGTGAGAGTACAACTAGTATTAGATTGTACCAATCATGTGAGATTACAGTCAGGTATTATATTGTACCAATCATGTGATATTACATCCACGTATTGTATTGTGTCAATCGTGTGAGATTACAGCCAGGTATTGGATTATACCAATCATGTGAGATCATGGCCATATTGCTAAGGATTCCATAGTAGTTGGAAACCTTTATGTTTCCCTTTCACTTTCATCATGGGATATCAACCCCTTAAACTCATCATTGAATACCACATCACATTTATTAGGCAATATGCCTCGGTCAAGCCATCATACCCTTTCACATCCTTTATGTGATACAAGTATTTCTCATATCTCAATTTAGCATATTCAAAACACTATAGCCCTCGTTTGGCTATAACCATAATGCATGTATGACCAATATTTCATTATTATCATTATAACCATTTATTGTTGTTATTATGTTACGGGGTTCCCATTTCCCTATTTTTTTTAACATTGCCATTTCTTACATCAATCTCTAGATCATGAGACTTTTATAAACATCTTGTCACCTCTCACTAGGCAACATCCATCTCTAGGTCATAAGACCTATATAAACATTATACTTGTTGTACAAGTATTTCACATGACTTACAAGACCCATATAATCTGTATAATATGAAACATCATAGCTCATACTTCGCTATGCTCGTTATCTCATGATACCAACATGGTTAGTATTTCATGATAACAGCAATATCAAATACTTATCATCACCATGCAATACAAGAGAAATGCCACCTTCCCATCATTAGGGTTAGGGTTTCCCTTTCTTACCGATTAGGGTTTCAAGTCATATCAACACCCTTCATTAGGGTTAGGGTTTCCCTATAAGGCCGATAAGGGTTTCCAGTACGATCTTCAGGAATCAAAACCCTAATTCATATTCCATAAATATTAGGAGTATCAATGTATACTCATTACATGATTATTGTACAAGTATAAGTTTCTCTTTCACCCTTACTAGGGTGTTTATTATATCATACTCCATTAGGTTGGCTCAATCCTTCTCTCAAGGTACATTGGCCCATATTTATCAAAATGCATTAACTCATTATGTCTTAATGTATCATTTGACATAACTCACTACATGTGTCACTCAATCAAGTGTATTAGATTGAGGCACTTCCTCCATATCGGGTATAGAGGTGTAGGTATGCTTCCATATCGGGTATAGAGGTGTATCCTCATGTGCATGAGATATATCCTTATCTCCATATCATGCATCTGTATCGGGTTACTCAACCTTTAGGGTTTGCATATCGAGTTTGACCCTTATGCTCATACCCCATCAAGACCTTCATGGTATCATCGTACCTTTCATCATGTGATGAGTGATAGGCTAGACAATCGATTAGTCTCAACTAGCTCCAGTGTACAAATCGATAGGGGTGTGAGGTTCCAATGCATATCGGATTTCACAATACCATATTGGGTTTCAACATCATATCGGGTTAGGGTGTATACTCAATACCATATCGTGTATAAGGTGTGTGCTTGATCCCATATTGTGCACAAGATGTGTGTATGTATCACTCATATTGTCCATGAGGTATACATATCACTATATCGTGTTAGTGGTGTATCCATATCACCATATCAGGTTAGTCATCATCTAGGGTTTGTCTAATCGAGTTTGAGTATATACTTGACTCCATGTCGTGCATAAGGTGTATAC
Source organism: Alisma plantago-aquatica (assembly GCA_963693085.1). Lineage (NCBI taxonomy): Eukaryota > Viridiplantae > Streptophyta > Magnoliopsida > Alismatales > Alismataceae > Alisma > Alisma plantago-aquatica. The sequence continues at coordinate 765,581,934 of OY856413.1, read as the reverse complement.
TTGACCTCATATCGTGTGTGTATGCTTGACTCCATATTGTGCACAAGATGTATAATTCATTATCATATTGTGTATAAGGTGTATGCATCCTCATTGTATCATTTTAGTGATATGCTCACTTCACCATATCAAGTTAGAGGTGCTTCAACCCAATATCGGGTTGAACCATGATGATGTCATCATCATCAACCTCTAGACTCTTATTCTTATTGTTCTAATTCATGGGTAACAGTCCTATGTCACTAATAGAACTCATGGATTCATCAACTATGCAAGAAAATTTGAATTGAAAGTAGATCATCAACTATGGCAAGATTGATGGTATATAATAACATAATTGGGTTCAAGTTATATAACCCGCCTCAAGAACAACTTCAAAGCTCCAAGCTCCAAATCTTCACGTTCCCAAGGTTGAATATGAGCTTATCAAATGTCCAAGACTTGAGCTCCTTAGCACTATGCACGATACTTCACAACTTGTGGCCTATATCCCTCACTTGTGGCCGATATCCCTTCACTTGGTCGATATCACTTTGCTATTGCTGATACAGGACTCTATGCACGATACCCCTCTTCATGTGCATGATACCAAGGCACTATGTACAATTTCTAAGAGCAATAGGGTGGTAAATTTTGAAAAATTCCACTAATAGGTGAAAGAAGTGGTATATATAGTTGAGGTTCATGAAAAAGAGTGTATATGAGGTGTCATCATTTAAAGCTACTAGGTGCCACGTGTCCATGCATGGTTGACATGTGTACATGCATGCACTCCTATTTATCTTGTCATTAAAAACACTTGAGGATAATCTAGAGATGATATTTCGGCCATCACTTATCTTGTTGGATATGATATTTCAACTCAATCACCACTTTATTCACAACCTGATACAACTTTTCCAAGGAAGTTGTAAATCGATACACTTCACCTCCTTGAGGTTCTTAGCCCATCATGGACAAGGCCAAGGGTTCAAAAACTGATATGAGACTCCCTCTATGGCTCCTTGGCGGATATGCACTCTCATATGGACTCTACAACCCGATACAACTCATCTAAGGGCTTCAACTATACATCATCTCTTGGTCTTTTCATCACCAAGAGTACCATCATTCAAATATGATTCAAACATGGTGTCTCCTTCTTTCTCCCTCCTCTAAATGATACATATAGGGAATAGGGACACTCTAGAGGTGGTAATTTTCATATCAACCCTACATTTTGGGTAAATTACAATTTGTACCAAAATCGGTACACAAGGCACTAGCATTCTTCAAACAAGTTCAAGCTTGGACTTTTAGGCTTTCCACAAGCCACCACTTAGCATCATTATCTCTCTTATGATTCTAAACCACTTAGGGCACATTCCACATGTAACATATTATAATATAACCCCTTATCTTGGGTAATTTGCATTTTTATCCAAAACAAGAGAACATTGCTCAAACATCATTCAAATAGGATCAAACTTGAAACATAACTTTGTCACCTGATAAGAAAACACTTTAGAGGATTATTTTAAAGTTCTAAGCAACTTATTTAAGCCAAACAAATAAGGTTAGCCCTAAACCCAGGTCAGGGATGTTACAGTGTAACTTCTAAGCTTGGTTATAGGTATTTTGCTATCTTTGTTGATGATTATTCACGTGCTACATGGCTTTATTTGATGAAAGAAAGATATGAACTTTTATCTATCTTTAAATCCTTTTATGCAGAAATGGAAACCCAATTTAAGAAGAAGGTATGTACTCTCTGTTCAGATAATGCTAGAGAATACTTCAATCATCATATTACCCATTTCACCTCCACCCATGACATCATCCACCAGTCATCTTGCCCACATACGTCGCAACAGAATGGTGTGGCTGAAAGGAAGATTTGACATATTGTGGAGACTGCACGCACCCTTCTTCTTCACATGCATGTTCCAAGAGAGTTCTGGGGCGATGCAGTTCTCACTGCCACTTACCATATAAATTGTATGCCATCATCTGTAATCCAAAACCGCATACATGTTCAGATTCTTCATCCTATAAAACCATTGTATAACGTCCCACCAACAGTGTTTGGATGTGTTTGTTTTGTTCATTGCGTGGGACCTGGTCTGGACAAATTGAGTATGAAGTCCACCAAGTGTATTTTCTTAGGTTATTCTCAAGTTCAGAAGGGGTATAAGTGTTATAGTCCCATCTTACATCGGTTTTTTGTCTCAGCTGATGTCACCTTTTTTGAAGGCACGTCATTCTTTGATGATAATTCTTCAATGACATCAGTAGTTGTGGAAGAGCTCTTGCCTCTTCCTATTGTTGTTGAGTCGTCTATTCCCACTTGTCGAGGTAATGATGATCATCTTGATAGTTTACCACCCATTTCTACTAGACCTCCTATCACTCAAGTGTATACTCATCATCCAAAAACATCTACAAGTGGTACAAAGACTCCTGCTAGTTCAACTCCTTCTCCAGATGCTCCCTTGTATGAAATCAAGTAGATATAGGTATAGACAACCATCTTATTGCTTTGAGAAAAGGCTCTCAGTCTTGCACTTTGCATCCCATTTCTAATTTTGTTTCATATAGCCATGTCTCACCCTCATTTCATGCCTTTTTATCATCCATGTCTTCTGTCTCAATACCCTTGTCTCATTTAGTTGCCTTGGATTACCCAGGATGGCATCATGCTATGGAAGAAGAGATGGTAGCATTAGCCCAAAACCACACATGGTCTCTTGTTCAGTGCCCATCGAGTAAGTCTGTGGTTGGATGTCGTTGGATTTTCACTGTCAAAGTTGGTGCAAATGGATTAGTTGATCGTCTTAAGTCACAATTAGTATCTAAGGGATGCAATCAGGTTTATGGTGAGGATTATTTAGAGACCTTCTATCCTATTGCAAAGATGGCATTTGTTCGTATCTTCTTGTCTCTTATTGCAGTACATTCATGGACTCTACATCAGCTTGATATCAAGAATGCATTTTTGCATGGTGACATGGATGAGGAGATTTATATGGAGCAACCACTAGGGTTTGTTGCTCAGGGGGAGTGTGATCTAGTATGTTATTTGCACAAGTTTCTATATGGTCTGAAACAGACATTGTGCCTGGTTTGGTAGACTCAGCAATTCTCTGTTTTGAGTTTGGGCTCCAGAGATGTACTATGGACCATTCTATTTTCTATAGGCGACAAAGTTCAGGATGTATATTCCTTGTGGTATATGTTGACAACATTGTGATTATTGGTGATGACAGACTAGGGCATTGTACAGTTGAAGACTTTTCTACAGGGACAATTTCATACGAAGGACCTAGGAAATCTTAAATATTTTCTAGGAATTGAGGTTGCCAAGTCAAAATTTAGGATAGTAAGTTCACAACGGAAGTCTGTCCTTGACTTGCTCACAGAGATAGGGATGTTCGGGACTAGAACCAGTGACACTCCAATGGATCCTAAAGTCAAATTGTCCATGGAGCAGAGGGAGTTGCTTGATGATCCTTGGAGATATAGATGGCTTGTAGGCAAGCTGAATTATTTGACAGTCACTAGACCTGATATTGCATTTGTTGCTAGTGTTGTGAGTCAGTTTATGGAGAAGTCTTGTACATGTCACTTAGAGGTTGTGATGCACATTTTGAGGTATTTGAAGAAGTCCTCTAGAAAGGGAATCTTATATCAAAATCATGGTCACCTGAAAGTACAAGGGTTTTCTAATGTGGATTGGGCAGGAACTAGCATTGATAGAAGATCTATTTTTGGTTATTGTGTGTTTGTGGGAGGAAATTTAGTATCATGGAGAAGCAAGAAACATACAATTGTAGCCAGATCAAGTGCAGAGTTTGAATATAGAGCTATGGCATTAGCAACATGTGAGTTTCTATGGATTCGACATTTGTTGGAGGAACTTGGATTTGCCCAAGACGATCCTATGGATTTGAAGTGTGATAACCAAGTTGTTGTTCACATTGCTCAAAATCCAATTTTCCATGAAAGAACTAAACATATTGAGGTTGATTGCCATTTTCTGAGAGAGATCTAGGAGAGATTGATTTCATTGTCACCTGTCAGATATGAAGACCAATTAGCTGATCTATTCACAAAGTCCCTTAATGGTTGTCGAGTTCAATTCTTATGTACCAAGATGGGCACATATGATATGCATGCTCCAGCTTGAGGGGGAGTGTTAGTTACATATCTCATATGCAACGTTCTTAATTTTTGTGTTCCAAGCATTAGGCTTCCCTTGTTGAGTTTAGAATGTTAATCAAGCTGTGCTCTATGCATAACGTATAATGATTGTACTATGTACACAGCCATAGTCTTGGAGAATAACAAGAGATCTCAAGAGATTTTGAGAGTTTATCTTCTATATGTGCTTGGTTAATCTTATGTGATATACTTAGTTTCATTACGATGATTAGGTTCTTACTTGTGACATGTCATTCTCTTCTTTTAATGATATTTCTTCCATATATAAAGTTTGTGACACTAAACAAACACATAAAAATAGCATAAATCTATAACAGTTTTAGCAGAGAGGGGGTCAGTCTATTACTATTAGTTTAGAATAGTAAATAATATTATCAAAATCATCTTACCTCAAGCTCCAACACTTCCCCCCCCCAACACACACACACAACAAACTCCACAAAATTTGCCAACTTCGACCGATGTTGAAGACATTGTGAAATTTTTTAATTGACTTGGGTCAACTTCGTCGACATATGGGGAAATGCCGACAACTTTGATGAAATGTCAAGGATATTGTGGAATAAGGATGTTTATGTGAATTCGACGTCGCCAGCCGTCGACATAGACATTATCGACAAAATTTCACCCCATGTCGAGGACATTTGGTACCATGGTCAGATACATTTTATTGATGGGTGATGTGGCAAAGTCCCTAAACCGTGTTTAATCAAACCTTTTTGTGAATAGCATCACATGTGAGATTATTTGCTTATATTACACAAATAGCAAAGAGAGTAGCATGGACCTAAAATTTACTTGGTGCATTCCACGTACTCGGACCAACTCATGCCTGTCCCCTGTATATGCGTAAGATGATCTTTAACAAAACGCACATCATTTAGTTATAAGTTGCGAACCTAATATTATATCGTCCAGATAGGAATGTATTAATATATACTACTCAAAATCAGTGTGGCGTGTCTAAACAACAATAACTACATTGCATACCCATATATGCTAGGCCTTGCCTGGCCAACGTAGAAATCAGCCATCATCGTTTTACGACAGAAAATTAGCAACTTTGAAGTATTAACATAACTAATGCATGTCTAAGTGACAAGGTATGTTGTTATACAATCCCCGCTTGCGACCTTTCTGTCCAGAAGAGATCCATCAGGTTGCATACGGCAACGCCCATTCACATGGGCAGCAAATAATCAGCAGAACTGGGTCACATTTCAAATCGCAGTCCCACGTGTTCCTCGTCTCAGGAACATCTAATACAGAAGTCTAGACAAATTATCTTTTTGTGCAGCAGTCTAACACTACCTATAGCAGACAAAAAATGTTTCACTTTTTAGTGTTGGTTCCTTTGACAGACTTACTATCGCTTGTGCCATTGTCCAAAAGTTCCAATTTTTCCGAAAGCTGTGTTTGAGGCCTTTTCTCTTTCTTCACGTCCTGGACATCTTTTGAACTAAGATAACTTGGCTGATTAGTGGATGACAGCAACCTCGCCCACATTCTGTCAGTTATACACACCTTGTTCTGTTTCTCGGTTATCCTCTGCACAACATAGTTAATATTTCTTGTATTATTGACGTGATATGAACTTAACAATAAAAATTATATTGGTCTGCAGATCTTCAATTATCATGGCGGATGATTGAGATCACCTCGTATTGATGACGACATCTTCCACAGATAGAAAGATTGGTATAAAGAGAAAGACAGACCATTACACAAATCAACATTTAAGTACCCAAACAATGCCCCTGGTTCTAGTTTAACCTGAGTTTTCAAGGATTAAGAGTAAATAACAACTTTGTATCCAAAATGGCTTTTAATCAGCGATCAAAAGTTACTATGTAAGGAAACTTACAACAGCTTGTATATTTCTGATTTCAAAACATATTTGTGTATTTTCTGATTTACCAATAATTAGCTATGATTAACTTAACATAAACATATTTACGGATCTAAAAAAGCTCAAGTTATACCCCACGTCACAAGGCCAGACCAATATCCCAGTCCCCCCATCAAAAGTGTGTCTGCTACAGTAAATAAACCAAAATACCCTCAAACAAAGGCTCTCTGTTATTGCCCTTACTCCTGCCTTTCTCACCCAGCCAATGAACACCATTCCAGGATCTATAGCCATTTGCCCCCAAGGTTCACCACCATTGCTTACCACCCATCGGCATCTTCTACTCTCCTTAGACCATCCTATTCTGCTGCAGTCCTTCATGGCTCCTCGATGCAGCTAGAATTAGGTTATTGTGTATGATAGGAGTGATCCTCACTCACCAGTAGCTGCTTCTCCAGCGAAAAGGAAGAAACAAAAAGGTGGAGACCCTGAAGTCAGAGCGGGTGGGCAGGTCACAGCAATGCAAATCCATAGCAGTCAAGAGGCACCAATGAAGAGTAGGGAGGACATAGACTAACGGTATGGTTTTCAGATAGGAGAAAAATGAAGAGCTAACTGGTCAGGGACAACCAGTCTGGTCTTGCGAAGCCTTATGTAGAGCCTACCAGTCTTCAGTAGAAAGGGGGTGGACGCCATGTGGAAACGCGCCCAGGCTCAGTTTGAGCTCGCAGGCCGGCAGATCAACATGGGGCGTGGAAGGAGCTCCCAGCCTGGACCTCCAAGGTGGCAGCCATGGCCGCCGGAGGAAGGAGAAGAAAGGAGAGGTGCTAGAGAGTACGAAACCAAGAGAAAAGAGGGGGAAACAAAAGAGAGTGAAGAAAGGAAGTGAATGGAGTGAACAAAGTTAGCAGAATTGGAGTGTAGAGGGAGATCAAACTCTCTCCTCTTCGTACAAGCACAAAGTGTACGGAGGCAGAAGTGTTGGTCATTGGATCGCACAGCTGATAAAGAATCGAAGGGACGTGATTGGTCAAAACGAAGTGGGGTGGGTTGCTTGAGTAAGTGAAGGGGGGTGGCCGCACTGGGTGAGCGCCCCTGCTGGGCCCAAGATGGCGGGACCAAGAAGCAAGAAAAATAGTAAAATAAAAGGATTAAATTAGGAGGAAAGCAATTGGATTCATCATCTTCTCTCTAGTTCCATGTAATTCTTCCTCCTTTGCTTCTCCCCATTCTTCTTCCTCCTCTTCATGCATCTTCTTGTCCCCCACTTCTTTTTCCTGCTCTAAAGCTGTAGTAACTGCAAAAATGTTCCTTCACCTCCTCTTTTCCCTACTCCTCTATGCTTGTTTCTCCCTCATCTACTTTCCCTTCTCCCCCTTTTATTCTTCTTCTCATTCCTCCTCCTCTTTCCCCAATTTAAATGTGGCAGGAGCTGCAACAATGCTCCCCAATCCCTCTTATTTCATGTTGGTCCTCTAGGTCTCCTTCTACCTTCTCTTGCCCTCCTCCCTTATTTTTCTTCTTGCTCCTCCAAGCAAAAGTAGCAGAGTATTTCCCTCCCTACGCCTACTCTTTTTTTTTATTCTCTATATCTCCATATCCCCTCCTCTTCTCTTGCCCCTCCATCTTAAGTATCTCTCCAACGTATTCACCCTCCTTTTCTTCCCTCTCAACCTCTAAGACACCTTCATTCTCTATCTCCTCCTCCACCAGCAACAGCATATTTCCTCACCCCTCCCCGCCTTCATCTTGTAGTAAATCTCGTTCACTGTTACTTCCACCAACAATATAAAAAAAACCTACTGCACCAAAATTCTATTGCTTTTAGTTTTACAATTCCATATATTTTTACTGCAACAATTTTAAAATCAAACATCTTAATATATGTTGTAATTTAATCCATATTGTGACTTGTGGATATGATGTTATATGTTGATTGCTTGTTGAATTTCATGGTGATTGTCCATTTCGATAATCTATTTAGATCATTTTGTGTTTATACATATCGCATATTATATGTCATAATATGATCTACAAATTTATTTATTTATTTATCTACTAACGGATCCTACAAATGATTGTTTTATCCCTTTCAAACTCAGTAAAGCATTGTCAAATAAGTGAGCCATAGTCTCTCTTTACCTCATCTCTCCAATAGATGTCCTTCCTTAATTCCAACCGGTCTAGGAAAATGTTACCCCCCACCTCCCCAACACAAACACGCATGTTGGATACCATCTCATCTGGATTCCTAACTTGAGCCCATTTTCCAAGTCTATGCGATTTATCTAATTGTTTTGCGGTATATATTTAGATTCCAAATATTACATTTTGAAAAGAGTATACTGAACAGTCATCAGAGCTTAATTTTGTTGCAGCAATCGATCGATATTATTAAACATTATGACAATCCGAAAGCATTCTTCTTCAGCTCCCTCATCTGGATTACTAACTTGAGCCCATTTTTCAAGTCTATGCAGTTTAGTTAATTGTGTTGCAGTACACATAATTGAGATTCCAAATATTACAGTGTTCGTTTTGGAAAGAGTATACTTAACAGTCATTAGAACTTAATTTTGTTGCAGCAATCAATCGATATTGTTAAACATTATGACCCGAAAGCATTCTGCTTCAGCTAACAAAAGGCTGAGCAGAAACATCTCCCTCATGTGATATATTAATAGACTGTTCAACCTTCTTATTTTGCCTGAGACCTCTTTCTCTCATGTGCTATGACTATAGCTCTGATTTGCCGTGAGTAAATTCTCAAAACAACCTTCAAATAAATTATCAAAGTTTACCTTACATAGGTCTTCAGACGGAAGAAGGGTTTTATCCTTCGGTTAATGTTATTCAAGAAAAGCAAATATTAACTGAGTGACATAACTTGTCGATATCGATAAAGGTGTCACATTAAAGAGTAGTGACGAAAATTTCCCCACATGAAAGCATGCACAAACAAAAGAGATACCTCTCAACATATTTGTATAATTAGAGGAGTGTATAAGAAAATTAGATTGGTTAACAAAGAACTTACAATGAAAGGAATATAAGCATGGCGTCCATTGACAGGTCCAACAGTAAAGCCTGTATATCCTGCCATTGCCCCATGAACGGCACTGTGCGCCAGTAATGTGGAGTAGACATTGTCTGAAGCATTGCTGGGAATTGCGCGGATCATATATGTTGGATCTGGAAAGAAAAGCACCTTTTCAGCCAAGCGTTTGGGATTATTATGTTAATGGAAATAAAGTCGACACCAATTTCTTTAACAAACCTATATATTTCAGTGTTATCACCATCTTCCTTACTTCAGTAAAATGTTCCTGGACAAGATTAGTACACCTTCAGTGTACAAATTGTGATAACTAAAAGTAAGAAACATTTTAAGGCCCCATTAAATATCACAAATAAATGAAAATCTGTATGTGAAGTGATACAATAAAGATGACTTTTCCATAGGTAGGAAAATTTGGTGCCTCCTTGATCATGAGATGATCAATCTTATATATATATATATATATATATATATATATATATATATATATATATATATATATATATATATATATATACACACACACACTTCTCCTTTTGTGGACCTCTAGATACTTCCCTACTATATAAATAAGTGTGGCACCATAACGTCATTAAACAGTAAATAAATTTGATTACCAAGATGGTATCAGAACAGCGGTTCACAGCTCTAATCTGATCTCCCCTACCTTGTCAAAAAAAGCCTTCCACCCTTCTTTCTTCTCTTCATTCCCCCCTATCCTTTTTTTTCTGCTTCCTCCCGTTTACCATACTGCCTGGTCAACATTGCAACCAAGGTTGTCAGAACCGAACCGGAGCGAACATGAGGCCTTTGGTTCTCTTTTCATTGGTTCTACCAGTGGTCTGACCGGTTCAACCAGTGACGTTAGCATGACATCACTAATAGTTTAAAATATATAAATGTCATTGGTACTCATGGAGAATATCCTTGCAAAAAATTATGAAACATGAATAATTCCACAACTGCTCACAATAACGTGATAAACAAACCAAATAGCAAATATTATTCTATTCCTAGACATCAAATACCAACATTTATATAGTATTCAAAATCAATTCATGAAAAATTGCAGCAATAATACATTTATTTGCTAAGTGTAAGAACAGGCCGGTTGGGCTAAAACCGGACCAGTTCGCCTGTTCACCCGTTCAGCCGGTCGGTTCACCGGTTTGATGCCGGTCAGACTTCATTTCCGGATTTGGGAGGGGACCAAACCGGTAGAGTGACCGGTTCCCGGTTCAACCGGCCGGTTCGGTTCGGTTCTGATAACCATGGTTGCGACACTATTGTCGTCTATTGTATAGCACTTGACTTTTCTCATTTCTTTTGAGTCTCTTCTTCTCCGAGCACCTCTATATGTGCATCCTCCCCACATAAATCCCCCATGTGTGGGAGAGTGTGTATAGGGGGTTCTTCAATCCTTCCCACTACAATGAAACACTCATGCAGCAGTGTCCTTTGTCCTACCGTGTTTTATAGCATTCTGATATAGGACATATTAGGCTTTATTCTATTTGTTTTTAGTTTGTTTTAATATTTAGGGACCTAAGCACAAACTATCTAGTTTGTGTGCTTAGTCGTAGATGTTTTATGCTTTTCTTTATTTCAGGTTTTATTTAATTTCGAATTTACTAAATAGGACTTTATTTTCATTGCTTGTGGGGCCTTTGTCCAGGCAGTTGAATATGAATTGAATTTTGTGAATTGTCATTTATCTTCTTCTTTCTTCTTCAAGATGTGTTCCACATCCAGTGGTATCATAGCCAAACCCTAAATTATTAGGGCACGGCCTCCTTCTCTTCCCCCTCTTTTCTTTTCTCCCCACATCCAGTGGTATCCGAGCACCTCTATATGTGCATCCTCCCCACATAAATCCCCCATGTGTGGGAGAGTGTGTATAGGGGGTTCTTCAGTCCTTCCCACTACAATGAAACACTCATGCAGCAGTGTCCTTTGTCCTACCGTGTTTTATAGCATTCTGATATAGGACATATTAGGCTTTATTCTATTTGTTTTTAGTTTGTTTTAATATTTAGGGACCTAAGCACAAACTATCTAGTTTGTGTGCTTAGTCGTAGATGTTTTATGCTTTTCTTTATTTCAGGTTTTATTTAATTTCGAATTTACTAAATAGGACTTTATTTTCATTGCTTGTGGGGCCTTTGTCCAGGCAGTTGAATATGAATTGAATTTTGTGAATTGTCATTTATCTTCTTCTTTCTTCTTCAAGATGTGTTCCACATCCAGTGGTATCATAGCCAAACCCTAAATTATTAGGGCACGGCCTCCTTCTCTTCCCCCTCTTTTCTTTTCTCCTTGGGCCTTCCAGATTACTGTTCACGGAGGAACTGTAACTCCGTCCGATTCTCCCTTCTCTTAAGCAATGCAACAGGGATTCCAGCACTGCTGGCTACCCCCTCACGGACTCTAGCCCTCCACCCGCACCTTTCCGCTCCCATACCCCCACCTCTGATTCCCTCACCTCCACGGAAACTCACCCGCTGCCAACACCCAACCGCTACCCAACACAGACCCTGCCCTGCTCTGCGTCACCACATCCTCCAGATAGGCTGCCCCATCCACCCTCACGCAACCCCCAGACCTCCGACCTCACACATGCCTAGCCTCCTGCATCTACCCCCGCCCACCCTGCTCCGTCATCCGACCATCACATCACCTGCCACTGCATGATCAGATCCCCGACCACCCGCACACCTACGCGCCATCACAGTAGCACCTTGACATCCCGCCCGTCGTCTTCCGCCCCCCCTTCTCCAACCAGAACCACCGGCTACCTAAACCATCGCTTGGGAAACCATCACCCCCACCAGCGGTGCAAGCCGCCTACCCGCAAGAAGGCACCGCAACGGCATCCATCTCTCCTGAACCACCGCTAGCCCACTTTCCCCCTGCTGGACTCATCCTGTCGTCCCTTGCTTCCCTTCCCTCTCGTGATCAGTCCCACAGCAGGATCTACCGTCATCACCGCAAAAGCCCCTGCGTCTATTGGTATCCCGCTACCACCCTACCTCCGATTCCAGACACCCAACAAGCCGCAACACTCGCGGCCTCCAGATCCTCCTCATCTAGTTGTCGCAACGCCTTTCTGCTACGAGTGATATTTGTTGCAACCAATAGCCGCAAAGGCACAAGCCATCTGACATCCTTCTCTCCAGACGTCCCTCTCACCAGGTTGCTCCCCGCCTAGCAACGACGCCTATAGCAACCATTAATCGGCACATCCAGACTGCTAGTAAGCAACCCCAAAAAAAAATTGGATCAAACTTCCTTCTGAGGCACCTCCTACATCAACTTCAAGGAGGCTTTCTTTTCCAAAAATTCATGGCAACTCTTCAACAAGTCAACGACAAACTGGATGACTTCATGGCTAAAACTACTACCACCTTGGAGGCTATTCAACAACAATTGGACAACATGATGAAGCAACAAGCGGATATAGTTCGACGACGAAATGATATAGTTCATCGACATCGATTGGATGACTTTGCATAGAAGCAAGCCATGTCAAGACTACGATTCTCACACAATCACAAGACAAAAAATCGAGCATGAGGATGCACCTCCTTTGAATGACCAGAGGCACAACAACACAGACGAGGTTGATGAGAAAGATGATGAGGATGCACTCCCCTAGCAACTGACAAAGATGAGTTTGAGACAGAGCCTCAATCACCTCCAGTAAGGGATGGCGTCACTAATCCAATCTGTATTGATCTCGTGTCCATGTGTTCCTCGATGCCTCCTTTGGTAGATGATGTCAGCCTTGCACCACGCCAAGTACCAAAGCCCTTAATCGACATGTATGTTCTTCCAGTTGATGATGGCTACACTGCTACCTTGGTATTGTCGATGCTTGCAGATGCTCCAAAGATAAAGTCTCTACGACCTCGTGAACATTATGGCATGCTTGAGGTTGACAATTCCCCAACTCTGATCGCGTAGTGCCATCCAATCCATTTATCCTACCATCGGCCACTATTGGGAGAGCATGCGTAGGATATGTAGATGACTCACCGGTGGCTCGTCTTTTGAACCCTAGGGGAGTTGATGTAGGACATATTAGGTTTTATTCTATTTGTTTTTACTTCATTTTAATATTTAGGGACCTAAGCGCAAATTATCTAGTTTGTGTGCTTAGTCGTAAATGTTTTATGATTTTCTTTATTTCAATTTTTATTTAATTTCGAATTTATTAAATTAGACTTTATTTCCATTGCTTGTGGCTCAAGTCATGTAGTGTTACAAAACCCAACCTTGGGGCCTTTGTCCAGGCAGTTGAATATGAATTGAATTTTATGAATTATCGTTTATCTTCTTTCTTCTTCTTCTTCAAGATGTGTTCCACATCACATTCTCTATCCGTTCATAAGGCTGAAAAAACAACATTCCACTCTACTATGGTATTACTATGACCAAGGTCATAAGGCTGAAAAAACAACATTCCACTCTACTATGGTATTACTATGACCAAGGTCATATTACATCTATAGAGTCTAATAATATTTATTTGGTGTGTCTAAAACAAATACAAGACACTCTCTTTTATAAGACAAGAGAGTGAGTAACAGAATTAGTAAATATGGGATAAAAGAAAAGCTAAAGACAAAACAAGTCTAAAGCACAAACTAAATACAAAGCACAAGGCATAGATATCAATACTCCCCCTCAAGTTGGAGCATAGATGTCAAACATGCCCAACTTGTCCACCAATATAGTAAAGTGAATCTTAGGAAGTAGCTTGGTGAAGATGTCAACAACCTGATCTTCTATCCAGAGATAAGGAGTGCGGATTGGACCAAATAGAACAATTTCTCAAACAAAGTGGCCAGCCACCTCTATATGCTTGGTACACTCATGAAAAGTAGGATTGTTGGAAATAAAAATGGAGGCTTAAAGTGAGTCTTAGGAAGTAGCTTGGTGAAGATGTCAACAACATGATCTTCTATCCAGAGATAAGGAGTGTAGATGCGACCAGATAGAACAGATTCTCGAACAAAGTGGTCGGCCACCTCTATATGCTCAGTACGCTCATGAAAAGTAGGATTGTTGGAAATTAAAATGGAGGCTTTGTAGTCACGATACATAAGAATAGGATTTGGATCGTATATATCAAATTCCTTGAGGAGTCCTCGGACCCACATTAGTTCACAAGCCATATGAGTCATGGCTCTATGCTCTGCTTCAACACTAGGACGAGCAACCACAATCTGCTTCTTAGTGCGCCATGTAACCAGATTGCCTCCAAGAGAAGTACAGCCAGAGGTAAACTTTCTGTCACATCTACTACCAGCATAATCAGAGTCAGAACCAGTGAGTTTGCAGTGTCTATGTCGTCGATACAACATCCTTGTCTTGGATAATTCTTCACATATTTAAGGATGTTACAGACATCATCCCAGTGACATTGTAAAGGTTAATCCAAATACCTACTGACAAATCCAACAGCAGAAGTAATGTCAGCTCTAGTGACAATGAGATTGATCAGCTTACCAACCAATATTTTGTATTGGTGGTTGTCAGTATAAGGTGGTGAAGACTCATCATCCCAATCTGTATTGGGATCCAGAGGGGTGCTAGCAGGTTTAGTACCAAGCATGCCTATTTCTTTGAGAAATCTAAAACATATTTGCATTGTGAAAGACAAATGCCAGAAGAAGATCGGGAAATTTCAATGCCAAGAAGTATCTAAGTTTCCCTAGATATTATAACATGTTGTTCTAGATATCTTTTAGTACCTTGAATACACTTCTGTATTGCTACCGAACATAATTATGTCATCCACATACAATAAGAATAACAAGCCCAAACGTGATTTTTCTTATGAAAATGGAGTGATCAAAATGTAAACGCCGAAAGCTAAATCTAAGGAGAATCCGGCTTAATTTGTCAAACCACGCTTGTGGGCTTTGTTTTAGGCCATAAATCGCTTTCCTAAGTCTGCAGACTTTGGAACACTCCCCCAGAGCAACAAACACAAGTGGTTGTTTCATATAGACTTCCTCATTTAAGTCGCCATATAGAAAAGTATTTTTAACATCAAGTTGAAAAAGAGGCCAATCATTATTCACAACAACAGATATAAGTACCCACACAAAGTTAAGCCTAGCAACTAGAGAAAAGATTCAAAATAGTCCAACCCATAGGTCTGAATATAACCTTTCGCAACTAGGCATGCTTTCAGCCATTCAATCGAACCTTCAGGCTAATATTTGATAGTGAATATAAATCAACATCCAACTATAGAGCAATCTTGAGGACGATCAATAAGATCCCAAGTTTGTCGATCACGAAGAGCAATCATTTCGGTCGACATAGCTTGACACCAGGCAGGATGTTTGAGTGCTTGCATAGCTTTCTTTGGTATAGAAAAAGTAGAGATAACAGCAGTAAAGCAGGCAAAGATAGCATCAAGATTAGTAATAGAGCAAAAATTACTAATTGGATGTTGAGTACATGAACGAACATCTTTCCTTTGATTTATAAGGTGTAGGTCAGAAGTTTCCTGGAAGGTGTTGTGATCTGCCTACAAAGGAAGATTTGATTATTGAGGGATCATGGAAGGGATTGTAACCTCAGGTCTTCTCTTGTAAACTTTAAGGGGGAGGGGGGCAAGAACTTCAGTTACTTCATGGGTACATCTTCCACAACCTGAGGGAGTGGAGTAGGATCCAGTAGATTGCTAGATAAAGCATACCCCGTTTCAGAGTAGTACGGCATGTGTTCGAAAAGAGATGACATACGCACTAAAAAACCACTATCGATTGGCAGGATCATAACATCGATATCCTTTTAGAGTTCTAGAATATCCCAAAAAAACACACTTAGTGAATCCGGGGTCAAGTTTAGTTATCTAAGGGTGAAGATTCTTAACAAAACAGGTGTTGCCAAAGCTACGAGGAGGTACAGAAAAAAGAGGCACTACTGGATATAGTAGAGTACAGGAGACTTGATTTTCAGGACAGATGAGAGCATGCGGTTAATCAAGTAGCATGCAATAGAGACTGCTTTAGGGTCAAAACTCTTAGGATATGACAGTGAAGAAGAATAGAACGCGCCACTTCAAGAAGATGGCGAGTTTTCCTCTCTGCCACACCATTTTCTTGTGGTGTGTAGGAACAAGGAGTCCGATGGATAGTACCGCGAGCAGTACAAAACAGGCCACATATTTTTGCATGAACTCTAAGGCATTATTAGTTCAAAAAATTTTGACAATTTTATTGAACTAAGTGTGAATTTCAGTAAAGAAGGTGGTATTATTGTCTAAAATGTTATGGCGGTCTCTTAGAAGAAATGGCCAAGTCGTCCATGAATAATCGTCAATGAAAGTCATAAAATAGCGAAAGCCAGAGAGGCTAGTAACATAGAATGGCCCCCATATATCATCATGCATAATATCAAACAGATTTTTAGAACTAATGTTTTTTCTTATCAAACATAGTCTGAGTTTGTTTTCTAAAGTGACAAGATTCACAAAGAAAAAATTTATCAGGTATTTTACAAAATAAGCATTTTAGTTTAGCAACAGATGGATGTTCAAGACAATCGTGTCATTGTAGTTCAATCACTGAGGATAAGAGTAGAGCAGCAGCTAATTGTGGCACGTCCAGGTAGTACAGTCCATCTGGTCTTTCATGGCCCGTCATCTTCGTGCGAAGATCCTAATGCACACAACCCTTGAGATCAAAAGTGATAGAGCATCAAAAGCACTTAACCGTTTTACTGATAGACAAAAAATTGAGAGGAAGTCTTAGACATAACAATTTTTAGGGCAAATTATGAGAGAGAGAGAGATAGTTTCAATTCCGTACATCAGGTTCTGAGTTCCATCAACTACTGTCACTAATGGAACTGTAATGGTTTTAAATATAGTTGAAAACAGTTCAGAATATCCAACTATATGATCAAACGCACTTGAGTCAATGATCTATTTATTTTTTCCATAAGATATAGGAGAAGCAAGTACAGAAGAACCTCCATCCTGAGTACTAGATTGCGAGGCCAAATGAGCCTGAAGAAATTTCTCAAACTCTGAGCAATCCACTCAACAGTGGGCAGAGTAGAAGTGGAGACAGCAGTAGAGGGATCTTCAAAAGCATCAAATGTGACCTAGTGTGCCCACGCAGGTTCACCATATTTTGCCCAACAACGGTCTTGAGTGCGGTATGTGCGCTCACAATAGTTGCAAATACAACTTCTGTGCACCAGGGCTGAGTTCCATCAGGCACTGTCACTGGCTGAACTCTACTCGTTTTGAAAATAGTTCAGAACATCCAGCTATATGAGCCAATGCACTTGAGTCAATGACACATTTATTTTTACAGAAGTTGCAAAGGAAGCAAGTAAAGTAGAAGAACCTCCATCTTGAGTAGTAGATTCTGAAAAAGCTTCTCAAACTTTGAGCAAATCCACTCAACAATTGGCACAATAGAATTGGAGGCAGCGATAGAGGGATCTTCAAAAGCATCATATGTGACATAGTTTGCTCAAGCAGGTTCACCATGTTTTGCGCATCAACGATCTTCAGTGTAGTTTGTGCGCCCACATAAGTTGCAGAAGCAACTTCGGTTAGGAGGTTATCCTCATCTAGATCCAGGTGGAGGACCTCACACGGGGCTGCCAGAAGATCGAACGCGACCGCGTCCACGGCCAAGACCTCTACCAGAGTCATTGGAGTGGACCACAAGAAAAGAGGTGTCAAAAGAAGTAGATGGTAGGGATGATATGGATGGGAGACGTTGAGCGCGATTGAGAACATCCCGTAGAGTAGGCAAGGGATCATTGAATAAGATCTGGTCTACAACACTAGAGAAAGAGTGAGGGATTCCAGCCAAGATTTGAACTAACTGAAGTTCATTGAGTTGGCATTGAACTTCTTTGATGTCAGAAGAGAGGGGATGATATAATTCGTATTCATCCTCGAGAGCCGAGCACTGGTTGTAATAATCTTCAACAAATCCATCAGTCGAGTATTCTTTTTTCGTCAAATTCTTGAAGATCTCAAAGACCTTATTTGGGTTCTATTGGTGAGAGCACACACGGGAGAGTTGACCCCACATGGCTTTAGCATTTTGAAGGCAAAGGAGAGACTGACTAATCTTCAGTTCGACGTTATTAAGCATACACATCATCAATCCAAAATCATCTTTAGTCCACTGAGTGTGGGCTCATTTGGCTTTTTCATCAACCAATGCATCAGGAGGGCCCTGAGCAGCAGAAGAGATATGAGAAAAACACCCTTAGGCTTTAACATAGAGCTCAAACGGAGCTGACCAAAGATGATAGTTTGATCCGTCAAGTTTCAAAGTGGTAACACAGTGAGGTCGAGGAGGATCTGTAGACGCTGAGATACGGGGTGGTGGCGTGCACGAAGAAAACATAGTGTGTTAAACACACCAAGCAGCAGCAGTTGGATCCATATCAGCAAATCAAAGAGATCCACATAGGACCAGCGAGAGAAGCAAAGAGGACCTACGCCACCACAGTGTGAGATTTTCTCCACCGTGTGGCGTAGGCAGAGGAAAGGTGGCATCTTCACGTCTTCAACGCTCTATTTTGGAAAGTGTTGATAGATAAGGGTGGAAGATTAAGCAGGATAGGGGGGGAATCGAGGCTACACTAGGCAGTAGAGAGGCAGAGATGGATGAGGGGAATGGCGGTTGTTGGATGGGGGCTGGAGGTGGGGGAGAGTGGCGGGTTAGGGGCTGCGATGGATGGTGATGTGGCGGTTGAGTGGCTTGTAGGGGGGGCAGCGGGTTAGCAAGGGAGAAGAGGGTGGCGGCATGCTATAGGGGTAGTGGTGGTAACGAGATGGGTTGGTGGTGGGTAGAGGCTAGGCGATAGGGAAAAGGTGGTTGGGCGGGGGGGCAGCGGCAGGGAGAGGGAGGGACGCAACAACGGGGAGGTGGTGGGTGCAGCGGGGTGGGACGGGGAGGGGCGTAGCGGGGAGGGGTGGGTGCAGCAGCGGCAGCAGGGGGAAGCGGTAAGGTTAGAGAAGGGAGAGGGAAGCAGTAAGGTTAGAGAAGCGAGAGGGAAGCGGTAGGGTTGGAGAGGCTATGGGGGATCATAAATGTCTGATGCCATATAGAAACTAATAATCTTTATTTGAAGTGTCTAAAACAAATACAAGGCACCCTCTTTCATAAGACAAGAGAGCAAGTGAGAATCAGAATCAGTACATATAAGGGATAAAAGAAAAACTAAAAACAAAGACAAATCTAAAGCACAAACTAAATATAAAGCATAAAGCATATATATCAATAACATCTCTAAAATTGAATAGAGCAAACTATGTTTTGTGGATAAATGGTGTATACACCTTAGAATCCCATTATACGGTCAAAAAAATTCTAGACCTCTTGGTACAATTAAGTGGTGAGGACCGAAACCGGTGCAAGCTGGATATCCAAGTCATATATTGGATATGGAACAATATGGAATCTCAAATTACTGCTAAATTCATGTTTTAGGCAACTATAAAAGAAATATGGGATGTGGCCAGCATAAACTACACCCATGAGCACTATGCCCTCCGCATCTATCTTATCTGGGATAAGTTGTTTTCTACAACTCGGGAAGAGAAATCAGTCGATGATTACTAAACAATATTCAAAAATCTACTAACGAACTCAAGAGTGTGAAGGTCAAATTGTTGTAGATTCTTATTTGGTCTTCATTCTAAACTTACTCCAACGCGTAGTGTCATTCTAGTGGTCAATAGATAGCCTAGTCGCAAGAAAACCTATGTCGAGATAAAACAAGTGATTCTTGAATTTATTATCCAACCATTCTTCCATCTCATAGAAGGTCATGTGTCATTCTTGCTAGTGGTGAAGATCATCGCCTGGGCAAGGAACCTCGCCCCAAATGTACTTCTGTACTAGATTGAGACGCTAAAAATTCGTGGTTTCAAAAAACATGGCCATCCTTATGGTCATGGAAGGGACGTCATTCTGGCACTGAATGTCTCAGTCACTCACAATTCTAATGTTCACCATCATGTTGCTCTCAACAAAGACGTGCATGGCAATCAGCATGCTTCTATGGATTCTCTAGCTCTACATCCTATACTGTAACATCAAGCTCATTTGTGAATCTTGTACCACACAACAAAACCCAAGCTCTTCTATGATTGATTCCAGTGATCAAACCACCAAGCCTATTGATGACAATGTGAAACCATAGTTACAAATTCGGTATTCTAGATGTGTTTGATTGAGCACAAAATATCAAATTCAGAAATTATGCGGGAAATTTGAGTAAAAGGTCAACATATGGTAGAAATACAGTCAACAATTCGGGAAAAGTCGAGGGGGAAATCAGAGGATATGTGGGTTTACATATACACACACATATATGCACTCAAACAAAGTGAGGTTTAATCGGTATAGTACGGGAAGAGAACGTATGAAACCAAGGGGGTCAACGTGTATAATTTGCGAATAATACCGGAATAAAACATAATATTCAGGAATTGGGAGTTATTCGGTCGTTTCTTACATCCAAAGAAAAAATTGCGTTTAAAACATGACTTCTTCAAAAAGTCAGAATATGTTGTGAATGTAAAACAACACATGATTGGTATTCAAAAACAATCTTACCACCAAAGATTTATATATCCCTCGTTAAATTGTCGCTTTGTTGATGGCTCCGTAAAATATGAACAAGCCTACGAGTCGTGCCACTTCCGTCTCAAATACTATTACATATAGTTCATTGTGTGCCTAATTTTCCATAATGTCAGTTGTAGTTGTAAAAACCCTGGTGTCGAAGGTAGACACTAATTGAATGAGAGAAAATCGCCAGATTTCTCTTTGTTTATGGGGAGGCACTCAAACTCAGCAATACCTAGACGCCAAAGGTAACAAATAACTACGAATTAGATGAATCACAAAATAAATCCCCTTGCATTTCTCATCTTATACGAAGGAAATCACAATATCGAACATTCTTTACAATATTGTCCTTGAACCTTCACATAAAGCTCCGATCACTTACTACTTGGAAAAAAACCTCATCGGTGGGAATGGAAGTGGATGGACACATCCATGATAATTTTGTCTTCCTTGAGTCCTATATTAGCAACCCAATTGATGGCTTTCCTACATATTTAATTGAGGACCATAATCTCGTCATTCTAAAATTTCAATGGAGTTTCAGTTAATGTTTAGCTAAACTTTCAATTGAGGACCATAATCTCACCATTCTATATCTCACCTTGATAGGCTTCCTACATATTCTCTTCAAGGTATTTCCATTTTATCAAGTTCATTCTCCAAACTGTTGCAAATGTTTATAATTTCCTGAATAAAACGTGATCTAAAATATAAGATGGTTGTGGTATATTTGATAAGAGGAATCTCCTTCCTATATATAGAAAGGGGATAAGAGGAATCCCCCTCCTATATTTAGGAGAAGGGGGAAGCGTACAAATATTACAATAAACCCTAATGGACCAAGACACACTTGCACCCATATACAAATAGACTCAAATAACTTAATTAACTAAATTAACCAGACTCTCTAATACTCCCCATCAAGATGAAGTTTGGGAGAATCCCAAGTCAGCTTGCAAACAGACAAACAAACTAAACACAAAGAAGCAGAATAAAAAGATAAACCAAGAGTGGTTGGGGTGAACAACGATAAAGAAATGGTCCAGGAAAAAATAAGTTGTAGCATTGTCAGGGGGGCAGCGGCGGGTCATAGTGGAGCAACCTGGCGGTAGTGTTCTGTAGGTGGAGTTGGCGACTGTTGTGAACATACGGGTTTGTGAGGGATGGCGACAGCAACAAGGAGTTGGGAGGCAGCGCCAAGCAGGGAGCGGGAGGGGATAAGGCATGGCTGAGTTGGGACAAACTGTGGCGCAAGGCAGAGAGGCAACAGCAACGTCAAAACATGGAGATCAAAAAGAGCAATGGAAACCATGGAACAGCCTACGGGCAACCGACCCACAAGGAAGAAAAGTGCCGCCTGTCGGCTACATCTCCTCTTTTCTCTCTCACGACTAGGGTTTTGGATCTTGCTCTGATACCATGTTGTAATATAAGAACGTTGTGCGATATATTTGACAAGAAGAATCCCGTCATATATATAGAAGGGGGAAGCATATAGACTTTAGACTAAAATCTAATGGGCCAAGACACACTTGGGCCCATATACAAATAGACTCAAATAACTTAATTAATTAAATTAACCAGACTCTCTAATAAACGATTTTAATAGGTTGCAAGATGTCTATCATTTTATCTCTCGAACATGCTCTATGTACCTTATCCACCGTTATATGATATAGTGAATGTAGTGAAACTAATACTTGTAACTCACAATTTCAAAAAGATTGATATAGTTTCAAACTGTAATCTTACCTAGATCAACAATAAAATTCAAAATCTCAACTTTATTTTAAAATAAATTTATGATAATAAAGTAGGATTCTATGTAATCATACAGAAACATGTGATTGCACCAATCACACCATGATTAAATTTTATAAGTTATGATTAAATTCATCCTACTAGTATATACACAGAAAATAGCATCAGTTGATAAAAATAAATTCTCATCTGAAGTTTTATAGAATAGCACGTTGATTCTAGATTCTTCTATCTTGCATATCCCAAACCCATATTTAGCAGTATATATAGCATTGCAGCATAGAAGTTTATCTGCATTTCAATGGGATGCCTAAATGGAGAATTTACCTTTATTTTCTGTGATAACCACAACCCAACATCAAGCAGTACTTTGTTACCCGAGGGATCCTTCGCATCTATAGACTGCATGCTCTTAGACATCAGATCTTGCCCAGCACCCTCGGCCACAACAAGAACCATGTGACCATTTTCTTTGAGCCGCTTCTCGATGAAATCATAGAGTCCCCCCTTCCCTTCCAAGTAGAAGGGTGACTCTGGGATTAAGCAGCAATCCTACAACATGTTGCATTAAATGATTTTGCATAAAGAAAAAATATATTGAAAAACAATGAGGTAAGGATAGGTGGAACGTACTACATCCCGACTGGCAAGAGTAGCATACATTGCAATAAAGCCTGTGACAACACAAGAAAAAATTGCAACTTGATAGTCAGTACCAGAACCTCATCCACAACAAGGCTGCAAAAATGTCAGCATCAAAAAAAGAAAATCATAACTTATTCAAAAAAATGTTGTTTCACTGAACAAACTTAATAGGCAGCAGTGTAACTTACCTAGAGAAAAAACATAGTTTAATCAAAAGAAACTCAATAGGCAGAGGTTAAAGCATAATTTTCATGCCGCATTTGTACACGAAGTTAGTTCTTCGACAGTTAAATATACACGAACTTTAGTGGATCTTTGCTCAAATGACACTATATATATAGAAATTGTTGAAAGAAGACATACCACTATCACGGCCCATCAATTTTACAACACCAATTCCATTCTCAGCACTTTCAGCTTCCACATGTGCTGCATTAATAGCCCTCTGTGCCTCCTCTACAGCGGTATCAAAGCCAAATGACTTATCTATAACCTGACTCAGCCCAAGCTAGTTAGTACTTGAACAACAAAAGGTTACAATTACAGTTACTAGCTGAGCATGGTAATCTGGAGAAATACCGGTATATCATTGTCAATTGTCTTGGGAATCCCAACAACAGAAACCTTAAGCCCACGTCTTCGGACTTCCTATCACAAAAAGTAAAGTGGATTCATACTAACACCAGTACGTTGATTGAAGTTGAACAAACAAAATATTTCTGTCAGGGTAAGCCCTAACTGGAACCTAATCTAGCTTATCAGACTAATACCATTTTCCTAAAAGGAGAATTACCTCAAAGATTACAGATGCTCCTCTTTGTGTGCCATCACCACCAATTATGTAAACCTAGATCAGAGAATCTTGTATAGGTATCAGTTTGAATAGAATTCAAATTGTATGAAAATATTAAATTTTCTCCCAAACAGATAAATCTAACAGAATCCACATGCTTTGCTACCTGATTAATACCCCTGTCTTGAATACTATCAACAATCTTTGACTTGTCATGACCACCCCTTGATGTTCCAAGAATAGTCCCTCCACGTTTGTGGATATCATTAACAAATTTTGGTGTCAGGGGAATAGTATTACGTGCATAGAAGCCTCTATATCCAGTCTATTTGAGAAAAATGAAGGAATATCATGTAACAGTTGCAAGCACCAGAAATTTTGGTATACAAAACCAAAGGATGTGCACAGAATTAAATCAGCTTAAGGTATAATGTACTTGTGAAAGTAATAAAGGTTCAGAACAATGTAAGTCACATTTCGTTATAATTATGTAAGTTTGTACGAATTACGACATGTAAGGAGTTTCTATTTTAAAAGCAATCAAGTTAAGCTAAATTAGACTTCCTTACGTCGTCTGCACTGGTACTGGCACTCAAGGCCCCTGCCATCTTTGTCATTTAACCCCTTTCTCCACCATAGCAGCAAGCTTGCCATCGTATCACCTTCAGCAAACTACAACTACCCAAATCTTCACCTACCACACCCCAAATACCCACACTTAGTCACAAGAGGTCATGACAGTTGGCGGACCAGCTCTTGCTTCAAGCATGTACCACCACCCGATCACCGGTCACTGTAGCTGCAACCATACTATATGCCGTCACCACCTCAAATGCCGACTCCATCAACTAGTCAGATCGGCCACCAATGACCAAGGGAAGAGAATTCCACTCTGTCTCTAACGTTGTAAGTCTAGAGATGGGAGTGTGCAGAATTTTGGGGGAAATTATCAAGGTATAAGACGGGAGTGTCCTTTTCATTAGGAAATAATGCACTAGGTCTCACTCAAGACGTTAAGGCAAAGACCACAGGACCTGTGCATGACACCACTGGGCCACTGGCCATGTTGCCTAAAGAGGATAGCAGCATTTGTTTCCTGCAGCAAGGAAGGTGACATAAGCAGAAGATTGAATTTCAGTACCTATTGTCCAAACGTCCTTTCTCCATTATATCATGCACCAGACTATTATAATGTGCAGCTAAATGGTTGCCTAAGCGCTTCAAGGCATGGCTTTAAAAAGCAGTATGCGGTGTACGGGTGGAGAGGGTAACGAATACAGTATATGCTGGTATTGCCATATGCGGGAATATATGCGGCTTCGGATTTTTTTTTTAATAAGTTACTTATATAGCAGAAAAAAAAATATTAAGCATACAAATTATATATTTAATTTGTAAACACAAACTTATATATATTTATAAGTGTCCAAACAAATATAGATGTATGATATATTGAAATGTTTATATATGTTTACACATATGTAGCATATTCGAAATGTGTATGTGCCTTATATGCAGATATATACATATTGACATGTAAATGTATTAACTGTTTGAGCATATATGTGGAAATGTGTATTGTATATGTAGATGTTGATAATATACATCATAAATGCAATCTCCATATATATCAAAATGCATATACGTAAAATAGACTATAACGTGTTTGAAGATGCATGTGTGTATTATATGTATGTATGCCATGATGTACTAATAGATATGCATATATACACATATGTACATGTGTGGGTAAGTAATTTAGATTAAATTGATAGGTTACATTGTAAGAAAAATCTGCAAAACTTCCATTCAAAAAAGGGTTATGTATGCTCGCACGAGGCCGTATATGTTTCCATTGCCGCATAGCGGGCCGCGTATACCTATGTGGTGCAGCCAATGGGCCAAACCATGTATGCCCCGCACAGGGCCAATTTTGAAACATTACTTCAAGGGGATACATTTTCCACTAGGAAATAGTGGCGGTTGGACACCCTTCAAAAGTTGAAGGCAGCTCGCAAGAGACACCTCCATGCTGCCTAGGGCACTCCGCTAACCATATCATATGAAACATGTCTCAAGGGGGACAACAAATTAGCACTTATAGTTCAAGGTGCCCTTTCACTATAATATCAATAAGCATACTTTGTCGGCGGGGTTGTAGCATAGTGGTGAAGAGTCGGGCTCCCCTGAGTAGGCACCCAGGTTCGAATCCCTACGGATACACCTCAGCAATTCTTTGTCCCACCACACAGGTCGGCCTCTGCGTGATTTACATTGTCACCCCAGGTGTGCAAGTAGTTGGGGGGGCAATGGTTTACAGTGGGGTCAACGATTGGGCTGCTCCTCGGGGGCTTCCCACACCATCCAAAAAAACAAGCGTCTAGTTGGCCTCATTGTTTCAATAAGCGGTTTGCACAACCGCACATACTCTCGCTTACACCTATGCCGATTATACTCGGCATTTTGAAGAGCTCACTACGAACGCCCATATATATACGCACACGATTTATATAGTCAGGCTAGAATACACTCGAGTGTACAGATCGCACGAATACACTCAAGTGTGTTTGCATATCAAGACTATTTTTTGCGAAATGTAAACCATTGATCTTCACCGTCATACTATAACTAGGCTACATACAAATTTTGAGCCCATTTGAATGAGTGTCACTCATCCAAGGGCAACAAAATCGACGCGCGAAACTAATTTGGAATGCATAATTTTTGCGATCTTTATAACATGACCTATAAATGTCCAAATGTGCTCAAATTTTGCGTACGAGCTATTCACAAGATGTTTAAGAAGATCAACGGATTAGATTTTTGAAAAAAAAATATTGCATCATGAAAAACTACTTGAGTGTATTCTGCTCCGAATACACTCGAGTGTATTCTAGCCTGACTATATATATATATCTATACAAAGTCATATTTTTAAATGTATGCTATTTTTATATATAACAAATTACCATGCACATATTTGTACAATTATATGTATAGCTTTTATTATATTCATACATATACTTACCTACGTAATATACTGACATATAGACAAATTCAACACATTTTGTTTATTTATGTATACATTTTGATTCGTTTACATATATACACACTCTATGCATATTTTTATACATTTATATGTACACATGTCGATATGTGTACATAGATTACACATGTATGGGCCGAGGACGTGGAGCACGTCCTAAGTGCACCTTCTGTGACAAATATGGGCACACTATTGAGAAATGCTAGAAGAAGCATGGTAGACCTACCGCATCACCTGTAGGGGCAGCAAACTATGCTAGTACTACAAAGTCTTCTGAACCGTCCGCATCAAGTTCTGGTTCTTCTGGCATCACACTCACAAAGGAAGAATATGATAGATTTATTCTGGCTACACAGCATCTAAGTGTGGGATCTTCTTCCTCAACAAATTTGCAATCTACCAGGGGTAATCAGGCTATCTCTTTACTGACTTCTGGCTCAACTTCTTCATGGGTGGTTGATCTTGGAGCGTCACAGCATATGACTGGTATGAGGAGACTACTTCATTCCATTGACTCACATATTCCTCACAAATATGTGACCATAGCAGATGGTTCAGTGAGGAGTGTTAGCAAGTGGATCTGTTTCTCTGACTCCTAAAATTGATCTTAAATTTGTTCACTATGTGCCTGCATTTCCTTTTAATCTTCTCTTTGTTGCAAAATTAATTGATATTGTGAACTGTACAGTGACATTTGGGCCTTCTTGCTTTGTATTACAGGATCTCAAGAGTATGAGAACGATTGGTGGGGGGCCTAGGAAAGGTGATCTCTACCCCTTCCATGGTGACAGTCTGCCTTGCCAAATATCTGCTCCTGCTCCAGCTATCCTTTTGAGCGGCTCTCCCTTATTGTGGCACTACAAATATGGACATCCTTCATTGGAGAGCTTGAGAAAGTTAGAACCTGAGTTATCCCAAGTGTCTTCATTAGAGTGTCAGTCCTGTCTACTGGGAAAACATCATAGAATGTCTTATCCCAGTCGTGTCAATAAACGGGCTTCTTATCCCTTTGAGTTAATCCACAGTGATGTTTGGGGTCCTGTAAAGACCAATAGCTATAATGATTTTCGCTATTTTATTTCCTAGGATGATTTTTCTCACATGACGTGGATTTATCTGTTGAAAAGTCAAGAGTTTGTGTTATCCATTGTCAAGCATTTTCATCAAGAAATAAAAGTTCAATTTGATTGCAATATTAAAATTCTTCAATCTGATAATGCCTTGGAATACGTTCAAAGTGCTATGGCTGGTTTTTGTAGCTCCGTTAGGATGATTCACCGTACGTCGTGTCCTCACACCCCTCAACAAAATGGGTCAGCTGAGAGGAAAAATCATCACCTTCTTGATATTACCAGGACCATTATGTTTCAATCCAATGTTCCTAAGAGGTTCTAGTCCGATGCTTTACTTATTGCATGTTTCCTTATCAACAGGCAACCCTCTTCCGTGCTTCAAGGACGTACTCTGTTCTCTGTCTTACGTCCCAAGGATCAGCCTTTCCTTGTTCCTCTCAGAGTGTTTGGTCGTACATCTTTTGTCCACAATTTTGATCCTAAGGCTGATAAGTTGTCCCCTAGGTCTATTAGGACTCTTTTTCTTGGGTACTCCAACACTAACAAAGGATACAAGTGTTATTGTCCCAGTCTCTGTCGCAAGTTTGTGTCTAGGGATGTGACTTTCCATGAATCCACACCATACTTCTCTAGTGTTCCTAGTAAGGGGGAGCAATTGTGTGAAAGTGAGAGAGTGCCACCATCAGACATCAGTGAGAGAGTGCCACCTATCATTCCTGACTATACTATAATTCAGGAAGAGCATCCAGCAGATGATACTTTAATTCAACAATATTTGCATGTTTACAGCAGACGAGGCAGACAGGATCCAGAGGAGGTAGCGACTCCGGTCTCTGAGCCTTTCCCATCTTCCTCTACTCGAGATTTCTGAAGAACCATCTGATCTTGATGTTCCCATTGTTGTTCGCAAAGGTACTCGTTACTGTACTATTCGACATCCTATTGCAAATGTGTGTTGTTTGTCAAAATTATATAAGCAGGACCGGTCATTTGCTCGTGGGATTAATTTTGTGGTCATCCTAAGAAATCATCTTGATGCTATGAAAGATATTGGCTGGAAACAGGCAATGCATATGGAAATGTGTGCTCTTCTACAAAACAACACATGGGAACTTATTGACTTACCTTCAGGTAAAAATGTTGTGGGCTGCAGATGGGTATTCACAGTAAAACATAATCTAAATGGTTCAGTTGAGAGGTTGAAGGCTAGACTGGTGGCAAATGGTTACACTCAGACATATGGAGTTGATTTCTTTGATACCTTTTCACCAGTGGCTCGTCTAAATTCAGTGTGGATTCTTATTTCTCTAGCTACTACTTTTGACTGGCCTCTATTTCAGCTTGATGTCAATAATGCTTTTCTCCATGGTGATCTACAGGAAGAGGTGTACACGGAGCAACCTTATGATTTTGTTGCTCAGGGGGAGTGTCAAAAGGTGTGTAGATTGAAGAAAACCATCTATGGATTGAAACAATCTCCTAGAGCTTGGTTTGATAAGTTCAGTGATGTTGTACTAAAGATGGGCTTCTCTCGTTATGTGACTGATCACTCCTTATTTTATTCTAGCTCTTCTGCCGGATCCATCATTATTGTTGTATATGTTGATGATATAGTTATCACTGACAGTGATTCTACACGCATATCACATGTGAAGGAAGGATTGTAGGGGCACTTTCATACAAAGGATCTGGGCAAGCTGAGATATTTTCTGGGCATTGAAGTACTTAGATCTCATGCAGGTACTATAGGAAACTGGCATGAGTGAATCCAAGCCGGTGTCTACTCCTATGGACTATCATGTGAAGGAGATGGATGATGATATTGATTATCCAGATCCAGGATACTACAGGAAAATTGTTGGTAAACTGATATATCTGACAGTTACTCGCCCTGACATTTCTTTTGTTGTAGGACTGGTGAGTCAGCATATGAGCTCACCACGACAGTCACACTGAATGGCAATCTGCTGTATTCTGAGAAATCTGAAGGGTGCACCGGTAAGGGGATCACCTACTATAGACCCAAGACTCCTATGTCTACTATTGTTCATACTGGTTATGCAGATGCAGACCGGGCTAGTAATCTGAATGATAGGAGGTCTACTTATGGGTATTGCACGTTTCTAGGAAATCACCTTATCACCTGAAAAAGCAAAAAGTAGAATGTTGTGGCTAGATCAAGCACTGAGGCTGAGTATCGAGCAATGGCTCATGTCTATTGCGAGTTGCAGTGGGTTCAATCTGTGCTTTCTAAGTTAAAAGTTCATGTTTCGTCTCCCATAGAGCTTAGATGTGACAATCGGGTTGCTATCTACATTGCCAAGAATCCAGTCTTCCATGAACGCACTAAGCATATAGAGGTTGACTGCCACTTCATTAGAGATCAGATCAAGAATGGCACTGTTGTGACTCCGCACGTCAAATCCAAAGATCAACTTGCAGATGTTCTCAAAAAGCCATTGAGTCCAGCAACATTTCAGAACTTTTGCAACAAGTTGGGCATACACAATGTGTACGCTCCATCTTGAGGGGGAGTGTTAATATATCTCTTTATATTCTATTATTTGTAATTTCTATATATTGTTGGACCACTATGTAATTTCTCCATGGTTCTATTAATAAAAGGGTGAGGGGTCATGAACCCTCACGCAAGCCGCATTGCACGTTGCTTTGTGGCATCCACTTCTACAAGTAGGACTGACTTAGTCTGGATTAGAGGATTACGGAATCCAAAACGGACCCCATCAGTTTTTTCCAAGCAAAACAAGACTGGATCCCAACTGGGTTAGTCGGAATTAGCGCCTACGCGACACAAAAAGACAGCGCCTAATCTGGACTGGGTCGCGAACCAAACAGCACCTTAGGAATTAATCGATAACTAATATCACATTAACAAGCACATTTAAGCAAAAATAATAATTTCACATTTTTATGTAAAATCATAAATAATAGATAAAATATGCAAATTAATGTTTACGTCATAATATTTCATCTGTGTCCTTTTTAGCGTTTGTTATAAGTTCTACTACTAAACCTAAGTGAGATAACTAACTATAACAACTACATACTATTAATCCAATATTAGACTTATTAGTACTAATAGTCTAAATTTGTGTTGAGTTCACTGTTCAGCAAAGTTGGAAGAGGATATAGTCTAACTGCCAACACTAGAATTCGTGTAGTATAGACAACTAAATGTCTGGTGTTTGTGACTCAAAATTCAACATGTGTTGCAACTATCAAGCCAGCTATACAACAAGGTGGTCTAAGCGAAAAGGTTGGCTTTATGGTTGTTTGAGCATCCAACCAACACTTTGGATGATGAATTAAGAAAATTGAAGTGCAATCATGCATTTAGTGAGGATTTAAACTACTCTAGTGCATAGATAGCATCTTTTGGAGCACATTTCTGACCCATGCTTGTTAGCTAGCTGGCCGCTAGACTGGATATCGGATTTTGTGAAGAAAAAAAACAAGAAACTGGGTCAGATAGATAAACCAAATTATGTGGTTAATCAGTTTGGAGTCTCTTTGAGTACAATGGACATCGAATTTAAACAAAATTTGGTTTTGTAAGTGATAGAACTAATTCTCAAAAGTCACCATGGAACATTATGGGAATTTTGAACTCACCTCAATTCCAAGAATTTTGGTGACACCATACATGTCAGACAGCCCACAAACGATTTCCCTGATCACAGTATTGAGCCCAGGGCACAGGCCTCCGCAGGTTACTATGCATGCATGGACCTCGTCTGATTCGAAGTACACCTGAAATTTAACAAGAGGTCAGAGGACAGCCTATCGAGCCAACATAGAAGAGAGTCACATGCTTAAAGAGAAAATGTTTCGGGGCTACCCTCTGTCGTGGACCAGCTCGTCGGAAATGAACTCCTCGGGGACTGTTTTTGTGAACAACGATCTGCACAGTCATGATCATGAGTACAAGACCCAAATGTGACAACTAAGTTCAACAATAACAAAAAGAAAAGTGTTTGTATTGAAGCACATGAATTGGCTACAAACAGCAACATAATAGAATTTACTCCAAGTGGCTGCCCAACTGACCTTTTGTTGGACGGTATCATCTAGATTCACAAAGTATTGCCTGGGAGAGCATAGAACATCAAAAGACTTACAGTGAGACTAGGTGTATCAAGACTACAACAGGACCGCAAGACAAACCGAAGAAGTAGTGCTTACTTGACAACGGAGTAAGCAGGATTGTCTTGGAGTGGATTTGGGTAGGTCTGCCAACAAAAAGGAGATTAAAAAAAAAAACATAAGACTTCCCAGCCAAATGCCGCGTGATACCGTATACCTCAAATGCAAGGATTCAGTTAATCAAGTCAAATGCCTACCATTCCAAATCGAAGGTGTAAAACGACAAAGAATAGAAAGAAAAAAAATAAACCATAAAAACTCTCAGCAATAAGCAAAAGGACAAAACGAAGTAACTGGTAGACAAACAAACTCCAGCTCGACCATAATGAATCCGCTTTTAAGCTACAAACCCCGCTGAAACCAAACAATAGAGCAACAAATAGACCCGACGAGACACAGACTTCGGTTTGGTTGCACGCAAGCAATGGCCTGAGTAGAAGAAACAATGAAGAACAAAAGAGGGAGAGGGGCGTGCGCACGTACAGGGAGATCCGCGATGTAGTCGATGAGGTGAGGGACGTCCTCCAGGACGTATCCACCATCACCCGTGACGATCTTAATCTGCGATTTCGCTTCCGCGGAGGCCATCTTCTCAGATCCACCACGAGGAGCACCCTGCGCGGCTTGCGAGGAGGACCGCTCCAGGGGGTGGTGGTGGTGACGGTTGGAGGGTGGGTGGGAGTTCGTAGAGACGGCGTCTGACAAGGATCGGCGTCCTTCAGGTGAGTCGGGCACGGCTTCCATCAAAAGGAAGGTGGTCCTGGGCGGAGAGCGAGGGCGCGGGTCCCCGAGCCATGCTACTTATGGCGCAAGAAACTCGGGGAAGTCGAGCTGTTGTAGGAGCAAGGGTCGGTGCTGAGTGCTCTCTCGCTCTCTCTTTCTCTCTCCCCTCTCTCTCTTCCTCCTTCTCTAACTCTCTCTCCACACAGTCCCTGATCCTTTCTCTCTCTATGTCGAAGCCACCACTCCCTGCGGTGTGACGTAATAGAGAAACTGGTGGCGACCGCTGGTGGCAATAGAACGGGAGTCTGGAGATAGCTGGAGGAGAAGGCAGTGGAAGCGTGTGGGCCGATTGCCGGAGACGATGCTCTTGGCTGTTATTGGGGCGCCACAGGCGTCTCTCAGTGCGTCCAAGTGGAGTCACTTGTTTTGGAAACTAAAATACTTATATATTTAAATCAACAGATTTGGTCTTCGTCAAGCAAAGCCGGAAAGGCTGCGTACAAGCACGTTACTATGCAAAAATCTGTGGGGGGGATCTAGAAGGCTCAGTTTGTCACATTTTTACCCCCCGCGGTCTACCAGGGTTTTCCCGGTCGACCCCTCCGCTGCCACGGTCCACTGAATCCGTCGGCAGAAGCTGCCTGCATGTTCTTGGTACGGAACATAGTTTTGATATATATTAAATATATTGACTGGACGGTGCGAAGCACATGCGCCGAATATCTTGTCCCGGATACCAGGGACTGTTTAGTTCGGGAAAAACTTAATTCCTTTCTACACGGAATGTTTGAGAATTGAGACATTATATGGCAAAAATTACTTAAATGGCACATTTCCCATTTTTTTATTCCCTAAATAGCACGTTCTTGAACTTATTATCCAAAATGGCACATTTGCAGCCAATGCGTCCCCTACTGGGACGCATTGCTCTCTCGAGAGGCAATGCGTCCCCGGTTGGGACATATTGCTTTCCCGAAAAAGCAATGCCTCCCGAAGTCGGACGTATTGCTTTTTTTTATTTTTTTTATTTTTTTAATTATGATACCATGTCTATCATGTATATTATATATACATATATATATGTTAAATTGCTAAATTAATATAATCTAAATTAACTTATATACAATTAGCCATATATTTAAAATAATATCTGAAGATAATAAAATAATAACCGAATATTATATTTATTAAAACATAATATTTATAAATGTAGATAAAAATATTCAAAATTAATAGATATAATACCAAAATTATATAATAAAGTTTAAAATTATAAAAATAAAGAAAATATATACATGTATTTATTTGTAAACTTAGAAGAAAAAAATTAATATAGAAAAAATAAGAAAATACTAATATCAAAAATAAGAAAATACTAATATAGCAAAATAATATATATACATATATTTGTGTGTGTCTATATATATATATATATATATATATATATATATATATATATATATATATATATATATATATATATATATATATATATCCATATACATATATATTATATTATTTATATATATTATGTATATCTAATATATATATATCATATATATATATATATATTTATTTATTTATTTATTTATGTATATATATGTATATATATGTATATAATATATATATGTATATGTATATATAATATGTATATATATATTATGTATATATATCTTATGTATGTATGTATATATATGTATAAATATATATATATATATATATATACATATATATACATACATACATATATATACATATATATACATAAATATATATATTATATACATAATATATATACATAATATAATATATATACATAATATATATATACATATATATACATATATATATACATATATATATATATTATGTATATATATGTATATATATATGTATATGTACATATATATATTATGTATATATATATATATATATTATTTTGCTATATTAGTATTTTCTTATTTTTTATATTAGTATCTTCTTATTTTTATTGCTATATTAGTTTTTTTCTTATAAGTTTACGAATAAATACATGTATATATTTTCTTTATTTTATAATTTTAAACTTTATTATATAATTTTAGTATTATATCTATTAATTTTGAATATTTTTATCTACATTTATAAATATTATGTTTTGATAAATATAATATTATGTTATTATTTTATTATCTTCAGATATTATTTTAAATATATGGCTAATTTTATATAAGTTAATTTAGATTATATTAATTTAGCAATTTAACATATATATATATATATATATATGTATATGTATATATAATATACTTGGTATCATAATTAAAAAAAAATTAAAAAAAAAATTAAAAAAAAGCAATACGTCCGGCTTCGGGACGCATTGCCTCCCGAGAGAGCAATGTGTCCCAACAGGGGACGCATTGGTCTGCAAATGTGCCATTTTAGGCAATAAGTTCAAGAACATGCCATTTAGGGAATAAAAAATGGAAAATGTGTCATTTAAGTTTTTTGGCCACATTATATTAGAAATATGTCTAGTAAACTGATATCACAACCGGACAGTTACATTACATACAAGATAGCCTATATGTGTGTTATAGAATTATCATATATAACTGTAAACAGAACTTACTGATTAGAAAGCCAAAAGAGTCCAGGACAAAGCCTTCGATGAGAAGTAGCATTTGATGTATAAAAAAAGGCTACTCAAGAACAAACTTTAGTCTGGATTTAGGTTTTATTCCCCCAAGATGTGTTTCATGGTGAAGTTGTCTTGGTCCATCTATGCACCTCTGACGCTAAGCATGGTAGTTGTAACCTTCTAAGGTTTTAATAGAGTTTCAGGAATGACGATTTTCCTACACGCCACCGCTTGTCTTAACTATGTGTTTTATCCTCACTCATGCATAAGTCAAACTCGACTTCTGGGCAGATCAATTATTCTAGTACTACTCTGGGTTGAGCATACTTAACAAAAGAGTTCTTAGTGGTAGGCTCCCTAAAAATGAGGTGTGCCTTGGTGATATGGATAGTCCAATCATTCATTTTAAGATCACTTTATCTGAAGCCACAAATCTCGAGATGTTACGATCTTCCCTACTTAGACTCTTAACGTCCTCGTCAAGGCTCATTATATGTCCTCATAATATTTTCTCATTTTAGTGCAGACCCATAATGACTCATGTACACGCAGCTCCCAATCATGACTATCAGTGCAAGGGTGGCTATATCACCTTGGATAGCTCTTTCCAACATGCTTGAACCGCACAACTCTCGATTGTTACGTTGCATGCCCATTTGCCCTCAGGATTTTAGATCGAAGACTTTTGGGCCCACTACCTAAGGCTTTAATAGAGTTTCAGGAATGACGGTGTGACATCCCCAGATTTTCTAAAACTTAATCTGATGTGTAACGTCCAAATTGAAACTCTCACCTCAGTGAGAATCCAATTTAAACATCCCACACTAGGCTAAGAAGAAGAAAATCAGAGGAAGTCAGAAGGAAACAATCAGTAGCACATGTACATGAACAATAATAAAACCATACACACATGTTCACCATTCAACATATAATTACAACATGAATTGTTACAACATTTGATATTACATATTGAACATCAAACTATACATATACATGTACTACTACTAATCTACAGGATCTTAAGACAAGAGGTTCACCTGTACATCAGCTCGCTATACAACTCTCACTATCCCGGATCTTCAAAAGCATAACCACAACCTAAACAAAAGATTACATGCGGTACATGTCAGCACAATATTCAAGAATATTGTACTGAGTACGCCTACGTGTCTTTTATATACCTCTCATCATATCTTGGCAATAAGATAAAACTAATACTTGGCAGTAACATAAGAAATATAAGAAAATCATATACTTGCACAAAGATATTCATTAACAAAAGAGAACACATATTTTAAGCTCATTTTCCATTATATCTCAAGGCCTTTATGATCACTACCAAAGAGTTGGATCATATGTACAATGTGACCACTACCAAAGAGTTGGGTCCAAGCACACTACCAAAGAGTTGGTGCTTCCATATGTACAATGTGACCACTACCAAAGAGTTCGGTCACTTCCACGCACACTGCCAAATAGTTGGTGCTTTCATATAATGGAATAGATATATTATGTTTGTTGTGTTCATAGCAGTAAGTATAGAAAACCAACCAACATATCATACAACAGCAATCATTTCATTCAATACCATATGCCAAGTATTTTACTATGCATATAACACAAGCAAATTGTATAATAAGCCAAGTAAGAGGTAATGGCGTACCTTCCAAAGAGATATCCTAATCATCACATATATTCCTCATGTCATCTATATCTTGGTCAAACCCTGATTAAGACAAGATTATATACTATCATCAGGTTCTCATTCTCTTACATCTCAACTTAACCCTAATTACATTCATTAGGGTTTTCTTAGTTCATTAGGATATATACATTATTACTTGTCTTATCTTCATCCTTATGTGGGATTTATGTTACTGATGTTATGTTCTAGATTAGGATACATAATCTGAACATCAGGTTCCATATCATTATTTATACATATTAACCCGAAGTTACATGTATTACTCAAATTAGGGTTTCATCACATGTTTCAAGGTTCATCTTAATAAAACTGGGATTCTATGCACCATCATGATCTCATAATTAAAACTGGGGTTACATATACTGATATGAGCTTACTCTGTAAATTTCATCAATTATTGAGCATGTATGTATTTATTACATTCTATTTAGGGTTATTAGCCCTAATTAACCACATTAGGTAAAATACATGATTTCGTACATCAACATCATTATTTCTTACTTCATATGGATTGTAAACATGATTATGGAATTACTGACATTTTTCCATAATTTTATATCATCATTTACTATTTATTACTCAAGAACTAAGAATAATACATCTTATAGGATATCACTAATATTCAATCATAAAACTACTTATATTATGCTTTCATATTATTCTAATCATTTTTCTGAACGTTTTGGTACCTTGTTTGTAATTTTATGATAAACATCCTATTTACTGTGAATTATCTAAGATCTATAAATTATTGGGGATTTTCGAGTTGATTACCTTATTCTGGCCAATCAGCAGCCGTCACATGGCTCTGCTTGGGTGCGGCTCCCTAGATCCTGGCCGCACTGAGTCGGCGGTTCAAGGGTGTCTGGGCCCGGTTCACCTTTGGGCTTGGATCGCCTTCTCTCTTCCTTCACGATCGTGTTCCAAGGGACTCAGGAACAGAGTCGCCGTCGTGCGGCTCGACTCCGGTGAGGAAAAGGTGACAATCCCGTCCTCCTCTGTAACGTCCCCGATTCAACCACCTGATTTTCTTCCTTCAAAAATCAAGTAGCTAAATCTGAGCCGTTAATATGGCACCAAGAATCAAAGCACAGGAGTGAGATAAGCAATATTTCATTTCAAAATATTACACCCTTACAAAAGGTATTTTTACATTATCTCCTATATCAATAAAGAAATGATACATGAGTTTAAAATTAAGCTTGATCCGCCTTTGATTCTTGACGCCCTTCAAGATCTTTTCAAGATGAGTCTTCCACAAGGAAAGGCCCTACAAATAATATAATCTGCAACATGGAAGAATATGTCGCAGCCCAAGTGGGAGAGTATGGGTTAAACAATTGTCTAAGTATGGACAAATAGAGATAAGCAGCAACACACTATTAATATAGATGTATTCTTAATGCATTACTCAGATAACTAAAGTAACAAAAGTCCAAACCAAAATTATTGACCATATACTAGCATGAAGCATAACAAATGTGTATGTACGTATATTTATAAAGCATTTATCAGAAGACAACTCTATCAAAAAGTTAGACCGATATTGTGCAGCATAATCAAGATTATTGGTATAATGATAACAAAAAGGGAGACCTTATTCCATAAATGAGTTTAACTACAACTCTCAGAGAAGGTGTCAATTCACCTTGGGCAACTGGCCTGCAACCACAAAAACTTGCTTAGCCAAGACTTTAGTCCATTAGGGTCACCAAAACACCTGTAAGTACCCTGGTACACCCCCAGCCACTCGTGCACACTGCATTCTCTATTCAATGAATCAGATTACCACATACAACCACCAGTCGCCTTTCCTAGACCGGAAGAGGGTGCTCCTTGCACAAAATGCCACTTGAATAATCATTAGTTAGCATGCTTAATCTTTACAGGAGATTATTCTCCATTACTAACTTGATCATGCCTGACTCTACATGACCAACCCAAGTGTGGGCCTGAGTATGGTAGAGCATTATACTCATCCATCCCTGACTCCAAAGGACTTAGATCCGGATCCCAAATGTATCAATCCCCGACCAAGACATGTCGACTCTGTTACCAACACATCTCCCAATATGAATTTTAGAATCAAATGGACCTCATCAATGATATACAACTATTTGATGGATATTCAGAGTTGGAGAGATCAAAAGGTAGTAAAGTAAATGAATCACTGATTATTATTTCAATATGAAACCTAAAATGTAAACTTGTGGGATTGTGGCTTTAAATCAGACAAGTCTATGGCCAGAAGCGTGCAAGAGGTTAGGGAGTCCCCCCGTGCGAACACGGAACCAATTAAATAACCTTTCCTCTTTACTGGCTACACACATCAGTGAAACAGGCTCCTAGTCACCTTAGAAGTGTCTGACAGAATTCCACTTTCCAATAATATCACATGACACAATTAATAGAGAGAAATAAAGGAAAAGGGAACCAAAAGATAATAGGACTAGAATCCAAAGATTTGCTTGATTATCATCTAAAGCCTTTAAAATCAATTTTAAAGGATAATATGGATGAATATATGGAAGTCATACCTAGCTTATTAATAAAGAGGTTGTGTATAGTTGATCACGTATTCATTCGTTAGGAAAGTATATGAAGTATACTATACTCTTACTACATATAATACCAAACCATTCTATACCATACCTTTTATTGATGTTGATATAATAGATTACAATAGGAATTGAATATCATATTAAACAATAATAAACTATACTTTTTGGATGATAAAATGTGGGAACCATACCTTTAGATGTACATTGATACATAGTTCCACAAGAAGACCATAGCATCATTAAATATATCCAGTCTTGATATATTTCGGCAACATTCTGTTGCATTTTCCATTACCTCGATCATCGTTCCTAGCTAGATCAGCTTCTAGGGTTTCTCTCACTAGGGTAGAAGAGAGATGGCTTATATATTCTTAGAGAAAGGATATTTTGGAAGACATAGTATTGGGTTGCTCTTACTATGGTGGAAGAAGGAGGTAGTAGGTTTCTATAGAGAGAGTATTTGTTGGGAGGTGGTTCCTTTCACTAACATAAAGAAAGAGAGAGTGGTTGTAACATACTTGAATTTAAACTTCATAACTTTGACTTACCTTGTTGTGGGCCCTTTTTTTAACAGTGTTAATGTCTAGTACTTTTCCCCTAAAATAAAACGAGTTAGGATGAAAATTATCAGATAAATTCAAAAGTAGGGTTCAACATGAAAATTTGCCAACTAAGGAGTGTTCACCTTACTTTGACACTTGATAAACTTACTAGGTCAAATTGAGAAAAATGAAATAGTTAAATACAAATAAATATGCCAAATTGGTTAAAAAGAGGAATAAACACATTAAATGCATTCTTAATACCCAAGTAATGGAATAAACTATCAACCATTCTCAAAAGGCAAAAATAATGATGCATTTGGATTCCTTATATCCTAATTAGTCTATTTGTCAAATCTTATTTCAATCAAACCTCATATGCTCATCCATTTAACTATTTGGTTTCTTAACCGTCACACACACTAATTGCATTTCATTGCCATTATCAGCATGATTTCCAGGAACATTACCCGTTCAACACTCTGCCTACGCTGAACCAGGTAGTCGCGATCCCTCTGGATTGCCGGTCTCTCCTCTTTGACGCAATCAATATGCCTACTTCTCTGGATCGCCAACTGTCGTAAAGGGGCAATGCCTTCCTTCCTCCTCCTTTTCACCCCTCCTCTACTTCCTCTCATATTATATCCACGCACAGCATGAGCCCTGGACGCCTCCCACTATTCTTCTTCTTCCTCCGGTCACTCCTTTGTCCACCCTTGCGCTCAACCGTCAACCAGAGACTCCACCACCTTGCTGGGTTCTAGCAGCTGATCGACTGCCAGGACACACACATGCACCTCTCCTCTGCCTCTCTTCTTCCTCATATCCTCCTTCAACCTTCCTCACGACCTGCAGATCTACTGCCACCGCAGTGCTCAGTGTCGTCCAACCTCGATCAGGTCTTTCCCTTCAACCTGGTCGTGAATATCCATGCCACATCCTCCGTCGGATTCTCCCTCGCCCCTACCTCATCATCTACTTTCCTTCCTTGGCGCCCCCAAATGCTAGCCACCCCTTTCCGATTTTCTCTATTGTGTCGAGCATCATGGCAGTAGTGAGAGCCATCAACGGACGGTGCATCCTTGCCAACGCCGAGAATACCACATCGTTCATACCTACATCACCACCGCACACATGCTGCCCCAACCTCTAGGCGCTGTCTGATATCCTCCTTAATCGACATGTGCCCAGCAGTGCCAAGCAATGCCAATCTCGCCAGGAAGTGTTGGGCACCTACAGGAAGTGTCATTGTCCACCTCCTACCATAGTGCGCCAGCCGCCACCCAACTCCATCCCTTCCCTCTGTTCTGTCGTCTCTGATATACACCGGTTTCAACACCATCACATCACAAGCAAAGGATGCAGTCAGCATCAGCGGCCTCCACCTGCGATTGCTCCCTCATCTCCTCCTCCCTCTTCCTTGGCATGGTCGCTGCACGTATCTCCTCCTTTGTTTGCTCTTCCTCCACCTGCGCCCAGCAGCGGCCGGTGACGCTGGGAAGCACTGAGTGTTGCCAGCTAGTCGGAGATTCTCCAAGAAGCACAATTGACTAATACCAGTAGTCGTCCTCTTCCGTCTCCTCGTCTCTTCTCTACTCAGCCTGCCGCCAACATCGTTGTCGATGATGCACAACTCGACAATGGCCGCTATGCTCCTCTTCATCTTCTCAAGCGACACCATTGTTCATAGATCACCAGATCCCGACGCCGACGGCCCATACTTGGTCTCTCCAGTCACTCCATCACCGCTGCACTGCCACCGGGTCTGCCGCCACCTGTTCTGAGCACTGGCACCGCCACCTGACTGTGGGATGTCGCAGGGCGCCTGTGCCTGCCCCTGTTGTGCCACAGTGTGCTTAGGCATCCCTTCTTATCCTCCTACTTTGCGAGTGAAATCGGATATCTAAGGACGGTAGGTGCACCATCCTGCAACTGCACATGCCACACCATCACAAGGGCCACCAGCGACGTCAGCTTCTATCCTCCTTCATCCAAACACCATTGTACCTTCTTTGTTAATTGTTGACGTTGTGCAAACTACTACCAGTCGTTTGGCCTTGGTAGACCTGGGTTCATCTCATCTACACCTTCTTCCCTATCGTCGGCAACCTACAAGATAGAAATATTTCCAACCACGCCACCGTACACCCAGCTTGACCGCCTACCTTCATGGTGACCAGGCGATGCATGTCCCAGCTCGTAGTGGACAACCTCACCACCAAGTATCCTGCCAAGCATAAATCAGCTGAGACATCAGAACCAATGGATCTTCAAACCTATAGATCATGATTAACGATCATTCATAGGTAAGTCATCAACATCTCTCTATATGTAATATGTAGATTTCTATTACTAGATCATTAGTGATTATACTTATTGATAGATAGTCTACAATTAAAATCTAAACATGTGATATGTATATCTAGATCACTTTGGCTTTCAATATAAGTAAATGGATAATTGCATATAATAACAAGTACACCAACATTAACTAGTATACAAGGGGTCATATGCCACTTGATATAATTATGAACCCTAATATGCAAATAGGTGATTGAAATTAGGACAAGAAAAATATTCATAGCTACACTAGGAATGAATACATATGTTAATTGTGGTTGACTAACATACCTAATACGTTCCTAGGATGACAAGTTGACTTTATGGAACAAGTACGTAGAGTGAATTAAGACTTTACTATGATGATCAGGTATGTACATTCTCTATTTTATTTTGGGCATTATTTGACCAAAACCTAATTTCTTTTAATGAGGCATCTCTTGAAATATTGTTTCTTTTGAAAATACAATACTCATGGACATTTCTACTTCTTGATATAAATCTCTTTTACTGCTGTGATCATAAATTTGAAATGTTATATGGTTCTTTAGGCCCCTCCTGCCTTATTGACTCTTGTTTGATATTGACTAAAATGATAGTCTTGCCACTCTATTTATGCATGCTACGTGTTTGACTAGAATATCTAGAATAGTGGTACTTATGTACAACCATATTTATATAGGGCGTGCGTATTCCGCCCGGGGTGTGCGTTTCCACCCTTGTTTATTTTTAGGCCATGATCCTATGGTGTTATGGCCCTGTTTTAGGTATATTTAGTCTACATTGTTATGCATGCAAATATTTGTCATTTTAATATGAATCTGTGGTTGATTGATATGGCAAGACACTCTTTTATTATCATGCTTGTAATCTGAATTTAATATGCCTCATTTCTTTTGCTTCATTTCTTTTGTTACTTTTCTCTTGAACGTTCCTAAATGCAAAT
Source organism: Alisma plantago-aquatica (assembly GCA_963693085.1). NCBI lineage: Eukaryota > Viridiplantae > Streptophyta > Magnoliopsida > Alismatales > Alismataceae > Alisma > Alisma plantago-aquatica. Next base: position 765,538,275 of record OY856413.1, on the reverse strand, counting down.
AGCCCCCTTTTCTTGTGGGAACATCTTTCTTCTAACACTTTTAACCCTATATAATGCCCAAAGTATTTTATATAAGTACATACTCAGCCTTTGCTGACTTCTTTGTTGTTTCCTATGTTCTGGGTGATGTTCCCTTCCACCCAAGTTTAGGTGCATTAAAGATCAAGGTTGCTCGAAGATCATATAGAGAGAATCGTACTTAAGGATAGCTTGGAATGGCTGGGTTATCCTCTGTTACTGGATTTAGTTGTACTTAGTTCAAGTTTTTGTAATCACCTTTTATGGTGAGGCACAATTGTATAAATGAATCATGAAGTGACTTTGTAATAGTTTTGTTTCCGCTGCTTTATTATTACATGGTTCTTGTATTATATCATTTGAGTGGGTCCCCTTTCGAGTCTCACTTTTTACAAAATGGTATCAGATCCTAAGCAGTCGGTAACTTGATTATTTCAAGTTATCCTTGGTTGACCCTTAATTAGATAGGTGACCCTTAGAGGTTATTGATAGACCTATTTCCTAGTAGTCAATACCAATTCGGGTTTACAAACCCTGACTAATTTGGTCACTTGCACTACTCGACCCACCTATGTGAATGTGAGTTAGTCGTTAGTAATCCTTAACACTCATTCCCTCTTTACTGGGGTGGGATAAAGCCACACATAATTGAATCTTGTAATGTTGGTTCACATGTCATAATTTTCTAGGTTTCTTCCTTAAAGCTATGAAGTGTGAGTTGATTGAATAGTCATAGATTGAAATTACCTTAGTTCTCACTTTAACCCCTTCTATTTGTTGTTACCTAGCACGCCTCAAATACATCCATTTTGGGTTGAGCATGCGTAAAAAAAAACATAAAACCCTGATGTAATTTCTAGAGTTGAGATTAATTCCTTGACACTATGTGATAATTAGAATTAACTCTATTATGGTTAGGCATGACTTTCCCTCAACATGGAGTACCTCATCAAAGTTATGCCCCATTTCCATTTATCTAATGGCTGGGTTACCCTCTGTTACTGGATTTAGTTGTACTTAGTTCAAGTTTTTGTAATCACCTTTTATGGTGAGGCACAATTGTATAAATGAATCATGAAGTGACTTTGTAATAGTTTTGTTTCCGCTGCTTCATTATTACATGGTTCTTATATTATATCATTTGAGTGGATCCCCTTTTGGGTCTCACTTTTTACAAAATGGTATCAGAGCTAATCTTGACAGAGATTGGAGCTTTATGGTGAAGGAGATGGGAAAGGAGGGAGAAGGGACGTTCACCTTTGCTTTGGGATGAAGAGGAGAGAACTTATGCTTATGGTGGGGTGGATGGGGGCTCTTTATATAGGAATGGTGAAGGGTAGCATGGTCCTAATAGAAAAAAGTGTGTGGATGACACATGGGTGCAAGGTGTCATCTTTAGGTGGATGCTTACTAGTTAGGTTACACATGGATGGTTAGGTGTCATCTCAAGAATTGCTAGACGACACATGGAAGCATATGTGTCATTTGAAGATATCTATCAAGGATTAGTTGACACATGGTGGGATATGTGTCAAACATTAGGATGTGCTAGGTGTTTAAAATAGGAGCATGACACTAAGCTTATTGCTTTACCAAGTAGTGTGTTTACTTAAGCTACCTACTTGTTACCCAGCTACATGCTTGCCTCTATAAGCAACTTGCTTGCCACCCAGCTACCTGCTTGTGTGCTTACCCACCAATATATACTTTTTTCCAAAATTTGGCAAAAGTAGTGCAATTATATTTTTAATATATAAAAGCTTTTAAATTAATCAAAATGAATTATTTTAATATTAAAATTGATTTTACAAAAAAATCCTCAAAGAAGCTTGTTTTTATGAATAGCTCTAATAAGGAGTTTTAATTTGGGCTAGAGATCAGGATGTCACATATACCACCCCTTCAAAAAAATTTCGTCCTCGAAAATTATAAGATTTAGGTTATGACTTATATTAGTCTATTCTACTTAAGGTTATACTATCTCAAGTTTTAAGTTTATACTTCTACAATTTTCCTTGGGTAAGGTCTCATCTTGTTGCTCTGATACCATCTTTGATAACGTCCCCGAAGATGAGTTGTAGTTAAACTCGTTTATGGAATAAGGTCTCCCTCACTTATCTTAAAATATTGTATTAAGTATTTGTAGGGAGATAAGCAAATTTTAATATTGTAGGAATGGTTATCTAAAGTAACAAAAGTCCAAACCAAAATTATTGACCATATACTAGCATGAAGCATAAGAAATGTGTATGTACGTATATTTATAAAGCATTTATCAGATGATAACTCTATCAAAAAGTTAGACCGATATTGTGCAGCATAATCAGGATTATTGGTATAATGATAACAAAAAGGGAGACCTTATTCCATAAATGAGTTTAACTACAACTCTCAGAGAAAGTGTCAATTCACCTTGGGCAACTGGCCTGCAACCACAAAAACTTACTTAGCCAAGACTTTAGTCCATTAGGGTCACCAAAACACCTGTAAGTACCCTGGTACACCCCCAGCCACTCGTGCACACTGCATGCTCTATTCAATGAATCAGATTACCACATGCAGCCACCGGTCGCCTTTCCTAGATCGGAAGAGGGTGCTCCTTGCACAGAATGCCACTTGAATAATCATTAGTTATCATGCTTAATCTTTGCAAGAGATTATTCCCCATTACTAACTTGATCATGTCTGACTCTACATGACCAACCCAAGTGTGGGCTTGAGTATGGTAGAGCATTATACTCATCCATCCCTGACTCCAAAGGACTTAGATCCGGATCCCAAATGTATCAATCCCCGACCAAGACATGTTGACTATGTTACCAACACATCTCCCAATATGAATTTTAGAATCAAAAGAACATCATCAATGATATACAACTATTTGATGGATATTCAGAGTTGGAGAGATCAAAAGGTAGTCAAGTAAATGAATCATTGAATATTATTTCAATATGAAACCTAAAATGTAAACTTGTGGGATTGTGGTTTTAAATCAGACAAGTCTATGGCCAGAAGCATGCAAGAGGTTAGGGAGTCCCCCCGTGCGAACACGGAACCAATTAAATAACCTTTCCTCTTTACTGGCTACACACATCAGTGAAACAGGCTCCTAGTCACCTTAGAAGTGTCTGATAGAATTCCACTTTCCAACAATATCACATGACACAATTAATAGAGAGAAATAAAGGAAAAGGGAACCAAAAGATAATAGGACTAGAATCCAAAGGTTTGCTTGATTATCATCTAAAGCCTTTAAACTCAATTTTAAAGGATAATATGGACAAATATATGGAAGTCATACCTAGCTTATTAATAAAGAGGTTGTGTATAGTTGATCACGTATTCATTCTTTAGGAAAGTATATGAAGTATACTATACTCTTACTGCATATAATACCAAACCATTCTATACCATAACTTTTATTGATGTTGATATAATAGATTACAATAGGAATTGAATATCATATTAAACAATAATAAACTATACTTTTTGGATGATAAAATGTGGGAACCATACCTTTAGATGTACATTGATACATAGATCCACAAGAAGACCATAGCATCATTAAATATATCCAGTCTTGATATATTTCGGCAACATTCTGTTGCATTTTCCATTACCTCGATCATCGTTCCTAGCTAGATCAGCTTCTAGGATTTCTCTCACTAGGGTAGAAGAGAGATGACTTATATATTCTTAGAGAAAGGATATTTTGGAAGACATAGTATTGGGTTGCTCTTACTATGGTGGAGGAAGGAGGTAGTAGGTTTCTATAGAGAGAGTATTTGTTGGGAGGTGGTTCCTTTCACTAACATAAAGAAAGAGAGAGTGGTTTGCTAATCTAGATAGAGATTGGAGCTTTATGGTGAAGGAGATGGGAAAGGAGGGAGAAGGGACGTTCACCTTTTCTTTGGGATGAAGAGGAGAGAACTTATGCTTATGGTGGGGTGGAGGGGGGCTCTTTATATAGGAATGGTGAAGGGTAGCATGGTCCTAATAGAAAAAAGTGTGTGGATGACACATGGGTGCAAGGTGTCATCTTTAGGTGGATGCTTACTAGTTAGGTTACACATGGATGGTTAGGTGTCATCTCAAGAATTGCTAGATGACACATGGAAGCATATGTGTCATTTGAAGATATCTATCAGGGATTAGTTGACACGTGGTGGGATATGTGTCAAACATTAGGATGTGCTAGGTGTTTAAAAGAGGAGCATGACACTAAGCTTCTTGCTTTACCAAGTAGTGTGCTTGCTTAAGCTACCTACTTGTTACCCAGCTACATGCTTGCCTCTATAAGCAACTTGCTTGCCACCCAGCTACCTGCTTGTGTGCTTACCCACCAATATATATTTTTTCCAAAATTTGGCAAAAGTACTGCAATTATATTTTCAATATATAAAAGCTTTTAAATTAATCAAAATGAATTATTTTAATATTAAAATTGATTTTATAAAAAAATCCTCAAAGAAGCTTGTTTTTATGAATAGCTCTAATAAGGAGTTTTAATTTGGGCTAGAGATCAAGATGTCACATCCTCACAAACTATAAAGAGGTCCACAAGATCTGTCTGGGCTCCCTCAACTGCGTCGGCTTGCACAATTCTTGTTGGCGTCTCCTCATCATAGATTTGAGGAGCTCGTCGGTGCCATCTCCAGCTGCGGCGGAGAAAAAAGGGGAAAACCACCCCATATTCTCATTACACAAGGTGGATGGTGCGGAAATAATTGATAAGCATTCAGGAACTCACACATCACCATCATTCTCGACGAGGAACACTTTGCACCTGTCCCCGAACACCATCTCCGTCGTCAACCGATCTGAGGTTGGCAACCATGAGGGAGAGCTCGAAGTCCACTGCAAACGCCTGCATTTTTCTCCCCTGACCTCGAGCTTTGTTTTCCCTTTCTTAAACTAAGTCAAAGCCTCCTATGACTCTGTATTGCTCTCCTATGCCCAAACTACTCTCCGCAATGGAGAAGAAGTGGAGAGGATGAGATGGTTTTCTCTCATCCATTTACTAATGGGCACATGTAAAGGGTCGTACAATGGTCCTCAGCGAGTCGACCTTAACTGCTCAGTCACCTATTCTATTTGATGCACGTTTGGAGATCGTGGTAGTATGGGTGCTTGCACGCCTCACTGCTCCATGACTACTCAAGATCCGGAGCTGGGAGATGACTTTGATGCCGTCCAAAGTGCATCTAATGGTTGTACATGGCCCTTACAAGACCAGATCTGGGGCTCACTGTAAGACCAAAAATGTAACCACTAGATCTGAGATCCATGGACAGTGATAGGCCACGTGACTCGCCTATAAGCTAAGGGCATGCGACACTGATAAAAACCATCACTTGGGTCCATAAATCATCAAATATACACATTATTTTCCAAATTTCAAACCTCCCTAACTTCCTCTAAGAACATCCAAAGGCCACCAAATTTTAACCATAGCTCTATCATCACTCAAGCTACACCATACTCAAATTTGGTGCCAAAAATCAACTGGTAGACCAATCAATTAAATTCCTCAAATAAGCATAAACTTATGAATCTTAATCATTATATAAATCTCAATCAACATTCCAACTTTATGAAAACACTTGGGATTCTCAAAACAACTCAACATGCATAACTTCACTTGTGTCATTGATATTTACGGATTCCAAAACTCCACTCCATCACATCCTACACATCTTAAAGGATATTTCTTCCTCAAAATTAAGCCAGAAATCCAGTTTTTCACAGACGGCTAGCCCCATATACCACCATATAAGTCTTAACTATGTGTGTTTTCCCCACTCTTACATAAGTCAGAATCGACTTCTTGACTGGTCATGCATCCTAGTACTACTCTTGGTTGAGCATGCTTAACCATAAAGTTCTTAGTAGTGGACTCCCTAAAAAGGAGGTGCACCTTGATGATATGGGCAGTCCAATCATTCCTTTTAAGATCATTTTATCTGAGGCTCAAATCTAGCGATGTTACAATTTTCCCCAGTTAGACTCTTGACGCCCTTGTCAAGGCTCAACTATATGTCCTCATAATATTTTCTCATTTAGTGTAGAACCAGAATGGCCCATGTGCACGAAACTACCAATCATGGATACCAGGGCAAGGGTGGGTACATCACCATGGATAGCTCTTTCTAAAATACATGGACTGCACAACTCAATATTGGCATGCCACATGCCCATGTGGGACCCACTACTAGAGGAATTTTGGCTCTAACATTTGTAACATTCGAGCCCACTGTCTAAGGCTCTAATAGAGTTTCAGGGGTGACAACTAGCCTCCACAGACCACCATTGGCCTTAATTGTGCATTTTTTCCTCACTCACACATAAGTTGGGATCAACTTCCCAACTGGTCACACATCCTAGTACTACTATGGATTGAGCACGCTTAACCACTGAGTTCTTAGTGATGAGCTCTTATTGAAAAGGAGATGTGCCTTGGTGATATGAGTATTCCAATCATTCATTTTAAGATCATTTTATCTGAGGCCTCAAATCCCAAGATGTTATACTAGCTCTTATCCATACATCAGACTTATGATGACTAAGGGTGTAAACGGTGCGGGTCTGGCCATACCCATACCCATACCCATCTAATTTAGCGGGTCCAGTTCTGGTTCTAGACCCGCATAATACAAAACCTGGACCCGCACCATACCCGTACTCGCAATAATAGAGGGTATGCGGTGCGGGTATGCGGGTAAGCGGTTCTATAAAACATCATATTTTTATGTAAGAGAAATGACTATGATATATATATTTAACACAACAAGATATTGTTATCATGTAGTATATTAACATGTAATAGTTATATTAGACAATGTTGTATTCTACACAATAACATTAATTGAATAATTGTTTACACATTTGTAGTCATGATCATAACATTTAATTTATGTAGAAAGTAATGTAAATTAGTAGACATTTTGATTTTAAGTTTACATATGATGTTCATTATTGTAACTAGAATAGTTAATTCTTAATTATATGACTAGTCTCAACCTTATTGTGGTTAGAGTAGGATATAATCTCAATAATTATATTAGTTAGACTAGTAAAGTATGATATATATAACACATTATTTTAGTAATTAGTTATGTATAGTGGGTACACGGGTCTAGTGGGTCTGGATCCAAGCATACCCATTATTAGACCCGCTTATATGCGGGTCCAAGGGTATACGGGTCCAAGGGTATGCGGGTATAAAAAATTAGACCCATGACGGGTTTTTTAAGGGTCCAGATTTGCGGGTCCGCGGGTCTACCCGTACCCATTTACAGCCCTAATGATGACAAAATATCTAGATAAGTATGTGATATGGAATCATGTAGAAAGGATAAATTTTGATATCAATTTTCAAATGTTTATAGGTTCTTTCTTTCCAAATGACTCACATGATGGTGGAAGTGATAATTTTAGCATTGTTGATATGGAAGACTATGGTTTAGCTTTTGTGATCTAGTTTATGGTATCTGTATAGATGTAGTCTAAGCATTCTAGGATGTATATTACAGTTAAAAAATGGAGTTGATTATATTTGTTATTTGTGCTACAAATTAGAAATATAGTAGGTCCATTGAAGCCTTTTTTCCACAATTTTGTCCAATCATAATTTTACTATGTCCTATTAGCCATATGTGTTTGATGTATTTGGTTGGAAAGTTTATGTGACAAATCTTGTTATAAGGATTTATAAAACATGTGTCACTGTAGAAGGTGTGGGTGGATTTAGGATTATATTTTTATTTGTTTTCCATATAACCTTATTTCTGATGTCCCTATTGAGGGTCATTTTGATATCATCAGTCTCCATCTTTGAGAAGTGAGTAGGGTAAAAGATGTTGAGGTTGTTTCTACTGTGCGAGTAAAGCTTAATCAAGGTTATTTATGTGGAGGTGTTCAAAATATTTTAAAGAATATCATGGTGCATTCTCAAGTTTGTTATTGTGTTGGAATAAAACCAGGGATAAGACCAAAATTAGACTCGGTGTGCACAAAAGGGGGTTGTTATGATCAAGTTTCGGATGATGCTAAGGTATTATGGATGTGTTTCCATAAAGGAGAAAGTCTGTTTTTGTGCACTTTATTCCATAGGTTGTGTCTGGTTAGTATTTCTCCTTCACATGATTGCTACATATCGTATGTTTCTTGACACATAGTTGTGATATGATTTTGTGTATCAGAATGAGGTTATGTAGTTTCAGATCAAGAATTCCCCATCCTCCTAGTTTTTTGTCTTACAAATACTACTACAACATACAAGGTGGGTTTTAGTACCACCTCATAGAAATCAACAGCTAATGATGTCAATCTGTTTGAGGACCTTTGTGGGAAAATGAATGCAACTAAGGTGGTAGGTGTCACGTGGGGTTAAGGGGGTATTTAGAAAGATAAGGAGACTAATGATAGGTGGTGTGTCTTCTAGAATTGAGTTTTTCTCCATATATGTGATAATCAATTGTGAACAAGAAGAAGGTAAAGGGTCCAGAGAGGGGTAAAATGAGAAATGGGGTAGGTTTCTTTATGGCACTGAGAAGGTGTATGTATCTATTAGTTTGTTCTTCACTCATGCACGTTCCCATGATTGAAGATTTTTGTAAGTTGATCTTGAGACCTGATAGATGCGAGAAGATACCAAGAATGTGTATTATATTGATGACATGGGAGTCCACAGGTTCAATGAAGATGATTGTATCATCTACATATCTACTCCCTAAAACTGGATCTTCAATAAGTTTATCTCTTGTGGCTAGTATTATCATGTGGGCTAGTATGGAAGTGACTGTAATGAAGAGGTAGGGTGAAAGTGGATTGCCCTATCTAATATTGTTCAAGTTGGAGTAGTATCCCAATGATGAGTTGTTAATCATAGTGAATAAGTGACAATAAATAATACAAGATTTGATCCAATGTGTCCATCTTTCAGAGAAGCCATACCCATGCATATAATAAAAGATAAAACTCCACTTGATATTATCAAAGGCTTTCTTAAAGTCTAGTCTTAAAGTGAGTAGAGGCACCTTTTTGGATTTACAAGTATGTACTATCTCGGCGACCATTAAGTAGACATCTTCAATAGTTCTACTTTAATGAAGGATCATTGTTATAACTCAATGATGTCAATAAGGGTGTGTTTCATACGAGTACTGAAAGATTTGGTAATAATCTTATACAATGTGTTGATCAAATTGGTGGGGTAGAATTGGTGGACATAGTCAGGTTTCTCAACGATCTTTATCAAAGCTATGTAAGTCTGATTAAGTGATCTGATTTGAGGTGTGATAACATCATGGTTGTGTATGATTGGAAAAGGTGTTGAAAGGAAATTTTTACAATATCACAATTGTGTAGGCAGAGTTTCTTGTTGAAACCATCAGACCCATGGGATTTATAATCACTAAGGGATGCTATCAACATCTTGATTTCCAGGTATGTGAATGGTTTGATGAGAGTTGTGAAATGTTTTATTTTGTTTGGCTATAGAGTACATCTGTTTTAACTTAGCTTTCCCATATGTTTATATATTTGATTGCAAATAATTATAGACATATTGGAAAGATGGTTCTTTATATGTCTTGTTTGAAAATTGTGATTGGAAGTACAAATACTCCATATCGGATGAATTTCGGGTAGTTTACAACTTTCACTAACCCATTAACAATTTTTGGACAAATAAAGAGAGGAAACTCCAATAATAAATAAATTACTAAAGGTAATTCACAATGGGTGTTTAAAAATGGAATTCTGTAACAAAGTGGTCTTGAAGGTCAATAATGGTTTGGTTTCATTTCTAAATTGTTTTTACTAAGAAATATACATAAAATAAGAGATTCGAAAAAGTTAAAAAGAGAAAAGAATTGAATTTGATGCCTTGTATAATGAGATAAAAAGGGAGACTTGGAGACTTAGAAAAACAATGTTAAGTTAAGTATTTTTGTTTCAAATATCGCCCACACCTAGATATAAGTGTTAAACTTTCCTTTAAAATTTGGAGTTAGAAGGATTAAAGGAGAGGGAGATATGAATTTATTGGTTCATCCTATAGTGGAAGGATTAATGGAATAATGCATTAATGTCACATTATATTCCTTAAAAAAGAAATAAGTGATGGCCCTCTAATAAGGGAGCCAACCCTAGTGACCATTGATCTGAAGATCGATGGCCCAACCATCATCTTCTACCCAGAGATTGGAAAGAGAAACTGAGTGTGAGAACTCATTACACTAAATGAGATTACTCAAAATATAAAGCACAATCAATCACTAATTAATTACATACCCAAAAATATGGGTAAATTAAAACCGATTTCAACGTCAGCACCTGCTCAGAAACATTTTCATAAGAGCCCAACATATTTCTTTTATCCCTGCTATGCCAATAATTTGATACAAATTGTTCTATCACCTTAGCCACAACATATTATCAATCAGGATCGGGATCAGGAACAACAACAGTTTCGGTCTTGGCGGCGGAGGTTTTGACTCATTCGTTACCTAGTGATCTTGACTGGTGCTCTAAGACGAATGCGATCCCATCTGGAAAAGCTGGCTCAACGTATGCGGATGCTCCAAGATGAAAGTTTGAAATGCAGCTATTGAGGTTGATCTGTGGTGCTATCCCCCATACAAATGACATCCACAAGTCGTCAAATCTGCCTAGAAGTCTGGGGACCTTTAGTACCCCCAAACCAGTAGCCTTCACGCCAAGCGATGATCGCCCTTGTCCCTTTCCTTTTTCCATTCCGCCTACTTCATCTGCTTTGTTCCAAAAAGAGTTGGAGGCAAATCTCAAGTAGTTCGTATGCCGGCATTCCTTCCACACTTAACAAAAGGGAACAAACTGAGTTTTTGGGGATGGATTCCGTCCCTTGACACCTTCCTCCAGTGCCCCCAACCCTTTTTGAGCAAGCTTTTGTCCCCCTCCCTCTGTCTTTTCCCACTCTGCCTCTCTTTCCCATGGACGTGGGCCGGTATACACATGAGAATAATATTCGTATATGCCACACAAACAAGCATTAATATGCTAACAAAATTTTGATTCGTTTGAAACACCATATACAAACTTTTCCTATCCAGGCCTAAGAGTACAGGGACAACTTTAGGACACACTAAACATCTAATCAACTTTCTCAAAGATTCATTATCGTACTTCCTCTTTACTTCCACGATTATGTTGTTGTCATTGCCAATTACCTAAAAAATGTGGCGAACCACAAGGGTGAGACACATGTCCCAGCAAGAGATATAACTTCCAACAATGTTTATTGATTCCAACATTTTTAGGTAATGAGACAGTTTAAGCAGTTTAATCATATATAAAAAATAAACTCAATGACACGAATGATAATAAAATACATAAAGGAGAAGATAATAACTATCTTCATTAGCCAGACTATTCTCATATCCCTATTAACAATATAAGGAGTCTAGCAGCATGAGCATCTCTAACATCATAAATAAATCTAGTATCATATGCATAGCTAACAACGTCGACATGTCTAACAGGTTGAACATATCAACATCATAAGAAAATATACAACATAAGCACAACTATCTAAACAAGCGTGATTAGTAGTATATGCATCTCTAGTTACAAAGGCATGGCTAGCATGCTAAACATAACTAACAACATGAGATAGCTAGCATCATGATTATAATCAGTAGTAGCAGTATAGTTATCAACACAAGAATAGGTACTCCACATACACATCTACAATCTTAAGCATATCCACAACCTAAGTATATCTACTATCTCTTAATTGCACTAAGCATCATCTTTATATAAAGATAACAAACAAGGGTTATCATCCATTGTGAAGCGTCATGTATAACCCTAAACAAATATGCTACACGCTATATTACATCTTTTGTTACGCCCTGGGGAGTTTGAGTCATACCACTCAAAGTCTAACTGACCACTGCTTAGTCGCAATCAGTTCCATATAGGATCTAGGAAGAGCCGGACTCTAAGATCTTCTCCATACTCAGTCAGTACGAGTCTGCACTACAGTGACGTATAGTCAAACTGAAAAATAGTGACATATAATCATGTAATTGAACCACCTTGGTACATATAGTCATGGCGCTAGTATCTAGGGTATTCAAACCCAATCACTGAGGTACAACCGTAGTTGCCCTCTAATCACATCATGTTATAATCACTAAGACCCGACCAAAGTCATTCTCAAAAAGTGGGCTAGGTATGACCGCAGCCATCCTCCTGAAACACTTGGTGTCATGATGACACGAACCCCACATACTCAATAGTATGTGCTCTGAGTTTCCCTTAGGAATACTCGTTTCACCATCCAATAAGTTCTGACACTGAAGATGGTTCTATGGAACAGGGCACTACATGATTAGAGTTTTACTTGATTAGTTATCTCCAATTGGGTGAATTAAGGCCACATCAAACAAGTGGACATACAAACCCTAATTCACTTCTAGCAAATATTCCTATATAACAATTTCAGAAGATATAAAACATATGAGATATATTAGTCATCATCTCATCATTACATGATGTTTTTCACTTGCAATTCATGAGACTGCACTTGTCATCATACTATCACAAGATATATATCCTTTTCACAATATCACAGGGTATCAACCCTTATCAACACAAGAGGAATACACCTCATTTAGGGCTCAACCATGCCCAAAGGTCATTAAGATCATCATATTATTCCCTGCAAGATCGTCATTATCATTCCATGCCTTATAGCAAGGCTCAATAACATCACTTACATATAATACACCAGATCAGCACAATAGTGCATTAGTGAGCTAGGAGATATTCATAAACCATCATACAAGGGCTATATTAGCATTAATAATATTCCTTTATTACATCAACATGCAAGGAATCTAGATATGATTGACCCTCATCATATTCATAATGCACATGTTTAGCATAAGAAAGTATCAACCATGTGGCTATGATAACCACCAATTAACATATTAAGGTTATGATCATATTAAGGAGGTTATTCCACAATCATGCCATCATCTAAGAAGGTTAAACATGAATGCTCATCTTTATCTATTTGCATTCGAGTTAGGTTCAACAAGATAAATTATATTAATGTTACTAATCAACACTCATACCCAAACCCTAAATCACAACATCCTCATTAGATCATGGATGCATAAGGTGAAGCATCACCATCACATTCCATAGTATTATCAAGTATGAACCCACACATAAATCAAGGTGTAACCATTGGTTTATAGCATACTAGGGTTTCAAAAACCATAACAGAGTACTCCATGATTGTATTAGTCATTCAAGGACTATTCATACCCACTTACCATCATTTAGCTATATTAAAGCTAGGTATAACAAGCTATACCTCATTAGGGTTACATATCAATACAATATGGCTATCATCCCTTCTATTCATATGAGTGAATAGGTAAGACTATCTTATTAAGGGTAGCCCTCTCCATTTATTCCATCATCGTTCAACCCATATCACCATACCACAATGTCACCCAAAACCATTAGATGTTTAAAAGGTAATACCATTAGTTGTTTACATAAGTAAACACCTTGGATAAACCACCAATGAAGTCCTTGATTTGTGCTCTAGAAAGAGTCACAATCTAACCCTAGACATCCCTTAATTAATAACATAAAAAGTTCCATTGAGAGTAGGGTGAAACCCACAATCGACTGTTCATTTAAAACAAGCCATCCATTGTCAGCAAGTAAGCTCCTTAAGTTGATTATATGAAGGAAACCAACTAAATCACATTATTAGGACCAACATATTACATTATCCATCATTCCACTTTATCGGAGTAATAAACATTAGATCTTGACCATTGGGTCAAGTTCATATGTTAAAACCATACATTATAATTAGGTTTGACCATTACATCAAGTGACCCAAGAAACCATTGGTCTAAGGCTTAATTGATGCTACAACTATATTACTAACTCATCATATGTTGTGGAGACTTGATAAACCATCATTAGTGACCATTAAGTCACCATCGGTTGTTAGATCAACACTATATTCATTAATCAACATCAAATATTGAGCTAATGTCATCACTGATTGATAACATCAGCAGGGTACTTAATAGTTGATCATTGAACTTCTAATTGATCCAAAACCTAACCTAGGTGGGTGACCATAGGTTGTCACCATAATCTGAAACCTTTGATCCCGACCATCAGTTTTCATGAAGACAACACCATAAGGTTGTTGCAATGGTACCATCATCAGGTCATGGGTTTATAGAAGAAATCAGCTTTAAACCCTAAAATTGACCATTGGTTGATAGGTGCTTAGCACCATAGGTTGTCAAACCAACCTGATACAAGTCATATTATACCTTAGGAATAAAGTACACATGATCACAGGTTCATCTAGAATTGAAATCAGAACAGGGAACATTATAAAAATCGAAATCCAAGTCAAGCATAGCTTTTTAGTGCATGGATCATCATTTTCAAGCAAGAACATGAGCTAGAAAGCTTATGGTAAGCAATAAACATGGAGAAAGTTATTAAACTTGACTCTAATGAGAAGATGAAATCCCAAATAAAAGAAAACTTGAGCAGGTAGGGTAGAAAATTCAAGTATAAGCTGTGAACTTGTCCATCTAGCACCTTTCTTCATCAAATGAGCAAACCCTAAGCATAAGGAGCAAGAGAAGTAGGGGTTTAGAGCTTTAGAGCAATTTCTACCATGGAACAACAAGTTTCCAACATAGAGAAACATAGGAGTAAGGATAAAAAAGAAATAAATGGAGGAAAGAAGGGGATTCTTACTCTTTTAGGTCAAGATCACTAGAAGGAAGCTTTTCAAACCCTAAAAGGAAGTCAATTGCAACCCTAGATTCTTTTTCCAAGAAGATCCCCTCTTTCTTCTTCCTTGGATAGGAAATTCATAGCAACACAGAGGGAGAGAGAGGTTCATAGAAGGAGGGAAGTGGTGGAGAGCAAATGGCTCATTTTGGTGCTTAGGGATAAGTATATGAGCACACACACAACTTTAAGGTAAAAAAAAGTTGAAGTTCTAGTATCTTTCCAAATGTCCACGACCTTAAACTATTAATAATATATAAGCACACACACAAGAAGCTCCCCTACCATCCATAGAGACATGTTTATCCCTCGTTTCTTGAATTTCTAAGCAAAATAAATAATTCATTAGTTGATAGCTACTAATGGCAGCTCATCCATGAAGGGGTAAACCCTAAAATACCCTTGGAGAAAACACCTTCAAACCAAGGATTAAATAGGCTCCCCGTTACAACCCCAATTTTGGGTTCATTTGGTAAGAAATATGATTTCTCCTAATAAAGATAAATGAACAAATAATGATTTATTTTGATTGAATGCATGAATTTCGTGTTGTATGTTTTCTTAATGGGCCTTATTGGCCATTGAGCCCAATTGAAGGAAAAAGAAAAAGAAATTAAAAAGAAATTCAATCGGATAAGGAGTACATAAGAAAATAAATAAAGTAAGAACAAAAGGCTAAGGGATTATTCCAAAAATATAATTCCGAGTTTTTGGGGTTCCTTGGGGTTCAAGGGACTCAGGATAATAAAATAATGATAAAAGAAATAGAAAAGATGTGGAAAATATGAATAATTAGATGATAACTTGCAATCTAAGGAAAGGGATCTTTTCCTTAAGATAATAATCCCATTTTTTGTAGGATGGGAGATAAAAAGATGAACAAGGTTCCCTCCAAATTTGAAGTGAAAAGGAGTTACGAATTGGGAGTTATGAATTTTCCAAGTTATCTTTGAATTAGGAATATAATTTGAATTAATTGGAAATTTATTACCTTTTGATCAAACACGCGTGATGAGGGCCCTTGGATTTAGATCCAACGGGCACTGCTCATCATCTAGAATTCTAGTAGGATGTGGACTCTGCGTTGCAGGGGGGATTTTCCCCATGGAATTTCTCGCAATCAAGTGCATATGCACTTATGATTCTTGTCCCATTAGGTTCGGGGGATCCTTGCGAAGGATCTAGACCTTGGTTTTACCACGTTTCTACCTAATCTCGTGAAACGCCCAATTGGGATGGTTGTCCAGTTTGTTTAGGATTGGGAATCCTCAGGGGGATGCCCCATACCCTATAAAAAGGGTATCATACGATCCCTCTTGAGGTTGCGATCGTGTACGGTTGGTTATCGAGCTCCAAAGCCCTCTCCTTTTCCCGATTGTCTTGGCTCCGGCGAGGTCGCCGCCGCGGCGCCGCCACTGGTGGTTTTCAAAAGAAAGGAGGAGGACGACACGCAGGCACCGTGGGATCAAAGACCACGGTGAGCCACCATGAGATCCAACGATCTCAGTGGAGCGCGCATTGAGTTAGCCGCTCGGTGGAGTGTTGTGACGCGAGTCGTCCGATCGAAATCCATCGTGGACTCGAGTCGATCTCACGGCCAATAGCAGGAGGCGGGGCGCGCTTCAAGGTTAGTGGAGATGCGTTATGCAGAGCGTCGGATCCAGAGGAGGACCACGGGTGCATTAATCCGACGACTCACAAAAAACGGTAATTTCATCTCTCTGCTAAATAAACCAGAAAAAGGGTTTTTCTTGCAAAATTGATAGAAATTGCTAGGAACCTCATATGGGAAAACTCTATATATGAAAGTTGTGTATAAAAATGCAAGGAATCTGATAAAAATACTTTGAGAACCTGATTCTACTCCGTTTTGCAAAAGTACCCTAATTTTCTAGTAAAGTGTAGTAAAAGTTGATGAGAACCCTAATTGAATATTAAGGGGGTAATTTGGTGAATTAATTGGCAAAATTGATAAGCTTAACCCTATTAATTATAAAGATGGTTTAATTATATGGTTTGAATGCAAAGATGCCTAAATTAGAGTTGTAATCCATAAAAGAAGGTTAATCTATATGGGAACCCTAATTTGGGATAAAAGGAGATAAAAATCATATTCATTTGGAATAAGGAAATCAGATGCTTAATAAAGATTCTAAACTTGATAAGATGTGCTATAATGAGAAATGAGGGGTTTCATGTAGTTTTGATAAATTAAGGATCATAATATTGAAAGAGGTGGTAAAAACCCTAATTTCCAGAGAAACCCTGAAATTGGAATTGAAATCCTAAGTAATGTGATGAAATTGGATGAATATTAATAAAAGGAAATTGGTACTTTTATTTCAGGATTTCTATTCCTCATTGCTTGCTTGATTGGGTTTCTCTGCATACTTGAGTCTTTCTTGAAATCTGCAATTGAAGGTATGTGGTTACGCCTATGAATACCCTGAATTAGATTCCCGTAGATTTTCGAGGTTTTATCGATGACTTGAATTAAACTGTTGGATGCATTTAATTCTTGCAATTTATAATGTGGATATGACTATCACATAATATATGTGCCTACTAGCTCAGATCTTGGTCCCCTCTGTGGCTTAATGGTTGACCTAGTATATGGCTACCTAGAGGGTAGGTCCATCAGGTCATTGAATGACTTAGTATATGGCTACCTAGAGGGTAGGACCATCAAGTCATATTGAGTAAGATATTGGGCTACCTTTGGGTAGTGCCATGCGACTCTATTACCCTATGTATTGGCTACCTGTAAGGTAGGACCATGGGGGTAAAGATCTACCTTTATAGAGGTATCATATAAGTCCACTGTAGGGACAACATAGAGTTGTGGATAGGTATGGATTGAGTAGTATGGCTTAAAACGTAATCTTGGCTGTTAATTGATAATTGACTGATTACTTTGTTATCATAGTTGCACGATTATTGTTTTCCCCACATACCAGCTTCTTGCTGACTGACGTTTTGTTTGTCGGCGTTTTAGGTACAAATGAAAAGAACAAACAGTAAAGTGGCATATGCAGAATTAAATGAGAATTAACGTGCACAAGAGGATTAGTTAGATTAGTATCTTCATGGATAGAAGTTTGGAAATACCAATTTTAAAAAGGTAAGCCATGTTTTTTTTATACCAGTGTTCAATTTAGTTGGTAAAGTTTATTAATTGTTATTGATTATTTGTCGAACCTTTGATTCAGGTTATTGGTTAACAGCTCTGACCTTTCGGTCTCCCTTAATTAGGGGTTACCGGGAGACGGGGTCGTAACACTCCCCATGGTTAAAAAAGCTCAAGAATGATGAGAGAATATCCAAGGAACATAATTCAAGTGATAAATTGCAAAGAAAACCTCTCAATTGGGTTATTTGTAGAAAAGTCCAAAATGTGCATAAAATTGCATAACTTGCTGAAACAGTGTCCAAATTAGACCAAATTTGAAACTTAAGCTTGTATTATGATTTTAAAGCATATAAAAAGGTTATATTAGAGATATAATAATTAAATTATGATAATTAAGCTTATTCAACTCATTAAGCAAGTTTAGGGGCCTTACAACTATAAACCCCTAACATGGATTTCGCCTCCGAAATCTAAGGTAAACAAAGATGGGTACTTCATTTGTGCCTCATCCTATTACCTTCACATGGTTACTTGCATATCATGGTAATTTCACATCATCCATACATATTTTATCTTGGGTCAGCACAAAAACCCCCACATAAGAAGACATTTGCAAATATTGAACATAGAAACTTGTTGTGCCACATGTACACATCTAATAATAACTTTCAACTTTAAATTCTAGCTGTCATATTGAAATTATATCTATTGTATCAACAAACCATATATCCTTGATAGTGGTCTTGCCCAGCTATCATAGACCATACACAACATTATAGAGTCACTTTTGTTTTTCCTTCCAAATAACATTTATAGGATCATCATCAACTCTCTCTCTCTCTCTATAGGAGAGGAATACTTGGAATGTTCATTTAATAAACATATCCAAACTTCACATATTTCTCATACTATTGATACATCTTGGATACAAGGATTCATTACCTTGGTATCCACCTCATGTGCTATAAGGAACTCACATCATCATATCATCCACTTTTACCAACATAACAAATATCAAGAAATATAAGAGGAGTCTTCCTAATTATTAAAAGGCTAAAAAGTAAACTCATCACAAATTTTATGATCTTGGAACCATAGTCCCAAGCAACCTTATGTTATAATAAGCTATCCACCCTCATGTTTGTAGTGAATCCATATATACCAAGTGGTAATGATCCACATAAAAGTTGTGCCCTAGAAAGGAAAGACACAAAGGGAAACACACTTCCCATACCATAGTAGTATTTTTCAAGGGTCACTAGCAGAAAGATAACTAATTCTATTTTCATTATGCAAGTTACAACTTCTTATGTATCATTTTAGCTTTTTCATTTTGGGTTCCTTACCATTAGCATGGGAATCATCATGATTAACATATATCATTACTCCTTCCCTGACAACTATTTATCACACTTGGGTATGTTCTCTTATTTTATTATGTTTTTCAACCACTTATCGACAAGTAAATCATCATATTCGACATTTTCTTCATTAAATTGGGATCATCTCCCTTAATTTATTTCACATGCCATGTTGATTTTCTATTAACACTTTCTTACACACATAGGTTGGTCTGAGATTAACTCAGGTTCCACCTTATTTCTTTGTCATTGTTCCCATCCATCTTCTCATTTTGTACTTGTTATAGGAGTTATCTCTATATTGTGTGGATTTCATACCTTGATTCACTTTATAAGCATAGACTTATCTGTCTTTTACTTTATTATCTTCTTGAATCATGTGGCGCCACATCCCGCTATCACACAGACAACGAAATGCCACGCGAAAACATGCGGAAATACCATAAACCACATATTCCAAAAACACGAGTTAATTAAAACCGATTGTGGAAAGCAGATAAACAAGGAAACTATTACATCCAGATCCTCATCATGCAAGGAAACATGCTATATAAACATTTACAAGCCTTAATATATGTCCACGGCTTATAATAACCAGTTGTGCTGTCAGCACCAGAGTTTATCACCTGTTTATACGTACATAACGGGCCACATCAGGCCAGCAGCAGGATACACAAGCTACATCAGTTATACATCATAAAACATCTTCAAAACACCTTCGAGGACCTAAGAGTACAGGGATGACTCTAGGACTCTACTAAAAAACAACCAAATGGCAGCATATCCATCTTTTACCTCCTACTGCTCTTCTTGCTGCTCGACCGCAACCTCACAACCACCACCACGTCTAGCACGATCACCTAAAAAGGTTGTAAACTAATGGGGTGAGACACATAGTCCCAACGAGAAACATAACTCCCTGCCGAAACTGTAAAACTTCAGGAAAAGTAGGTAAAGCAGATAACTGATATCAGCAGATCATAAGAGCAACATCCTGAGCAGAACTTATTTTATGAACAATCTTACCAGATATCCAGGAGGCATATAACCAAGTATTTCTTTATGGAACATGATTGACAAGATAATCTATATAAGAACTTATCACAAAATATAAGGATCGTACAAATAGCTGCAAGGTATAACTAGATCAACTGTATAAGCAAGACCTCAGTCAATGTTCCGTGTTTTACCTTAAGCAATATATTCTATACGACTGGATTACGATTTATTATGCCCTAAGGAAGTGAGCCGTCCCGCTCAAAATCCAACCTTTGGTTGCGAAGCCCAAAAACCGGTGCCATATAAGGTCATTGGGAGAGTCAGACTCCATGACCTCACCTCTTCATGGTTAGTGTATGAAAACCAAAGTAGGACCACAGTCTCTTTCTTGAGTGGCCTCAGCCACAGAGTCAACTCCGTAGGCTACTCTTCTATAATACTGAGCCATGGGCCTATTCACCATGCTTTATTATCACTGAGCCATGGGCCTGTTCACCATGCTCTATACACAACCGTAGTTGTACTCAAATCCTCCTGCTTTTGACTAGGAGAAACCCCGCATATTCAATAATATGCGCTCCAGGTAATCCCACAGGATAAACTTATTTCACCATCACCTGCTACTGATGATGATGGATATATGGCCAGAGCAAACTACATGAAATGTTCCACTATAATTAATTAGTATATTTTAAGTGGATTATTGGGGGCAACCAATTTGTAAAACATAAACATCATTGAGTTACATTAATACTGTCATTATCACATTATCATGGGATCTCAATCCCTCATCACAGAATGCTTACTGCCTCTCAAGGCTTACATCCTCACCATGGGATAGCAATCCCTTATCTCAACATCAGAGGATAACACCTCAACTAGGCACTCAACCTTTATTAGGTCAACAAACCTTTTTCACATCATACATGTGATACATGCTATCTCATCAACGAGGATTATCATCATTTAGTGTTATTCAAAACACATAAGCCTCATAGCTCTTACCTGGCTATGAATCCATCTGATACACCTGCATGGTTAGTATGCATATCAAGAGAGATAATTGAATCACCAAACATAGATCTTTATGATTGTCATCATATTAGGGTTGAAGGTACACGATTGGAACAACATCCATGATTATGATTACATGAAGCACAAAGATGTATCTTGTAAACCAATTACATTATTGTTATCAAATCATGAGCATCCACTATGCCCTAAAATCTCATGAGCATGATCATTATCAAGGAATACATCCCTAAGGATTACACAACCATAGCCTAGTCATACATTATTGGTCACAACCTTTCATCCATAACCCCTCATCCACAAGCACAAGGTAAAAGAAAGTAACTACTAGGGTTTCTCGGGTTAAACATAACCCTCACCAAAGGTATTGCCTTTCCTCACTAGAGATGTGGCGGCAGCACCATCCCTCACCCAAAGGGGTAGTGGGCATGATCATATCCCTCACAAAAACTCTAACGGCTAGGGCACTTAGCCACACATATCGGCCATCCAAGTTGTGCACTCATGCACCAAGGGTATCGTGCAACCAGAGCTAGTGCGGTGTCGTGCAACCTGATCCAAGAGGGTATCGTGCATGCAAGAACAAGGTGGTATCGGGCAACCAAGTGCAAAGGTGTGTCGGACAACATATGGGCACCTTTTATCGTCCAAGACCCTATCACCCACTTAGGGTTAGGGTTTCATATCGGGCAGCCATCATCACTATATCGGCTAAGGTCATGGCGCTCAAGCTCAACACTGTGTCGCCCAACAAACCCACTACAACAATGACACCAAGGCACCGCAAGATGGCCTATCGTCCAATTGGGTTAGGCACTACATCTCGGTCACCACTAAGGCACCTATTAGGGTTTCACTACCTAAGAATCATATTGGGCAACAACAAAACTAGCCTATGTCGCCCAAGGTATAAAACTAAGGTATCTACTCAGCACCATGTCAGCCAAAGGCACAACACCAACTAAGGCAAAGGTACATCTCGATCAAGGCATATCGTCCAAGATAAACCCTAAATGAGAGGTATCGTGCAAAGCACCCAAAAAAAAGGATATCGTGCAAGGGTACAAGAATCACATCGATTTGGTCATCTTCAACCTCAAGACCAACATCATCAAACCCTAAAAGATCAAGAGAGTCGACTCACCTCTCAACAACCAATAGAGGGGTTTTGCACAACCTCCATCACATATTGGGCATCAAGGTAGGTCATCCATATCAGTCAAACCTTTAGCCTCAACTAGGTCATCAACAACCAAAGGCTCACCTCTCAAATCCATGGTGAGAGAAGGGTGTTGTCCAAGCAATTAGAGTATAGACTCACTTCTCAATGACTAAGGAAGAGAGGGGTTTAGCCTACACCACTAGAGCTCAATCTCACTTCTCAAAACCAAAGAGAGAAAGGGGTATTGCACCAAAGAAAACCTGATCCATAGGTTCGACCAACAAGATCCAAGGTCACACAACTATCAACATCATAACCACTAATTCCAACAAGATTAAAGGTACAAACTAGAGCAAGAAACATATCCAACAAGATGCAAGGCTGATCAAGATCATATATTAACATGCAACATAAAAGAAGGTAGTATAGCTAGGGTTAGGAGTTATGTAACCCGCCTCAAGCAAGCTCCTCAAGCTCTAAAGCTCCAAGCACCAACTTTAAGCTATTAGCTCCAAAGCACCCCACCAAGGAAGCAAGGCTCTTCTAGGGTTCGGCCACCACCTAGAGGAAGGAGAAGAAGGAGACTCTACCAAGGAGATCGGCCACCAAGCTTTCTCTACCAAGGGAAGGTGTATCGGCCACCAAAGGAGAAAGGAGCAACTAAAGGAACTAAAGAGCTAAGCAACTAAGGAGAGGGTCGTATATATACAAGAGGGTCTAAGGGGCGCCCACCTTGGTGTTGCTCCACATGTGCATGTCCAAGGCACCACTTGTCCAAAACATGCCACCTTGCTAAACCACATGCTCATGTCATGCCACCAACTAACAAAGGATCAGCCACTTATCCAATGTATGGTGACAAAAACTAGGCAAGGTCAAAGTGGTCACCTCGGGTGATACATCCCACTGGGCGACACACTCTTGGGTGACACAGAGCTTCAAGCTCTCCTATGCATGACACAAGGCCTCAATAAGGCAAAGCAAAGCCCACAAAGCTCAACAAGGCCCAAAACTACTCAAGCAACGAGCCCAACCCATCCTATTAACCCTAGAGGATGCAAGGAGAGAGAAAACATCTCTCAAGGTGACAAACTTGCACATCAACCCTAAAACTTGGATAATTTGCAAGTTGCACCCCCAACTCTTCAACAAAGCACAACGAACCCTAATCACAACCTCATGTGATTAGCAAGCATCAAAACACAAGGTTTAGGCAAAGCAAACATGGTAAACCCAAAACGAAGGTCAGGGTCCTTACAAGCCATAAACCCCTACAAAAGGATTTTGTCCCCGAAATCCGAAGAGTAGAGCAAGGGATACTTCCTCCTCATCTCTTCGTCAAGCTCCCATGTGGCTTCCTCAATGCCACGATGATGCCAAAGAACTTTCACAAGCACCAAGTCCTTCCTTTTCAACTTCTTCACTCTTCTGTCAAGAATCATCACTAGACCTTCCTCGTAGGTTACGTCTTCATCAAGCTCAACCTCAACTGGATGTATCACTGTCCCTGTGTCTGGATGACTTTTCTTCAGCATATTGACGTGGAACACCGGATGTAACCTGTGCAACTCCTAACTTGTAAGATACCTTACCAACATGTGCTATTACTAGATATGGCCCCATATACCTGGGTGCCAACTTGCCTTTTTGTCCAAACCTCAACACGCCTTTCCATGGTGAGACCTTGAGATACACTTTGTCTCCCACATGGAACTCTAAAGGTCGGCGACGATTATCTGTATACAACTTCTGTCTGTCCTGTGCCGCTTTCAACTGTTGTTGTATCACTTTGATCTTTTCTGTTGTCTGCTGCACTAACTCAGGACCCAAAAGCTGATACTCACCCGACTCATACCAGCATAAAGGAGATCTGCACTTCCTGCACTATAAAGCCTCATAAGGAACCATGTCGATGCTTCCCTGGTAACTATTGTTGTAAGAGAGATCTATCAAACTGAGATGCACGTCCCAACTACCTAGGAACTGCAAAATACAAGCTTGAAGAAGATCCTTCAAAATCTGAATAGTCCTTTTAGACTGTCCATCTGTCTACAGGTGGAAAGCAGTACTGAACCTCAACTGCGTTCTCAACGCTTTGTGCAAATGTTCCCAAAAATGACTCGTGAACTGGGGACCTTTGTCAGAAACTATCATTGCGGGCACACCGTGCAAACACACTATCTCATTCACATACACCTGAGCAAGCTTCTCTGCTATATATGTTGTCTTCACATGTATGAAATGAGTAGACTTTGTCAATCTGTCCACTATCACCCAAATGGAATCATGATTCTTAGTTGTCCTTGGCAGACCAACTACAAAATTTATGGTTATATGATCCCATTTCCACTGTGGTATCGGCATGGGTTGCAATGTACCTGCCAGTTTCTGATGCTCAACCTTAACATGTTGGCATACCACACACCTAGGCACAAACTCCGCTACATCTCTCTTCAAGCCAGGCCACCAATACAGATTTTTCAGATTATGATACATCTTGGTGACACCTGGATGCATGGCATACATCAATGTGTGTGCTTTCTCGAGCACTAACATCCTCAAATCATCAACATCGGGGACCACGATCCTACCATGATAGTAAACTAGTCCATCCTCAGACTCATGGAACCCATCACGCTTTTCACTTCCAAACTCTGATCTTATCAACTAAACTGAAGCATCTGCCTGTTGTGCATCTTTAATCTGCTGTCTCAATGTAGGCTTTACTTGCATCTGTGCTAACAATCATGCCAACAAGGAAACTTCTAACTGTACATTCATCTTCCGCAAAGAGATGAACATATCCTGCCTATGGCATACCAAGGAACTCAACTGTGCCTTCTTCATAGGAAGAGAAGAAGACTTCTTTCTAAGCACATCTGCTACCACGTTCGTCTTACCAGGATGATACTCAATGGTGCAATCGTAATCATTGATCAGCTCCATCTAGTGACGCTGTCGCATGTTCATCTCACTCTGGGAGAAGATGTACTTCAGGTTCTTATGATCTATAAAGATCTGACACATTTCCCCATAAAGATAGTGTCTCCAAATCTTTAACGCATGGACCACCACTTTCAGCTCCAAATCATGTGTCAGATAATTCTCCTCATGTTTCTTAAGATGTCGCAAAGCAAAAGAAGCCACATGATCTTCCTACATCAGCACACATCCTAAGCCTTTCTTGGAAGCATCACAGAAAACAACATAGCCCTTCCCAGGCTCTGACAGCACCAATACTGGAGCACTAGTCAGCTTCTCCTTCAAACCTTGGAAAGCTTGCTGACAACGATCATTTAAAAAAAAGGTACATCCTTCTTGGTCAACTTTGTTAACGGTAATGCGATTACACTGAAGTTCCTTATAAACCTGCGGTAGTATCCAACTAAACCCAGAAAACTACGAACTTCTGTCGGCGCCTTCGGTTGCTCCCAATCTGTAACTGACTCCACCTTCTTAGGGTCCACTCTAACTCCTTCTGCAGATATCACATGACCCAAGAAAGTCACTTCTTTCAACCAGAACTCGTACTTGCTGAACTTGGCATACAACTGATGTTGTCATAGAAGAGTCAATGCTTGTCAAAGATGTTGTTCATGCTCTTGATTGTCCCAACTATAGATCAGGATGTCATCTATAAAAACTACAACAAACTGATCTAGAAACGGACGGAACACCCTGTTCATTAGATCCATGAAAGCAGTAGGCACATTCGTTAGTCCGAACGGCATAACCACGAACTCAAAGTGACCATACCTTGTCCTAAAAGCTGACTTTGGTATGTCCACCTCCTTAATCCTCAACTGACGATATCCAGACCGTAGATCAATCTTTGAGAACACTATAACACCACACAACTGATCAAACAGATAGTCTATCCTTAGTAACAGGTACTTGTTCTTGATTGTAACTTTGTTCAACTGTCGGTAATCTATGCACAAACACATCGATCCATCCTTCTTCTTTACGAACAGGATCAGATCACCCCATAGCGATGTGCTCGGTCTGATGAAACCTTTATCCAACAACTCCTGTAACTGCTTCTTCAGGTCTGCCATCTCAGATGGAGCCATCTTGTACGGTGTCTGAACAACTGGTTGTGTTCCTGGCACCGGATTGATCTCAAAGTCAATCTCTCGAGGTGGGGTAACATCGGGGAACTCATCGGGAAACACATCCACAAACTCCATCTGACCTGCCACCACTCGTGGGTTGACTATCGCCTCCGGCTGACTCATAGCATATAATCGAGCCGTTGCTTGCTGTCCACGTCCTCTGCTTCCTTGAGCAGACGATCCTGCATGTGACACTTGACCACGTACTCACCCTCAGTTACCACTAGACTACTGTCTGTCTGACACTTGTTGACTCTGTCTCGACTTCTGCATCACTTTGACATCTTTCCTTGGGCAATTTGACTTCAATGCCCAGTCTGTCCATAGAGATAGCATGTCTTGTCCTCAAACTGTGGCCTAGATGGCCCTGTCACTGCTACTGATGTTGTGTTGTAAGCTATGGATGGCAAAAATCCCCACCCTCTTCCCTTACTCGGAGACCACTGTGATGGTAAACTAGAACCTTGCCTCACAAAAGGCGCAGAAATCCTTGGCTTCTTGTGGCTATCAAACCTCTATTTCTGAAACTGAGCAAGCCTTTTCCTGGTCATAGACTCCCTTTTCTCCCTGACATACCGTTCAATCCTTCAAATAGACTTCACAAACATGGCAAACCACTCTTGATTTTCCAAAGTAGCAGTAGGTGTCGACAGCTCGACACTTAGACCTTTCTCAAACCGCCGGATTCTCTCATCATCCGTTGCCGCTATGTGAGGACAAAACCTCAACATGTCCATAAACTTAGCTTCATACTCGATGATGCTCATCGATCCTTGGCGCAGACGCTCAAACTGGTTGATCTTCTCATCCAGATATGTCTTCGGGAAGTATCGGCTCATGAACTCCCATCGGAAAACATCCCAACAGATCACCTCACAGGGTCGCTTCTCCTCCTCGATGGCCCACCAGTGGCCAGCACTACCCTTCAGAAGGTAGACAACGTGCTTGAATTTGTCTGCTTCGGGGATGTCGAGGATCCGGAAGGCCTTCTCTAGACCTGTCAGCCACAGATCTGCATCCGTTGGATCAACCGTTCCAACATAATCCAAAGTTCTGACTCGGCGAAGCCGCTCAAAGGTCTTCCCAATACCCAAAGATTCACCATGGGGAGCCTGTGCTCTTGGCGGAGGCACTGGCAATCTATCCACCATGTGATCCATTGTAGCCATCAACTGCCCCATAAGCTACTGATAGGTAGGGTTTTCAAGAATGGCTAGGTCAAGTTGGGGGACCTCAGACACCCGATCTTCATGTGCCTACACTCTTGCTCCATCAACTGATGCAGCATCACTACTCTCGCCAGCATGTTCTTCATGTTTCTAGACATCTTTAAGCTTTATCTTCCGCTGAGGGCAGAAGGTTATTGTAAGAAAATCTGGAAAACTCACAAGAACAGACACAACCCTAGTCCTAGATCCCTGTAGACTCAGCAAACCTAGGGTTCTGATACCAAACTTGTGGCGCCACATCCTGCTATCACACAGACAACGAAATGCCACGTGAAAACGTGCGAAAACATCATAAACCACATATTCCGAAAACACGGGTTAATAAAAACTGATTGCGGTTAGCATATAAACAAGGAAACTATTACATCCAGATCCTCATCCTGTAAGGAAACATGTTATATAAACATTTACAAGCCTTAATATATGTCCACAGCTTATAAGAACCAACTGTACTGTCAGCACCAGAGTTTATCACCTATTTATACATACATAACGAGCCACATCAGGCCAGAAGTAGGATACACAAGCTACATCATCTATACATCATAAAATATCATCAAAACACCTCCGAGGACCTGAGAGTATAGGGATGACTCTAGGACTCTACTACAAAATAACCAAAATGGTAGCATATCCATCTCTTGCCTCCTACTGCTCTTCTTGTTGCTCGACCGCAACCTCATGACCACCACCACGTCTAGCACGATCACCTAAAAAGGTTGTAAACCAACGGGATGAGACACACAGTCCCAACGAGAAACATAACTCCCCCCGAAACTATAAAACTTTAGGAAAAGCAGGTAAAGTAGATAACGGATATCAGCATATCATAAGAGCAGCATCCTGAACAGAATTTATTTTATGAACAATCTTACCAGATATCCAGGAGGCATATAACCAAGTATTTCTTTATGGAACATGATTGACAAGATAAGATTTACAAGAACTTATCATAAAATATAAGGATCATAGAAATAGCTGTAGGTATAACTAGATCAACTGTACAAGCAAGGCCTCAGTCAATGTTCCGTGTTTTTCCTTAAGCAATATATTCTATACGGCTGGATTACGATTTATTATGACCTAAGGAAGTGAGCCGTCCTGCTCAAATCCAACCTTTGGTTGCAAAGCCCAAAAACCGATGCCATACAAGGTCATTGGGAGAGCCAGACTCCATGACCTCACCTCTTCGTGGTTAGTGTATGAAAACCAAAGCAGGACCGCAGTCTCTTGCTTGAGTGGCCTCAGCCATAGGGTCAGCTCTGCAGGCTACCCTTCTATAATACTGAGCCATGGGCCTATTCACCATGCTCTATTATCACTGAGCCATGGGTCTGTTCACCATGCTCTACACACAACTACAGTTATACTCAAATCCTCCTATTTTCGGCTAGGAGAAACCCCGCATATTCAATAAAATGCGCTCCAAGTAATCTCGCAGGATAAACCTGTTTCACCATCACATGCTACTGACGATGATGGATCTATGGCCAGGGAAACTATATGAAACGTTCCACTATAATTAATTAGTATATTTTAAGTGGATTATTGGGGGCAACCAAGTTGTAAAACATAAACAACATTGAGTTACATTAATACTGTCATTATCACATTATCATGGGATCTATTTCCCTCATCACAGAATGCCACTGCCTCTCAAGGCTTACATCCTCACCATGGGATAGCAATCGCTTATCTCAACATCAGAGGATAACACCTCAACTAGGCACTCAGCCTTTACTAGGTCAACATACCTTTTTCACATCATACGGGTGATACATGTTATCTCATCAACGAGGATTGTCATCATTTAGTGTTATTCAAAACACATAAACCTCATAGCTCTTACCTGGCTATGAATCCTTTTGATACACCTACATGGTTAGTATGCATATCAAGAGAGATAACTAAATCACCAAACATAGATCTTTATGATTATCATGCTATTAGGGTTGAAGGTACATGATTGGAACAACATCCATGATTATGATTACATGAAGCACAAAGATGTATCTTGTAAACCAATTACATTATTGTTATCAAACCATGAGCATCCACCATGCCCTAAAATCTCATGAGCATGAGCATTATCAAGGAATACATCCCTAAGGATTACACAACCATAGCCTAGTCATACACTATTGGTCACAACCTTTCATCCATAACCCCTCATCCACAAGGTACAAGAAAGTAACTACTAGGGTTTCCCGGGTTAAACATAACCCTCACTAAAGGTACTGCCTTTGTTCACTAGAGATGTGGTGGCAACACCATCCCTCACCCAAAGGGGTAGCGGGCAAGATCATATCCCTCACAACAACTCTAACGACTAGGGCACTTAGCCACACATATCGGCCATCCAAGTTGTGCACTCATGCACCAAGGGTATCATGCAACCAGGGCTACTGTTGTGTCGTGCAACCTGATCCAAGAGGGTATCATGCATGCAAGAACAAGGTGGTATCCACAACCAAGTGCAAAGGTGTGTCGGGCAACATATGGGCACCTCTTATCATCCAAGACCCTATCACCCACTTAGGGTTAGGGTTTCATATTGGGCAGCCATCATCACTATATCGGCCAAGGTCATGGTGCCCAAGCTCAACAATGTGTCACCCAACAAACCCACTACAACAACGACACCAAGGCACCACAAGATGGCCTATCGTCCAACTGGGTTAGGCACTACATCTCGATCACCACTAAGGCACCTATTAGGGTTTCACTACCCAAGCATCATATTGGGCAACAACAAAACTAGCCTATGTCGCCCAAGGTACAAAAACTGAGGTATCTACTCAGCACCATGTCGGCCAAAGGCACAACACCAACTAAGGTAAAGGTACATCTCGATCAAGGCATATCGTCTATGACAAACCCTAAATGAGAGGTATCATGTAAAGCACCAAAAAAAGGATATCGTGCAAGGGTACAAGAATCACATCGATTTGGTCATCTTCAACCTCAAGACCAATATCATCAACCCCCAAAAGATCAAGAGAGTCGGCTCACTTCTCAACAACCAAGAAAGAGGGGTTTTGCACAACCTCCATCACATATCAGGCATCAAGGTAGGTCATTCATATCGGTCAAACCTTTATCCTCAGCTAGGTCATCAACAACCAAGAAAGAGGGGTTTTGCACAACCTCCATCACATATCAGGCATCAAGGTAGGTCATTCATATCAGTCAAACCTTTAGCCTCAGCTAGGTCATCAACAACCAAAGGCTCACCTCTCAAATCCATGGTGAGAGAAGGGTGTTGTCCAAGCAACTATAGTATAGACTCACCTCTCAATGACTAAGGAATAGAGGGGTTTAGCCTACACCACTAGAGCTCAAGCTCACTTCTCAAAACCAAAGAGAGAAAGGGGTATTGCCCCAAAGAAAACCTGATCCATAGGTTCGGCCAACAAGATCCAAGGTCACACAACTATCAACATCATAACCACTAAGTCCAACAAGATTAAAGGTACAAACTAGAGAAAAAAACATATCCAACAAGATGCAAGGCTGATCAAGATCATATATGAACATGCAACATAAAAGAAGGTAGTATAGCTAGGGTTAGGAGTTATGTAACCCGCCTCAAGAAAGCTCCTCAAGCTCCAAAGCTCCAAGCACCAGCTTGAAGATCTTAGCTCCAAAGCACCCCACCAAGGAAGCAAGGCCCTTCTAGGGTTCGGCCACCACCTAGAGGAAGGAGAAGAAGGAGACTCCACCAAGGAGATCGGCCACCAAGCTTGCTCTACCAAGGGAAGGTGTATCATCCATCAAAGGAGAAAGGAGCAACTAAAGGACTAAAGAGCTAAGAAACTAAGGAAAGGGTTGTATACATACAAGAGGGTCTAAGGGGCGCCCACCTTGGTGTTGATCCACATGTGCATGTCCAAGGCACCACTTGTCTAAAGCCATGCTACCTTGCTAAACCACATGCTCATGTCATGACACCAACTAAAAAAGGATCGGCCACTTGTCCAAGGTATGATGACAAAAACTTGGCAAGGTCAAAGTGGTCACCTCAGACGATACAAACCACTAGGTGACACACTCCTGGGTGACACATCCCTCTATGCGACACAGAGCTTCAAGCTCTCCTATGTACGACACAAGGCCTCAACAAGGCAAAGCAAAGAAAAGCCCACAAAGCTCAATAAGGCCCGAAACTACTCAAGCGACGAGCCCAACCCATCCTCTCAACCCTAGAGGATGCAAAGAGAGAGAAAACATCTCTCAAGGTGATAAACTTGCACATCAACCCCAACACTTGGTAAATTTGCAAGTTGCACCCCCAACTCTTCAACAAAGCACAAACGAACCCTAATCACAACCTCAGGTGATTAGCAAGCATCAAAACACAGGGTTTAGGCAAAGCAAACAGGGTAAACCCAAAACGAAGGTCATGGTCCTTACAAATCACATCTTCAAGAACTCCTCTTTTTGCTTATTTGTATTTGGATTTAGATTTCATGGTGTTATATATTTCTTTTATAGTTACCAATAATTCATGTTTTGATAGATAATGATGTAATGCTCATCTTCTCTTGAGGTAATATTGAGTTATCTGCACCATGATTTCTGATTCATTATGCTCTTTAGACTGTTTCAAAATGACTACTTTATTAGAGTGATAAAAAGATAACAATCTAAGAGTTCCATACTTATATTTTCTTCAAAAATTGAATACCTAGCCATGGCACCCAAGTACTGAGATTAAGCACTATGCACCGTGTTTTGTGTCACGTTGCTAACTTAGACATCATCTTAGTCCTAAGTCCTAGTGTCCCTATAGATTCACTGAACCTAAAGCTATAATCTAACTTGTGAGAACCCGTTACACTAAACGAGATTACTCAAAACATAGAGCACAATTGATCACTAATTAATCGCATACCCAAATATGGGTAAATTAAAACCAATTTCAACATCAGCATCTGCTCATAAACATTTGCACAAGAGTCCAACATCTTTCTTTTATCCATACTATGCCAAGAATTGGATACAAATTGTTCTATCACCTTAGCCACAACGTATATACACAGGAGAACAATATTTGTATATGCCACACAAACAAGCATTAATATGCTAAGAAAATTTTGATTCGCTTGAAACACCATATACAAACTTTTCCTGCCCGGACCTAAGAGTACAGACATGACTCTAGGACACACTAGACATCTAATCAACTTTCTCAAAGATTCATTACTGTACTTCCTCTTTACTTCCACGATTCTGTTGTTGTCATTGCCGATTACCTTTAAAAAATGTGGCAAACCACAAGGGTGAGACCCATGTCCCAACAAGAGATATGACCTCCAACAACGTTTATTGATTCCAACATTTTTAGGTAATGAGATAGTTTAAGCAGTTTAGTCATATATAACAAATAAGCTCAATAACACTGATGATTAACAAAATACATAAAGGAGCAGATAATAACTATCTTCATTAGCCAGACTATTCTCATATCCCTATTAAAAATATAAGGATTCTAGCAGCATGAGAATCTCTATCATCATGAATAAATCTAGTATCATATGCATAGCTAACAACATCAACATGTCTAACAGGTTGAACATATCAACATCATAAGAAGAGCTACAACATAAGCACAACTATCTAGATAAGCATGATTAGCAGTATATGCATCTCTAGTTACAAAGGCATGGCTAGCATGCTAAACATAACTAACAACATGAGATAGCTAGCATCATGATTATAATCAATTAGCAATTTATTTATCAACACAAGCATAGCTATTGTATGTATGCATCTACAATCTTAAGCATATCCACAACCTAAGTATATCTACTATCTCTTAATTCCACTAAGCAACATCTTTATGTAAAGATAACAAACAAGGGTTATCACCCAATGTGAAACGTCGTGTAACCCTAAACAAATATGCTACATGACTGTATTACATCTTTTATTATGTCCTGGGGAGTTTGAGTCGTACCACTCAAAGTCCATCTGACCACCGCTTGGTCGCAATTAGTTCTATATAGGATCTAGGAAGAGCCGGACTCCAAGATCTTCTCCATACTCAGTTAGGACAAGTCTGCATTGTAGTGACGTATAGTCAAACTGCAAAACAGTGACATATAGTCCTGTAACTAGCCCACTTTGGTACAAGTCACAGCGCTAGCATCTAGGGTATTCAAACCCAATCACTGAGGTACAACCGTAGTTGTCCTCTAATTACATCATGTTATAATCACTGAGACCCGACCAAAGTTGTTCTCAAAAAGTGGGCTAGGTATGACTGTATCCATCCTCTTGAAACACTTGGTGTCAGGATGACAAGCACCCCACATACTCAATAGTATGCGCTCCGAGTTTCCCTTAGGAATACTCATTTCACCATCCAACAAGTTCTGACACTGAAGATGGTTCTATGGAACAGGGCACTACATGATTAGAGTTTCACTTGATTAGTTATCTCCAATTGGGTGAATTAAGGCTGCATTAAACAAGTGGACATACAAACCCTAATTCACTTCTAGAAAATATTGCTATATAACAATTTCAGAAGATATAAAACATATGAGACATATTATTCATCATCTCATCATTACATGATGCTATTCACTAGCCATTCACGAGACTACACTTGTCATCATACTATCATAGGATATAAATCCTTTTCACAATATCACAGGGTATCAACCCTTATCAACACAAGAGGAATACACCTCATTTAGGGCTCAACTATGCCCAAAGGTCATTAAGACCATCATACTATTACTTGTAAGATCATCATTATCATTCCATGCCTTATAGCAAGGCTCAACAACATCACCTACATATAATATACCAGATCAACACAATATTGCATTAGTGAGCTAGGAGATATTCATAAACCAACATAGAAGGGTTATATCATCATTAAGAATATTCCTTTATTACATCAACATGCAAGAAATCTAGATATGATTAACCCTCATCATATTCATAATGCACATGTTTAGCATAAGAAAGTATCAACCATGTGGCCATGATAACCACCAATTAACATATTAACGTTATGATCATATTAAGGAGGTTGTTCCACCATCATGCCATCATATAAGAATGTTAAACATGAATACTCATCTTTATCTATTTGCATTAGAGTTAGGTTCAATAAGATAAATTATATTAATGTTACTAATAAACACTCATACCCAAACCCTAACTCATGACATCCCCATTAAATCATGGATGCATAAGGTGAAGTATCACCATCACACTCCATAGTATTCTCAACTATGAACCCACATATAAATCAAGGTGTAACCACCGGTTTATAGCATAATACACTACTACAGAAATAGCATTCAGTGTCGCTTTTCTGGGCGTCGGTTATTAAGGAAAACCGACGCCTAACATATAAGGCGTCGGTTGTTTAATAAAACCGACGTCTATATTCGAAGACCAGCCAGACACGGGTACCGCTTTGTATTAAGCGTCGGTTTTTTATAAACAACCGACACTTAAAGTCGCCCGCGAAATCCATTTTTCGATAAAAAAAATAGTGTCATTTTCAGCGTCAGTTATCCCTCTCTAACCGACGCTGAAGGTGGTTCCCGCCAAAAATTTCCATGAAAATATCGTCCAATTGGACGTCGGTTGTTTCAACCAACTGACGCTAAAGATGTTTAGGCGTCGGTTGTTGTAAACAACCGACGCTATTTGCGAACTTATAACCCCCAGTGATCGCCGGACTCTTCCCCTTTCTTCTGTTTCATTGCTACCCTATTGCGGCAATTTTCCCTGTTGCGGCGACTTTCCGGCGCTTCTCTGCTGCTGCTGCTCTCCGACGCTTCTCTCCAGCGCCCCATCTCCGGCGTCCTTCTTCTCCGGCACCCTTCTTCTCCGCCGCCCCTGCTACTGCTGCTGTCCGCTCGTCGCCGCCGGTCGTTGCCCACCGCCCCTGCTCTCCTGTAGTCGTCGCCGCCAGTAGAAGCAGCTACGGTGCTGTCGTCGTCACCTCCGCCCCCGCCGGTAGAAGCAGCTTTACTCGTGCTGTCCTCGTGCAAGGTAACCCACAAACCTTCACCACCTTTTTTTGTCCTCTGCCTTGCTTTTCTCTGCCGCCGCCAACCTAGAACTCACGCAGGCAGCGCCTAAGTAGGTGCCAGGGCACGCCTAGGGTCCCAAGCCCAGGTGCCCTGCCTAGATAGGCCTCTGGGCAGATGCTTGGGCGGCGCCAGGGCACGTCTAGGCTGCACGTCTAGTGGATTTTTTGCTAAAAGTTATTTACTGATTGTGTTTATTTAATAATGTACTGATACATATGTGATATACCAATCTGATAGTCCATGATAGAACAAAACATAATGATGTTGACTGCAACTTTGTGTGTCATGCTATTCTTAATTAAGTGTATATTTACTTCATAATTGAATGTTTAAGTAAGTTATAGATATCTTGATGATGAACTGTAATGCACACATGTGACATGTTTGGAATGTAAATGATGAACTGTAATGCACACATGTTTAACTTATTTTATTGTTGAGTATATTGAGAATCCTAATCACCCTTCTTGCTTAATGATGAACTGTAATGCACACATGTGAATGCTTGGAATTTAAATGATGAACTTTTCCCTAAATTGCCAATCATGCTTTTAAAGACATCAATAATCACCCTAATTTGAAGAACTAGGATTTTAGGTATAAGAATGACAACACATTATTTGTTGGCCTAGAAACCCGTCCAAGATTTACTCATTAGGAGTAAATCTTGGATAGTCCCCGGTTTGGGACTGTTCTTGAACACCTAATCTCACTTAGGATGTAAGTGTATAATGTGTATTGAGTTTTCGAGAAAATTTTGGTAGCATTTCCCCGTTTGTTCTCTAAGTACATATGTACTTAGAGAACAGCGGGGAAATGCTGCCAAAATTTTCTTGAAAACCCAATACACATTATACACTTACTAGTGAGATTAGGTGTTCAAGGATGGGATAGGTGGTACACATTTATTATATATAAGAATGACATCACATGTGTTTGTTGGCCTAGAATGTGAACAATCATTGTTTTTTATATTACTTGTACATTGATATAAATTAGAATGAACAATCACTAAATTATATACTGTTTGTATGGAGTCCGGCTTCATTGTAGATATCTATTATTGTGTTTGTTGGCCTAGAAACCCGTCCAAGATTTACTCATTAGGAGTAAATCTTGGATAGTCCCCGGTTTGGGACTGTTCTTGAACACCTAATCTCACTTAGGATGTAAGTGTATAATGTGTATTGAGTTTTCGAGAAAATTTTGGTAGCATTTCCCCGTTTGTTCTCTAAGTACATATGTACTTAGAGAACAGCGGGGAAATGCTGCCGAAATTTTCTTGAAAACCCAATACACATTATACACTTACTAGTGAGATTAGGTGTTCAAGGATGGGATAGGTGGTACACATTTATTATATATAAGAATGACATCACATGTGTTTGTTGGCCTAGAATGTGAACAATCATTGTTTTTTATATTACTTGTACATTGAAGGATTGCTAATTGATAAAAGATCACAATTTTAGAGACATGTATGTTTATACAAATGCTAAATGTTTTCCTTATTCTAGTTGATACAAATGCTAAATGTTTTCCTTTTTAATGAAATTTTCAGATGGCTCACCATGATGAGAATGATGTCCATGATGAGCATGAAGTCCATGATGAGCATGCTGTCCATGACGAGCATGGCGAGGATACCAACGTAAGTTCTAAAAACATATCCTATATTTCTATAAAATTCATTATCTTCTAGTTATGTCATATATCCTGTATTTCTATATTGGCTTAATTCAGTGTGTTTATTTTTGTCAAATTTTAGGTTGATGATGCACAGCTACCCACTGAAGCAATTGAGCAACTTGATGCGCAGCAACAAAAACTTAACAAGAAAAGGGGTATCACTCTGTTGAAAAAGTTACTTGCGCTGAGTGGCAGTGGATCCAAATTGGTTGTGGAGTTTGATAATGGAGGGAATGCAATTGGAGTGAACCGCAATAATTTAATAAACTATCTTGGGGTTGTCACTCGAAGCCATTGTGGTGTTAAGTATGATAATTGGCATAAAGTTCCTCAGGCGAAGAAAGACTTGATATGGAAAGATTTATGCGTGAGTTATTATTATTTGCAATTCTATTTTGTAGATTACAAATTCTATTATTTGCAATTATATTTTTGGTACTAGTTAATAACATTTCTATTTTACAGAATCTGTTTGCATTGGATGAGATGTTGCATCGTAAAAGTGTGATGCAATGCGCTGGAAAGATGCTTAGGAATTACTGGACAAATCTGAACAGAGAATACATAAGACAGGGTGATAAGAAGAAGAAGTCAGCCCTTGAACAATGGAACTTCTTGGACAAAGAAGATTGGGACAATTTTGTTGCTTCAAGAAAATCTGAAGAATTCAAGGTATTAGGCGTCACTCCCATTTTAATTAATATACATTGTATTCACCTATTCAAGATTAACATTTAGTGCTACTAACCTAATTATAAATGTGCATACTAACTAGGCCCTCAGTGACGCACAAAAAGCAAGGCGTGCACTGAATGTACATGACCATACTATGGGTCCAAAAGGCTATGCAAGCGTTCGCCAAAGACTACAGACGGAGTCTGCGGCTACTCAGGAGTCTGCGACTACTCAGGAGTCTGCGGCCACACCCTTCCCTCGCCATGATATCTGGATAGCTGGCAGGAAAAACAAGAAGGTGAAATAAAGAAGCCCGAAACTGCTGAGGCGGCTGCAAAAATGGTAAAATACAACTCTTAGAGCAATCATTTGAATATTGATTATTTGTGGTGTTAACTTACCAATTTTTGTTTATGGTGATTAGCGGGAGCTGCACGAGCAGAGGAAATAAGGCACGTTCATCCCTCAGGGCACAAGGGATGAATTGACAGTTGCTCTGGGTAACCCAGAGCATCCTGGACGTGTTAGAGGTGACGGCGCTGGTGTGGGCATCAAAGCATTCTTTGGGCCATCCTAGCGCAAACCCAGAGCGGGACTTTCTCAAGAAGAGGTAACATATTCTATTTTTATAATGTTACTGCAAAAGGAAATTCATTAATAAAAAGCTAATATTTGTTTTATCCATGTATAGGAGAATAAGAGAGTCAAGGATATAGTTGCTAAGAATCTCAACGATGTGGTTGCTGAGAAGGTCAAGGAAGAATTGCTGCGGTGGCAGGCATCTCAGGCTTCCAATCAGCCTATGCCGACCCACTCTTCTCCTGGTGCACAGACTGCAAGTAATCCTGGAGACCCATCGCCTAACACGTCTGCTGTAAGTATTGTTTATGACATTTTAGCTAGTCTTTTCAAGATGATATGTTTTCAAGATGATATGTATATATGTATAACATTCTTTACGTAAATTTGTAGGCATTGAAGCCATGCCGCTTAAGAATGGAAAACTATGTTGTTGCAGAGGCGCAAGCTTACCAGTCCCTTCCTGGGGCAACGTTTCATGGGACTCCAATGCCGCAGGGCTACATTCGTGTGAGCCCGATACATGTATTACCCGATTGGAGGGAAGTTGAGTTGCCATATGCCCACCCAGATATTGATACACTTGGTGAGGCAGAAAGCGGGGTCATATTGTGGCCCAAAGCAGATGTCCTCTACACGACTGAAATTGTAAGATAAATTTACATTGATTTAGACTGTTAATGTGTATATATGATGTCAACTGATCTGAAATTATATATACAGGTTAAAAAGAAGACACCAGGAGCACATAGGCCTCCACCTCCAATTCCCGCATTACCAACTTGGGTTCCAACTGACCTACAATACCCGTTAGGTCCTGCTTGTAGGGGAATGGCATGTTGGCTACGGGCACATAATATACTTTGCCCTATAATTGTTTCTTTAGATGTAGATTATGCAGGTCAATCATACGACAGCTCTTTATTTATACAAGATATTATTGAGCTGTTTATGTATGATTGGTTGAATACATCAATGATAGAGACATGGATAAGGTGAGATCTTGTTTATACATCCATATACCTTGTGTAAGATCCGGTGATCTAGTTTCTTATATATTAATGCATACGTCTATATGTTTTGCAGCTACTTAATCGAAGATCATTGCAAACAATTTGCATATGATCATGTGGGATTTTTGATTCCATCATTGATTAGTATGGTAGCTAAAGACCCTGATAGTGTTCAACAATACTGTATAGATGCTTTTACAATTTTTGGTCATCAAATGAAGACGATAATAATAGCTCCATTCAATGTCAAGTAAGTTTGCTTTATTTATAATTTGGACTTAAGAAAATTCCATTATTATTTTGCATTTTGAGTTATTAATTGTTAACTTTTTACCTCTAGTGGTAGACATTGGGAGTTACTAGTTATTGTCCCCGGGACGTTCACTGTTTATTATCTAGATCCCGCAGGAAGTACATTAAACACTAAAATTGGACACGTAATGAGAATGGCATTATTCTGGTGAGAAATATTTCATTTTTTATATCCGTTAACATCTTTTATTACATTACTATTTACTTATGCAACTTAGTGTGTTATATTAACATGTAGGGGTTTAGATGCATTCAAAAATGCTGGAGGAAAGGTCCCAAGGAAAAAGAACCAGCCATTGTCTTGGGAGAACGTAAAAGTAAGTTCCCGACTCCCCGACTCCAATGTATATATTATTGATGTGAATTGTGCTTAGTTGTATTATTTTGTATGTTTCAATTTATAGTGCGTTACACAAGACAATGGCTGGGCATGCACATACTATGTGATGCGATTTATACAGATGATTATCAAACATGCCGCATTGGACATCGATACCATACATGAGGTATTATATATAGTCTCATTAGTTAGTATGAAATATATCAATCTTATTTTTATATTATTACTTATATATATACATCATTCTCTTTGCAGGTGTTTAAAACTGACCACACTATAGGCAAACGCTTAAAAAATGTACATGCTCCATATACGAGGGAAGCATTAAATGAAGTAAGAGAAGAATGGGCAATAGCTGTACAAACAGTGGCAACTGTAAGATATAATTGGGATGTTGATAGTGATGATGAATGATACTTTGTAAATGAATGTTTCTGAATGTTAAAACATGTATTTGAATGATTCTATATGTGTGAACGTGACAATTGAATTGATGTCTGAATGTATCTACTTGTGTGAATCTTTTTATGTTAATTTTGCAGGTTTGTGGCCTGTTTGTAGGCTGATATCAATGGATGTCGTAAACCTGCAGTTCAGAAAACTGAACTGCAGGTTCACATCCTGCTGACCAGCCACAGCAGGCCTGCAAACAGATTTATAAAAAAAAATAGATATAGGCGTCGGTTATTTACAGATAACCGTCAGCACAGACTTACAGCGTCAGTTTTTTTTTGAACACCGACGCCAAAAGTGTTCGCGCTATAGGAAATGGGAGTCATCTAGGACACTTTTCTGCGTCGGTTGTTTAGTATATAACCAACGCAGAAAGCGTCCTAGATGACGCTGTTTTCTGTGGCGCGAACCCTTTTGGCGTCGGTGTTTTATAATAAACCGACGCCTTTATGTTAAATAGGCGTCGATTTTTTAACCGACGCTGAAGTGTCCAACCTTTTAGCGGCGCCCACATAGGCGTCGTTCAGAAACCGACGCCAAAGGGGGTTAAACAACCGACACTAAAAGGCACTTCTGTAGTAGTGATAGGGATTCAACAACAATAAGAGAGTACTCCATCATTGTATTAGTCATTTAAGGACTATTCATACCAAATTACCATCATTTAGTTATATTAAAGCTAGGTATAACAAGCTATACCTCATTAGGGTTACATATCAATACAATATGGTTATCATCACTTCTATTCATATGAGTGAATAGGTAAGACTACCTTATTAAGGGTAACCCTCCATTTCTTCCATCATCATTCAACCCATATCACCATACCACAATGTCACCCAGAACCATTGGATGTTTAAAAGGTAATACAATTGGTTGTTTACATAAGTAAACACCTTGGATAAACCACCAATGAACTCCTTGATTTGTGCTCTAGAAAGAGTCACCATCTAACCCTAGACATCCCTTAATTAAGAACACAAAAAGTTCCAATAAGAGTAGGGTAAAACCCACAATCGACTGTTCATTTATAACAAGCCATCCATTGTCAGCAAGTAAGCTCCTTAAGTTGATTATATGAAGGAAACCATCTAAATCACATTATTAGGACCAACATATTACATTATCCATCATTCCACTTTATTGGAGTAATAAGCATTATATCTTGACCATTGGGTCAAGTTCATATGTTAAAACCATCAATTATAGTTAGGTTTGACCATTACATCAGGTGACCCAAGAAACCATTGGTCTAAGGCTTAATTGATGCTACAACTATATGACTAACTCATCATATGTTGTGGAGACCTGATCCACCATAATTAGTGACCATTAAGTCACCATCGGTTGTTAAATCAACACTATATTCATTAATCAGCATCAACTATTGAGCTAATGTCATCATTGATTGATGACATCAGTAGGGTACTTAATAGTTGATCATTAAACTTCTAATTGATCCAAAACCTGACCTAGGGGGGTGACCATAGATTGTCACCATAATCTAAAACCTTTGATCCTAACCATCAGTTTTCATGAAGACAACACCATAGGGTTGTTGCAATGGTACCTTCATCGGGTCATGGGTTTATAGAAGAAATCAGCTTTAAACCCTAAAATTGACCATTAGTTGATAGGTGCTTAGCACCATAGGTTGTCAAACCAACCTGATCCAAGTCATATTATAACTTAGGAATGATGTAGACATGATCACAGGTTCATCTAGAACTGAAATTAGAATAGGGAACATTATAAAAATCAAAATCCAAGTCAAGCATAGCTTTTTAGTGCATGGATCATCATTTTCAAGCAAGAACATGAGCTAGTAAGCTTATGGTAAGCAATAAACTTGGAGAACGTTATAAAACTTGACTCTAATGAGAAGACGAAATCCCAAAAATAAGAAAACTCTAGCAGCTAGGGTAGAAAATTGAAGTATAAGCTGTGAACTTGTCCATCTTGCACCTTTCTTCATCAAATGAGCAAACCCTAAGCATAAGGAGCAAGAGAAGTAGGGTTTTAGAGCTTTAAAACAAATTCTACCATGGAACAGAAAGGTTACAACCTGGAAAAAGGTAGGTAAAAGGATAAAAAAGAAATAAATGAAGGAAATAAGGGGATTCTTACTCTTTTAGGTCAAGATCACTAGAAGGAAGCTTTTCAAACCCTAAAAGGAAGTCAATTGCAACCCTAGATTCTTTTTCTAAGAAGATCCCCTCTTTCTGCTTCCTTGGATAGGAAATTCACAGAATCACAGAGGTAGAACGAGGTTTATAGAAGGATGGAAGTGGTGGAGAAAAAATGGCTCGTTTTGGTGCTTAGGGATAAGTATATGAAACTTTAAGATAAAGAAAAAGAAAAAATTGAAGTTCTAGTATCTTTCCAAGTGTACATGGCCTTAAACTATTAATAATATACAAGCACACACACAAGAACCTCCCCCACCATCCATAGAGACATGCTTATCCCTCGATTCTTGAATTTCCAAGCAAAACAAATAATTCATTAGTTGATAGCTACTAAAGGTAGTTCATCCATGAAGGGGTAAACCCTAAAATACCCTTAGAAAACACTTTCAAACCAAGGATTAAATAGGTCCCCCATGGCTCAACAAGCTCAAGAATGATGATAGAATATCCAAGTAACATAATGCAAGTGATAATTGCAAATAAAACCTCTCATTTGGGTAAATTGTAGAAAAGTCCAAAATGTGCATAAAATTGCATAACTTGCTCAAACAATGTCCAAATTAGACCAAATTTGAAACTTAAGCTCGTATTATGATTTCAAAGCATATATAAAGGTTATATTAGGGTTATAATAATTAAATTATGATAATCAAGATTATTCAACTCATTAAGAAAGTTTAGGGGCCTTACACCGAGTCTACAGTACAACGGATTTATATCCTCTCTTCCTCTCTGCTCCCTTGATGGTTTCCCACAAAATAAATCCCTACAAACTCAGGGAGAGAAGATGAACACAACATGCCATTATATGGATGTCACTTAGCTAGTTTTGGAAAGTTCCTAAATCTATGAAGAGTGGTGATTCTAGGTCATAGTCAAAAAATCTAGTACCCCCCTACTTAGGCCTATACAAAGGAATGGGTACTTGAGTTCTGATATAGAGAACTCTCCTTCTTGTACAATTCCTCTCCAGTCTCCTTGTTCCCTTCCCCCTCACTGTCATCTTATGCAATGATGACAAGTGCCCTTTTCTTAATCTTGGCCATTATAGTGCAATTTCTTTAGCATGGAGGTTCTCCAAGAAGCCGCAAGGGGATCTAAAGCATCAAAATAAGGCAAGGAGCACTCAGGACCATCCTTTGATCTTCGGACTCTACTAAGATAACATGCTCAACGAAGATTGTAACCAGGACATCGTGATCAGGGGTGAGCATCAGTCCAGAACCGGACCGGACCGAAGATCAAATTAAGAAATATTTTGGACCATTGACCGGACCGCTTCGAGGTTGGACCGGACCGGGACCAGACTATTTTGAGATAGGACCGGAGCAGACTGGACTGTTTGGACCGTAATAAATCTTTTTTACATTTTTTACAACTTATTTAATTGTAAAAATTGATAGTCTTAGTCACTTGTAACAATTATATAATACTAATAGCATAAATGTACACTAC
Organism: Alisma plantago-aquatica; assembly: GCA_963693085.1. Lineage (NCBI taxonomy): Eukaryota > Viridiplantae > Streptophyta > Magnoliopsida > Alismatales > Alismataceae > Alisma > Alisma plantago-aquatica. Next base: position 765,493,626 of record OY856413.1, on the reverse strand, counting down.
TAGTGCTTATATATATACTTTATTTATACTTGTTATATAATATACTTATAAATATACATGTATTTAATATAAAAATTTGTCTACGGTCCAGTCCACAGTCGGACCAGTTTTGGACCGGACCGGACCGAAGACCGAATTTGCCAAAATATTCGGACCGTGGACTGGACCAAAGACCAAACTCACCAAAATTTTTGGACTGTGGACCAGACCAAACTCAAAATGGACCAGAGTGGACCGGACTGAGCTGACTGGTTCAGTTTTACGGTCTGGACCATTATTTGCTCACCCCCAATCATGATGCCTTAGGAGTGGCGTGAAAGCATCCTAGATGACCCATCAATTCTTGATCACCCCTAAGAATCTATGACATCAAAGGTATGGTTGCTTTCCTATCTCCGATTAGACAACACAAGACCTCACCTTGGAATCTACACCTTGGGTCATTACAGCTAGCCCTAAAGGGCTCTTTAGTTCATCCTAGCCTATCGAACCTAGAGGTGGCCTTATGAGGTATTGAGAGACCCTAGGTTTGAGAGTCAACTATTTGGTTGACCTTTCCATAGCTGTAAACAACACCTTCGAGCAACAAAGAGGATTATCAATCCTCTAGGGGTTTTTACCCTAGTGCCCCCACCCGCACGGTCACCCCTGATCATAGCATAAGGGTAGAAGCGTCCTTCTGCCTAGATCTGAGGCAGGCCATGCTGAAGTGCTCAGTCTAGTTGACCATTGCTGATCAACTGGATCGGACCATGCATAATGGAAATGAAATGGATAATGTTGACGTGTCTGCAGGAGATTGGTCTAATAATGCTATTTTTGGAAATGTCTACAAATACTAGGATAATCAAAATATAGGGATGTTATATATCATTTTGATCGGGAAAATGAGAGAAATACAAACAAAATATTTGCAGACTCAAACTATGCTTCCTATTTTAAAAATTCATAAAAATGCAATCTTTAATGTAGAATATCCATAGAAACCCTAGCTTCATGATTATAATGGTCACCACTTGTGTAAATGGATAAAGCTTAACCTTTTTAGATAAAAGGGTCATCTTGGACCTATTTTGGGGTTAAAAGTACATGTTTTGTTAACACTAGAGTTTCTATAGTGGATAATCAATGGAATGTGTTAAAGTGGTGTTTCAAGCACACAACCCTAGTTTTGATGATTAAGTTGTTAATCATTATTACATAAGATGCAAACTGATAATATGGAATAGAATCATAACTTAACATGATTATGGTCATGATGATGATATTTAGGGTTCTAAAATGAATAATCCTGCATGTGAAGAATTAGAGTGTTGAAGATGTTAACTTTAATGAACTCAGACTAGTTCAAGTGATCATAACCAAACAATAAGATGGATTGAGTAATTAGGGTTGCACATGATGTTTAATGAGGATTAATAACTTTAGTAAAGAATTATGCGATGGAAATAGGGTTTATGCCCTTATTCCTCATCCAAACTCTAAAACCATATAATAGGACCGAGTAGGGTTTGATCTAATGAATGTGATGGTGACACTTTAGGATTTACATATATGTAGGTTAAAGTTGCTTGCTTGATTTGCTTACTTGATTGGACAATATGCTTGAAGTATAATTACATGATAATCTACATGGATCACCATCAAGGTACGTGGTTATGCCTAAGACTAACCGCATTAGTTTTCTGGGATTTTTCGAGTGTTTCTCGAGGATTGAACAATTAAAATGTTGGTTTTTTATTTGATTCTGTCCAATTATAATGACACTATGAGTATCACATAAAGAAAGATTATGTGAAGAAAATGTTTGTTCTTATTTGCTATTAGTTGTTGGATTATATGTTATTTGTTTATTTGCACACTTTTTCATGCACCCCACGTACACAACATAACTTGTTATACTGATCCACATATGTGATGGACATACAAAAGTACTTGAAGACATTAAAGTTAACTAGTAAGGAGGTTTAGCTAGTTACTTGTTCTCATGCATTGTAATTATCATGGTGAAAGTTCATGTAAGTATTTTGTAAACAATAATTGTGGAATAATGAAATTATTTTCTATTACTTGTTATTTGATTAAAATATGTATCCTTGGGAAAAAATTTAGGCAATGGCTTTCGTTCTTTTGGCTTTCCTTAATTGGGGGTGCTGGAAAGTGAGGTCATTGCAACACTAGTCTATAAGAAAATGATATGAGGCAGATCCACCATGGTTGAAAAGTGCCTAAAAATATGAGCTGATGGTTGTGATAATTTGGGTTTTATTTGTAGTGCAAACCCTATTAATCAAGAGACTATGGATGTGTGAGTGCCTCTAATGATGGTTGCACATTGAATTGGAGAATGTTGTGTTTGGTCTCCATCTAAAATCCATTTAATCTTTGCACGTTGTTGCCACATAGCGACATTAGATGAATCTAATGAGTTCCATTTTTCTTCAGGTTTTGTATACTAGAGGGTCATCATATGGGTTTGTATCAACAATATGTAATTGTTCTTGTAATGAAGACGATTTTTTTGATATATTCCTAAAATGGGTTTTGTTCCACTAGATTAGTTGTTATCTGATGCTTTTGAGGTTGTGGTGTAATCTTAGCTCGATGCTAATAAATTGAGTATGATGATCCATAGATTCTTGATGAAGTCAAAATATGTAAGATTTTTGGTCCAGAAGTGCTCAAAGTGGAATGATCTAGGACCCCAAGAGGTATAATCTGTGTTGAAGGTGATCGAAAATGACCAGAGATAGGTATGTGATGTGTGATAACCTATGTGAGAGGATACTTGGCTTCCCATGATTGAGTATAGAGAAATTTGTCCAGACTAGCCCATAAAAGTCCCATGCTCCATGTAAATTTAATATTAGTGTGAGAGATATCAATAAGAAAATTCTCTTGTATGAATGATTCAAAATTTCTATCTTTGATGTGTTGTGTGTAAATATGGTCATTGTGTGGAGGATGTCATTCAAGAGCATTTCTTGTGAGGTTAAAGTGCCCCCATTAGCCAGAGTTGTGTATGGTAAGAATCTTCTAGTTGGTGTAGTTCTACGAAGCAAAGATCCTTTTTGTGTCTTGGCTCACCATAGAAACCTGTGAAAAACCAATTCAGGTTTTCACATACACTTTTAATATGAACGGTGATAATATATGTGTCACTAAACTAATTATGGTAATCGATCGTGTTTTGGTCCCATCTAATAATAACCCCTCCCCTAAATCTAGTAGCAGGAATTTGTAGCAATTCTTAGATAAATTTACCTCCTATGGTGTTAAGCTAGTATGAGGTGAGTTGTCTTTTAGGTTCTGAGATTATGATAAGATTTATTTTTTTACTTCTAACTATTCCTAATGTGCCTTCACCTTTTAGCACTAGACGCTCCACAAACATTCCAAGTAGCAACAATCATGTAAGACAAATGATAAAACTATATAAAAGCAATAAGTAAAAGTGAAGTATGTTATGTGATGGTGAGGTTGTTTATATGTTCCATAGAAAGTGCACAGTGTCTGGGGTTGTGTCATCCCTGGTCATGCTCAAGCCTAGTGAGTGTTATGTTTGTGTCTGGTAGTGACTCAAATTTCATATTAAAAACTCCAACAAAGGAAGAAAGGTAAGTATCATTGTCTCAGTAAGCTATATGGTTGATATCATTAAGATCAAAGAAACATATTGTCAACCTGATATTGTACAATAATGAGTAATATGTGTTTTATCAACAAGAAATTTCTCCTTTTTTTCCCTTAGGTGTGCTCTCCGTGTCTATTTATGGAGGAATTGTGTTGTCCATCCTATTGTTTTTGATATATTGTTGTGGTCTATGGTTTGTTTTGTTGAGTTGCTCTATGATTTCTATTTAGGACAACCACCATCTCCCTCGCTCCTTTTCTTTGTGGTGAACAAAGGTTGTAGTTGATGTATGTTCTTGTTGGCTATTGTTAGAGTGTTGCTGAGAAAGATTGGATATGAAAGGGTTGTCCTATGTGGTTGGGTAGGTTGAATTGTCCTATTGTGTCTTATCGAGGCCTCTTGTTTTGGTGAGTGGGTGTATGTATCTAGATTTGTCTAGAATGGTATCAACCAACCTCTTAGGATGACTTTGGGTTAGATAATGTTCATTCCCTGTCCAAACTTTGCCTTTGTTTTGGTGCTCTAGTCTATTTAGTGTTGAGCCACAAGGTGGGGTGGTATTCTAAGTCATGGCTGATGGATTGTGTAATTATGTTTCTCATTACACAAAAATATAGTATGAATGATCTCACCATTTTTTATCTTAATGGGACCAAAAAAACCTAATCTCTTTGGTGACCGAGAACACACATAAGGCTTTTGTATAGTTGGTAGGATATAAGGTATCAAAACTGATATGTTGTAGAGTGGCTCCAATGGTTGAGGCTATCTTTTTGAAGATGTCAATGTCCCACATGTGTGGTGGGAGGTTTCTGATAGAAATCCACCTCCCCTCATTGGCACTATCTCAACTCCAATGTTGGTTGACCTTTGGTGATGTGGGCCTGTATGAGACTCTTGCCATATGGGAAAGTAATGGTGATACCGATAAGATGGTCATGCTTGTTACCTTGTGGGAGGGAGTGTATAAGTTGGTGTTTGGATAAGATCTTGGGCTTGTGTATGGTGCAACCTAGGAGGATAAGGGCAATGGCTCTAGTGACATCAATAGTAAGAACCTGATGGTTGTCTAGGTTATTTTGGATAGTAACCTAGTAAGATCAAAAGTCGAGGGAAGAGGTAGTGGATGACCCAAGTTGTGCAGGATTTCATGACACTATTGTGATCATTAATGTTTTAGTGTTCTATGAACCAACCTTCAAGGAGACCCAACTCTATCATGATCGAGTCCAACCTCCCAGACCAATCAAAGACAATGCTCTACATTAACTTGGAAGAGCACTTGGCAGTTTACTACCAAGAGTGAAGGTTATCCATCTAGTTTGCTAGTGTACTAGAGATAAGGCCAGGCTCTAGGAAGGATGATAGAGGTTGTGGAGGTAGAATCAACATGTATCCAAAAGTGAGGAGCCTCACCCTCCCTATGTTGTTGTGTATGAGATGGAGGATTTGTCTAAATTAACAAGGTCATAGCACCGCAGTGGCCTCCTGTAAATCACGATAAGTGATGAGTATGATCGTTGGATCTATCCGGAGGCTTCAAATGAAGAAAGATTTGACAATCATCAAAAGCACCCCTATCCTTATTTAAGGAGATGAGTATGTCGGATAAGGCAGTCTCACAAAGGTGTGTATGTTGTTTCTTCTTTTTATATCTTCCAAATTGTATGCCCAATAAGGTGAAGTGGAGCAACAACTTTCAATGTTGTGTCAATGGATCTTTTAATATAGAATAGTGGAACTCCTTTTGATTTTGTGAAGGCGACATTGTAGGTTTTTCATGCTTTGTTCTAGTGAATAATTATATAGCAATAGGGATGAAGATTAGCAAGAAAGCGTACAAAACATTAAAGAGGAGAATGTAATAGAGTATAGTTGTATGAGGGTGGAGCTATAGTAGGAGGATGTGGTGTAGTCAATTCTCTCAATTTGAGATATAATGCCCCATTTATCTCATGTGACTCTTATTGTTGACAATTTTATGTGTAGAAACTTAATATAAATTATTATAGTTGGTGCCATGTTGCATTATTGATAACATCCATTTTTGGGGATCTTACATGTCTACTTTATCCATCATTTCCCTCATTATAAAAGGCTCATGTAGATATTTTTGCATATATTTCCATGCTTCCTCTCTTTGCCTTAATTAAATGAGTACTACTAAATTTATTATTGAAAACCATTAGACCGAAGATGTATAACAACATCATCAGTTGGTAGCATAAAAATATTAGACCATCAACTAAATAGTCAGGCCATTAGTTAATGTCACTCGCAACCCAACAACCAATGGAACTCACTAAATCATAGGTGACCACTGAAAGCCAACAATTGGAAAAGTCTTTAGTCCCACCTTCTAATGGTTTCGTAGAAAATTGCATGACTTGATACATTACCACTTCCATTGATTGATGGTCCTCCCACTACCATCCAC